>VZQC01000612.1:4585285-4919332 GCA_009823505.1 Rhizomys pruinosus
TTTTTTTTTTTTCTTTTCGAGACAGGGTCTCCCTGTAGCCCCAGCTGTCCTAGAACTCACTCTGTAGACCAGGCTGGCCTTGAAGTCACAAAGATCCACCTGCCTCTGCCTCCCAAGTGCTAGGATTAAAGGTGTGCACCACCATGCCTGGCTTCTACCTCTTTTTTTAGAATACAGCCTTTGATTTTCTTCCTTTTTAAAAAAACATTTTATTTTTATTTTAAGTGTATTTATTGCCTGAATGTATGTAAGTGTATTGATATTGTACAATGTCTTCAGAGTTCAGAAGAGGGAGTTGGATACCCTGGAAATGAAGTCATGGACAGTTGTTAGCTGTTATGTGGGTGCTGGGAATTGAGCCCAGGTCCTCTGCAAGAATAGCCAGTATTTTTAACTACTGAGCCTTCTCTCCAGCCCCATGATTTTCAACTTTGAGTTTTTCAAAACTGATAAGATTGGGATAAAATACTGAATTCACTATGAACCATCTGAAATTTTTCCGAGTTGGTCACGTATGCAAGTTTTCTTTCTTTCTTTCTTTCTTTCTTTCTTTCTTTCTTTCTTTCTTTCTTTCTTTCTTTCTTTCTTTTTTTTTGATTGTTTTGTTTTTGGTCTTTTCGAGATAGGGTCTCCCTGTAGCCCCAGCTGTCCTGGAACTCACTCTGTAGACCAGGCTGGCCTTGAATGTACAAAGATCCACCTGCCTCTGCCTCCCAAGTGCTAGGATTAAAGGCATGTGCCACCACGCCCGGCTGAAATCCTATTTTCTTATAATCTACATAGCTCCCAAGTACACGATTCTCACTTATAGCTCCTTGGTTCTATTCCTTCCATGGTTTTATATTTCTATCAGTACCTCTTAGCATATGTTTCAGATCCTGGGGAAAATGGGAGATCTATTTAAAAATCTATTCTTAATATTTTAAAATGACTTGAACATGGACTCTCTGTACCCCTAGTTGGCCCTGGAGTACAGGCTGGCTCCAATCTCCCAGAGATCTGCCTGCCACTTCCTCTCAAGCGCTGGGTTCAAAAGGCCCTGTACCAGCATGCCTGTCATCTGACATTTAAAATCTGAACATCATGCGTGAAATCCGTAAATGTCATCAGGTATCTCCTCTTGATTCTTCATTCACAGCAAGGACCAACGTGACCGTGTTTCTCAGACATATCCAGGCACTACTGCAACATCCCCTAACTCCATAAAACCCTCCATGGGTTCTGAGGACCAGGACCATACAGAGAAGCTAGCTTCTCATTGTGCTGAGAACAGCTCTTTAGTCAGCTCCTTTTAACTTCTGAGGGAACCAACTCTCTGCCTGAGGTTCATTCTGTGAAGTCTAGGCACCAACTCTACAAAGTTGCCCCTCGAGTCCTGGTTCCCATACCTTACCATTTTGTTCCTTAATACTTTGAAGTTGAGGTCATCCCCTCCAGTCAATATGCATTTGTCAACCTGGTGCTTATTGCCTGACTTACTTTTCATCTCTTAACTATCCATTTAACTAATAATTTTAGCAAATGTTCTCTGTTGTTTTCCTAAGGTAATGATGGATGCACTGTTTCATTGCTCTCTACTTTCTTGTATAATTCAGAGCACCCATTTAGTCACTGTAAAATAACAACTCAGTATACAAGCTATCATTGATCAGAATGTTTCTGATAATTAAATTAAATGGCTGATCCCTTGCCTTTCTTCTTGCAAATTTTCTCCAGAAAAGAAATATTCACAAACATGAGCTTTTAATTATAGTTTTTGTTAGTAAGGGTGCTATTGGTTAACTATTAATTAAACACTAATATTAAGTGTTAAAGTGACTGTAGTGCACTGATTCTGGTCACATAATTGTCAATATTTTCTTCTGAAATTCTTTATATAAATATAAATATTAACTTTAGCATACAAAGTGTGGATATTCAAGATCTTTTAAAATATAATAATAGCAATAAACTCAAGTATTTAGGGAATGCTTTTATCATACTTCTTAAGTAAATACCATTTTGCACTTAATACTTTGAAGAATATCTAGAATAAACATATTATTAATGTGTCCTGTGCTGGATAGCTTTAGTGTCAACTTGACACACCTGGGTTGAGGGAGCCTCAATTGGGGAATTGGCTCCATTGGACTGGCCTGTGGTCACGTCTGTGGAGTATTGTATTGATTGTTGGACAATGTGGGAGGGCCCAGCCCACTATGGGTGGTGCCACCTCTGGGCAGGTTGTTGTGTACCGTGTAAGAGGGCAGGCTGGGCATGGGCCAGGGGAGCAAGCCAGTGAACAGCATTCCTCCATGGCCTGTGCTTCATCTCCTCCCTCCAGGTTCCTGCCTTGGGCTCCCTGAGTGATGAACTGTGACCCAGGAGATGTAAGCTGAATAAACCCTTTCCTCCACAGGTTGGTGTTGGTCAGAGTGTTTTGTCACAGCAAATGAAGAGAAACTAGAACATGTCCTTTATAAATAATGATTCCTCAGCTAACAAGTTTTCAAAGTCAAATATATAAAAGCTTACGCACTGAAATTTTTTGAAAAGATGGAAAAAGATGCAAGACATGTATGGCAGAATGCATGAACTCTGGCAGGGTTGGGAGCAAGGAAGGAAGATGGTCTAGATTTGATTAAGAAATGTCGTATGAAGTGCACAAAACTTCAATACAAATGTTCTATTTTTAAAAAAGTTATCATCGTGACCAACTGTACACTGAAACCCTAACTATAATCCCTATGATTCCTCTTCCAAAGTACTGCAGCCTCTGAAGCATCATCTAGGTTTCCGTTTGGATTGTAAGATTTATTATAAACTGCTGGTAGATATGACAGCTTATTGCTCATTCTGGAAGCTACTCTGGGATTAAGTGACTGCTTTGCTCAAGATCCTGTAAATTCATGAGATTTCCAAAGACTCATGAACATATTTAGTGTCCATAAACCCATGGATTGCTGAGAGACTAAGCTAGTTTTAGATCTGTCTCTCTATGGTCAAAATCCAATTTAGGCTCCTACCAATTTTGCTTTTATTTTTCTTCACAGTTAGCTGCCAGTCTGAATAAATACCTAATAAAGTTATTGTAAGCTAATTTTTCTCAATGTCTGTTTTCTGTTCCTGAAAAAAATGGTAATTTAAATAGAACTAAAAATCTTTATGTCAATTTAATGAAAAAATTTTCCCTGATACCTCCTGGCATTACTGTTAAACTACAGCAATGTAGTCTGGACACTCATTTGATCAACTTGATTGAACAAACAACCTGTCACCCCCCACTGGATGGTGGGGCTGTAGGTGTTTGGGCACAACAGCCTGCAGATAGGTTTTACATGAAGGATGCTTGTACTCATGGATTATCACTTTTAGCTAAAAATGAAAAAAAAAAACTGAGAGAAAGATGCAGGACAGTTATGGCAGAATGCATGATCTGGGATGGGGTGGGGGTGGGGGGGGGAGGGAAAGGGAAATAAGCCTGAACTGAATTGGAAAAAATGTATGAAATGCACAAAGCATCAATAAAAACTAATTAAAAAAATAGAATTGACTGAGTGTGGCTGTGCAGTGCTAAATGTGTTAGTGCTCAAGAGTTTCATAGATTACACCTGTTCTTTTTATGGGCCCTGATTCTGAGCATACTGAAATCTTAGAAGTATTTACATAAGGTGGCCTTAGTCATTTATTGAACTGCATCTAACTATGGGCTCCAAATATCATCTTACTGTCTAAGCAGAGAGTAACTTGTTAAATGTGACTACATGTTTCTAAATGTAGAGGTAAACAGATAACGTATTCAAACACAACTCTTGCTTCAATACAAGTGATTTTCATTCGGCAACAATGTATAAATTGAATGATGCTAGGAGAAAAACAGAACACAGTAAAACAGGGTTTTTGTTTTTCAAAAAACAGTCAATTCATTTGGAAAACAAAATTTTAATTTCTAATTTTGCAGTAGTGTGATAAGCATATTACTGTACAAAAGAATTACAGGTGTGATTACACTAACAAATTAGACATTAAAAGTAATTCAAATTCTGTTATAAATTATTATTTTGGTTTCTTTCTTTATTCTTTATTTCAGTTATGACTTCCTTTTAAGTAATGTTAATAATTATTCCTTCTTTTTGCTGAACAGAGTTTTAAGTTAGAACTCTGAAGCAATGAACTGACATGCTAAATATTCTGTCAAATGAAGCTAATGTCAATGTTTCCAACCAACTTATATTTGCAATTAGAAAGTTATTGTAATTGAAACAATTAAAATCCTCTATGCACAAGCTCTTTCTTGCTCTCAATGAATTATAATTAATTGTTTTAATTAATTCTGGAATGTACTTAAATCAAATGCAATTCTGACAATTATGTTTCATTAGGGTTGTTTCTTGGAGGATCAATATCAATGAGGGTATTTTTCCTTATGTAACATCTCATGTTTTTTATAAGAGTTAATTTGTTAATATAAAGCTATAGGTTATGTTCTCTTTTGTTTGAAAATGGAGAAACACACATCAATATTGTGGATAAATATAATTAATGAGATGACAATGCCAACAATTTTTTTGTCATAGTACTTAATTTATTAAAATATAATTAGTAGCAGTGGACATTATTTTCTGAGATGTTGATTTCAGACATTTAAATTATATTATTTACTTCATTGTAATATGTAAATTCATATATTTTGAATACTTTTTTAATGATGAGTCTGAAGATAGAAGAGTTTATCACAGTAAGCATGATAGAATTTTCTGTCTTCTAGTAGTCCAAGTAGTTTAAATGTATAGGGACTAGATAGCTGTGATGGTTACAAGGATGCTGTACTTTGTATACTTTAGTTTATAAAGTTATCCTAGGACAAAGTTGGTGTAGGATCTCAAGTTTTAATAAATGCCTTCAAAGTTACAGGAATAACTCTTTGTTTCCTAAAAGATGGGGAGGTAAAAGATGAGACAGAAGTAGAAATTTTAGAGGGGAAATAAATATTATATAAATGCTATTATCACAATCCAATAACTAGAATAAGTTACCTGGTAATACTTAAATTGGGACATTATAGAAAAATAACTAATGCCTATTTGTCTCTGAGAAAGAACAATTGAAGTGCTAACAGATTCAAGAAAAATGTATTTTTCTATAAAATATCTATTTCATTATCTACTACCTATTTTTAAATGCATATAATTATCGCCATGTAAATTTTCTACTTATCACTGTTAAAGATGTTTAAATAAATTTTTAAAAAATTATTTATTTATTTATTTATTTATTTATTTATTTGTGTGAATGTACTGTCTCTATGCAGGTCTGTGCACCCATGTCGTGTAATGCTGCGGAGGTCAGAAGAGGGTGTTGGATTCCCCTGGAACTGGAGTTACAGACGGTTCTCAGCCTCCATGTGGGTGCCGGGGATCGAATCCGGGTCCTCTGCAAGAGCAGTCGGTGCTCTTAACCACTAGGCCATCTCTCCAGCCCCACTGTTAAAGTTTTTATATGTTTTAGTATCCTGTGTGAAACACAGGTGCAAAAAATGCTATTGATTTATAAACATGGATGCATCAAACATAGAACTCTTGTATGTAGAAAAATATTTAATGTATTATGTTTTACAAAGAGCATTATGGATTTTACATATTTAAACATATTTTATTACTTTTATTTTATGTGTGTGTGTGTGTATTAGTTGCATGCATTTAAATGCACCTGTGTCTTACATTGCCCATAGATGTCAGAAGAAGGCATCAGATTCTCCAGAACTAGAGTTATGGACAGTGGTGAGCCCCCATGCAGGTGCTGACAACTAAACCTCAGTCCTGTGCAAGAGCAACTAGTACCCTTAACCACTGAGCAATCTCTCCAGCCCCAGGATTATGAATTTTATATTTTAACTGAATTACTTCAAAAAGAAAAGTGTCATCTCTGATGGTAAAATGCTTGGGTTTTTTTTTTGCAACAAACAACTAACATTATTTTATAACATCTATGACAGACAAGGTTTTAAAAGTATGCTTTAAGAATTTAATGAAACTTGTAATCCTTATTTGCTAAGAACATGTGTCAATTCATGTAACTATTTTAGAAAGTACATACATTTGAAAATGATTTTCTTCATGAAGGAATTTATATTTAACCCCTTCAAATCCATTTTATATAAATTTTATGTAAATATATGTATTTGTAGAAATAATTTGAAGAAAAAATTAATAAACACCATTCATTCAAAATAATTTATAATAAAAAATAATGACAAAGCATATTTACATTGAGGTTTTTTTTAATTATTTACGAGTAATCTTTATTGGGTCTAATATTAAACCTGGAAGATTAGGATGCAGCAGAAATATAAAAGTAGGCATTAAGATTAACCAAAATTAAGATTGAACATTCTGGGCCGGGCATGGTGGCCCACGTCTTTAGTCCCAGCACTTGGGAGGCAGAGGCAGGCATATCTCTCTGAATTCAAGGCCAGTCTGGTCTACAGAGTGAGCTCCACTCCAGCTGAGACTAAAGTAAAACCTGTCTAAAAAAAAAAAAAAAAAAAAAAAAACTGTCTCAAAAATACAAAAAAAGAAGAGTCTGCTATCAATATTAAGAGACATAAACTGCTTGAAACAGATGTTATGTCTATAAATTATAGCCTTGCATTCATGACTCCCAGCTTAACCAAATAGATGAATCACAAGTGACACATAACCAATCACATCTTCTAAAAGCTAAACCATTTTGTTGCTTAAACCTTGTTGCACTGTCATCCCTGCCTCATTCCCTTTGCTAGACATCAAAGGCCACTAGAAATGTGTTTCCCCTAGCCTCTTTAGGAGTCGTTGGCCAGTGTGGTTCCATCATCCACCAAATATTGCTGCCTATTTCTATTGTTATTGATTACCCTCCAGAAATTTATAGCAAGATTGTCTCACTGAAGACATTACATACCTGAGTCATAAGAACATGGAGAAGTTAGCCTGATACCAACCTGAAAGCTTACTCTGCTTACTAGAATTCATCATGGTAGAAGTTGCTATGCACACCATAGCCATACAGGGAAGTCTGCATGTCTCAGGCAGAAATATAAGGAGGGATACTAAGGCCAAGAGGGGCTTAGGGGCAAGGTAGAAGAGGGTGTACCTAAGCAGGCAGAGTAGTTGTGGGTTCAGACACAAGAGAATGTAGCTAGTCTGGGTGCAGGAGGAAGGAGCAAATTCAAGGAATATAATTTAATCTGACATTATTCTATGATTTTTCACATTTTTAAAAATTGCAGTGTCTTGGGGGGCTGGAGAGATGGCCTAGCAGTTAAGAGAGCCAACTGCTCTTGCAGAGGACCCAAGTTTGATCCCCAGCACCCACATGGCAGCTGAGAACTGTATTTAACTCCAGTTCCAGGGGAATCTGACACCCTCTTCTGACCTCTGTGGCATTGCAGTACACAAGTGCACAAACCTACATGCAGACAGTACATTCATACATATACAAAATAAATAAAATTTTAAAAATTGCAATGTTTTATTGTAGCAAATGAATTAACAACTACATTAGTTTGCTGTATTCAATAACTCTACGTTCTTTTTAAAAAGTACTAAAATGTCTAAGATTCTTAATTAGCTAACATAGACCATTTTTAATTATTTTTCCAAATCAATGAAATTTGAACTTTTTTAATTTTTAAAAAATTATTTATTTTTATTTTATGGGTATATGTGTTTTACCTGAATGTTTGTAACTGCACTGGTGTTGAGCAATGCCTACAGAAGCCACAAGGGGATGTTGGATTCCCTAGGACTGGAGTTATGTGGGTGTTTTTAGACACAGGTGGGTACTGGATATCCAACTCAGATCTTAGTCACTTTTCTGTTGCTGTGATAAAACTACTATGACCAAAGGGAACATATAAAAAGAAGAGTTTATTTGAGTTTAGGATTGATAGTTCCAGGGAATTGAAGTCTATTGTGGCTGGGAGGCAGGGCGACAAGAGCTGCAGCAGAAAGCAGAGGTTCAAATCTTCCAGTGGGCACAGGAAGCAGAGAGAGCAACTGGACACTGGCAAGGTGTTTTGAACTCTCCAAGCCTGCTCCCAGTGACCTACTTCTTCCAGCAAGGCCACACCTTCTAAGACCTCCTAAAACAGAACCACCAACTGGGGACAAAATATCTGAATACATGGAGCCTATGGGGGATATTCTCATGTAAACCACCACATTCCATTCCCTAGTCCCCTTAGCTCATGAGCATATAAAATGCAAAGTGCATTTGGTCCAAACTTAAAAGTTCCCATAGACTGTACCAGTCTCAATATTATTTAAAAGTCTACTGCTCTGATGCCCTCTTCTGACCTCCACGGCATTGCACTACATGGGTGCACAAACCTACATGCAGACAACACACATAAAACAAATAAAAATTAAAAAAAAAATCTGCCCAAAATCTCTTCTGAGACCCAAGCCAATCTCTGAACTGTAAGCTCCTGTAAAATCAAAAGACAAATTCACACTTCCAACATACAGTGGAACCAAATACACATTCCAAAATGGAGGAATAGAGGCATAGGGAGGGAATAAAAAACCCAAACAAGACCGAAAGCCAGCAGGGCAAATACCAAGTCCAGGAGCTCCATGTGAGACTTCTGGGACTTGACTTCCAAAGGGCTTCGATGGATCAGCTCTTCCAGCTTTGTGAGCAACACACATCTCTTTCTTGGCTGGTACCACTCTCTGCAGCTCTCCTTGGCAAATATCTCACAGCTCTATCATCTTGAATATCTTCTTTGGGTCTCCACTGCCAACCAGGAATCAACTTCACAGCTTCACACAGGGCCTTCTTTATGCAGGGACACCCCTGCTGCACTCTACCTGGCCTCTGCAGCTCTCTGAAACTGCAGAGGAAGAACTAATGACCCCATTACTCTTGCATCCTTCATTCCTCTAAAGCCTGTACCACATGAATGAAGCTGCTGAGTTTGGCTGCAAGTTTGGGATGGACACTGGGCTACTTCAACCACATTCACAGCTTTTCTCTGCCCTGGACTTGTTGGAGTAGAAAACCAATTCAGTATTTTCCTTTCAAAAGTTGGAGGTTTAGCTTAGTGTTGTCTTGCCCTGAAGGTATTGTTTCTATTGTTTAGTTGTAAATCTCTAGGCCTCTCCTTAATCACTTTAATCTCTGTATTAAAGGGATCCTCTCCTTTAAGTGCTTTGGATAGAACATTAATCTTCTTAGTGTGCTTTTTCAATCCGAACTGTACATTCTGCTTTTCTTTCTGCCCCATTTGTCCTTTTTCACTGTAGATCTGTATAATATTCACCATTACAAGCCACACCACCATGTTTATATTAGGCTGTCTTGAGATATTCTACACCAAAGAAATTAATCCATTGCTTTTCAATTTAATCTCAGGCAAGCATTTGGGCTGTGGGCAAACTCTAGCCAAACTCTTTGTCAAAATATCCCAGTTATTGCTTAACTCCTTATTTTCTTCTGGAACTACATTGTTCTCAGCCCTGCTTTCTTCCAAGTTTCTATTAGAAGGGCCTGGTAATCTCTTCTTACAGCAGCCAGCAGCTTTTCTAGCCCAAAGCTCCTAAGTCTTCCACATTTCTCCAAACACAATCATATGGTCAGGCTTTTCAAAGCCAACACCCCACCTTCAGTACTCATTACTGTATTAGTAACTTTTCTGTTGCTGTGATAAAACTACCATGACCAAGGGTACTTATAAAAGGAAGAGTTTATTTGAAAGTATGATTGAAGGTTCCAGGGAATTAGAGTCAATTGTGGTGGGGAGGCATGTGGTGGCAGGAGCTGGAGCAGAAACCCAAGGTTCACATCATCCATTGGACACAGGAAGCAGAGAGAGTGAATTCCTGTTCTAGTTCACTTTTCCATTCCTGTGACTAAACATGCTGACCAAAACCAACTTGGAGAAGAAAGGGTTTATTTGGCTCACATCTCCTGGGTCACAGTTCATCACTGAGGGAGCCCACCATAGGAACTCAGGGCAGGAACCTGGAGGCAGGAGCTGAAGCACAGCAAGGAAAGCTCCTTACTGGCTTGCTCCTATAGCCCATGCTGAGCCTGCTTTCTTATACTGTACATAACAACCTGCCCAGGGGTGGCACCACCCATAGTGTGCTGGGCCCTCCCACATTGGTCAGTAATCAAGTCAATACTCCACTGAAGTAGCCACAGGCCAGTCCAATAGAGCCAATTCCCCAAATGAGACTCCCTCAACACAGGTGTGTCAAGTTGACACTAAAGCTATCCAGCACAATTCCCTTTGCTAGAGACCAAAGGCCCCTAAATAAAAAACAAACTCAGTTCCTGACTGAAACAGTGAACTTCTGCTCAAAACAGTCAACTTCCATGTGGAGAATATTGAGAAACACTGAGAAAGAGATGAAAAGCATGTTTGGCAGAATGCATGAGCTCTGGTGGGATGGGGCAATGTGGGGGGGGAGACATGGGTCTAGATTTGCTAATATAGATAGAAGATATTTATATAGATATAGATATAGAGAGATATAAATCAGTTCCAGGAACATTACCCTTAGCCTCTTTTGGAATTGTTGGCCAGTGTAGTCCCATCAACCACCAAACATTACTGCCTATTTCCACTGTTATTGGTTACCCTGAAGAAGTTTATAGCAAGATTGTCTTACTGAAGATACTACATACCTGAGTCATAAGAGCATGGAGAATTTAGCCTGATCCCAACCTGAGAGATTACTCTGCTTACTAGCATTCATCATGCTAGAAGTTGCTATGTACACCATACAGGGAAGTCTATGTCTCAGGTAGAACTATCAGAGGGATACTAAGACCAAGGGGTCATAGGCCCAAGGTAGAAGAGGGTGCACCTATGCAGGCAGAGTAGTTGTGGGTTCAGAAGCAGGAGAATGTAGATGGTCTGGGGGGCAGGAAGAAGGAGCAAATTCAAGGAATATATTTTAATATGACATTATTCCATGATTTTTCACATTTTAAAAATTGCAATATTTTATAGTAGCAAATGAATTAACAACTACTTTAGTTTAATGTATTCAGTAACTATGTTCTTTTTAAAAAGCACTAAATTATCTAAGATTCTTAATTAGCTAATGTAGACTATTTTTATCTATTTTTCCAAATCAATGAAATTTGAATACTTTTTTAATTTTTAAAAATGTTATTTTATGTGTATGTGTGTTTTATCTGAATGTTTGTAAGTGCACTGGTGTTGAGCAATGCCCACAGAGGGCAGAGGGGATGTTGGATTCCCTAGAACTGGAGTTATGGGGTTGTTTTAGTCACAAGGTGGGTGCTAGGAATCCAAACCAGATCTTCTGGAGGAGCAGTCAATGCTATCAACAGCTTAGCCCTTTCTCCTACTCTAGAAATTTGAAAAATTTTAATTGCCATCATCTACATATAAAAGATAGGCTGGCTTTGTTGGGGCACACCTTTAATCCCAGAACTAGGGAGGGACAGGAAGGGTGATCACTGTGAGTTCAAGGCCAGCCTCATCTACAGAGTGAATTCCAGGCCATCTGGGGCTAAAGGGAGATCCTGTCTCAAAAATACCAAAACAAGCAAACAAAAAAAGATACATACTCAAGTTTTAATGTGATTTTACAACTATGTACAGATGATTTTCTTTAATGGGGGCTTATTAGAGACTTTGACAATTTAAAATTAGCTTAAGTATGTTTCTCAACATCTACTGTTATATTTTTAGATGATTATTTGTCTTCCTGATTTATAAATATTATTTTCATTAATTCTATTCAGTTTTAGAAAGAAAAGAATGTAAGCATTGTAGTGACTAAATTCCTTGCATAGTTTCAATGTCAAGGAGTATGCCATTTTATCCCCAAGTTTATGACTTTAGTATATGAAACATAATATGTAAAATTTTCAAGTATATACACACACACACACACACACACATATATATATATATATATAATATATATAGATATAAGAAGGATTTTAATTTTCATTGCTGTTGTTTTTTTATCACTAATTCTTGTAAACTCTGTAAGTGCTACATCTTCTGAACTGGCAATAATTTAATAGCTAATACTTAAGTTATATAAGATATATGAAATACACAAAAATTTAATTTAAAAATCTGTCAAAATATAAACATGTTTATATATGAGTGATTACTGTTATTTATTTAAATCAGAGATTTTATGTATGTAAGTTTTGCTTTGTATTGTTCTTTTTATTTTTATTATATTTAATTTACTTTGTATTAATGGGGATCTCTTTGTGTTTGCACATGTGAATGTGCCACATATGCCAGAGGAATGTATCAAATCCCATGAACTTATCTTGCTGTGTGGTGACCAAGGCGAGGACTGAGAATAGAACTTCATCCTCTGGAGGAGCAGCATTCTTATCAATTACTCTTAAAAACAGATCTCTAGCCCTTGGGTCCCTTATTAAATCCTGTGGCTGTCAGACACAGGCTATCAGGATAATTAATTAACCATGTTGACAGGTAGATATATTTACCCACACATGATAACAAAAATTTGGGAGTATTTTAAAAATATCTTTATTGATGATTTGTGTATTTCATACATTACCTTTCAGTCCAATTTAGACAGATTCCCCTATCCTTGCCACCCACCCCACCCTAGTTCATGCCTTCTGTCATACATGTCTTGCATCTTTCTCTCAGTCTTTCCAAAGTTTTTCACTGCAGAGTTGTTTTAGGTGGAATTTAACTGTATCAGTCAATTCTTTGACTCAGTCTTTATGCTGTTGTTGTTCCCTCCCCTTCATATTGCTCCAACATATGCCAATATAACCATCACATATGTATCAAAACTATGACCTCTGAGAATAAACTCTATTATATGTTAATTCCAGAATATGTTCAAGCCTTCATGTTTTTCTTCTTTAATTTTATATATCTCACTTTGTCTTATACTAGTTATTTGGTGCTAGCATCCACAGATGAGGGATACCATTTGTCATTTGTTTTTCTGGGACTGTGTTACTTCACTTAGCATAATGTCTTCTAGTTCCATCCATTTACCTGCAAAGTTCATAATATCATATTTCTTTACTGCTGCACAGAACTCCATTGTGTAGATGTACCACATTTTCTCTATCCACTCATTTGTTAAGGGGCACTTGGGCTGGTTCCAACTCTTTGCTATTTTGAAGAGAACTGCAATAAACATGGCTGTGCATGTATCTCTGCAGTAGGATGATTCTTGTGGGTATATAGCCAGGAGTGGTATGACTGGCTCATGACGGAGTCTTTTCAGGGTTCTCCACACTGCTTTCTCTAGTGGTTGTATGAGTTTACATTCCCACTAGCAGTGGATGAGTGTTCCCCTTTCCCCACATCTTCTCCAGCATTTGGTGTCTTTTGTTTTCATGATCTTAGCCAGGAGTGAGATGATATCTTAAAGTGGTTTTAATTTGCATTTCCTTAATTAATAATGATGTGGAACCCTTTTTAAATGCTACTCGGTTTTATTTTCTCCACTTCTACATGATTGATAATAATACCCATATTGTAGGTAAAATGGGCTTCTTAGACAATGAATATACAGTAAGCTCCTGAAATACCCTTCTTCTACCATTAAATGCTGGCTTTCTCATTATTTCAGTGATTCTGAAGACATCAGTTACAAAATCTTTGCAATTTGGAGAGTAAATTTAACATCTATGAAAACAGTTTGGACAGAAATATTTTTAAAATGACCTGAATGTTTTATGTTATGCTTTAGAAGATATTTTCAGTACAAAAGTTCCCAGAGGCTTGGAAGACACTCTTTCCTTATTGGAACCTACAGCACTGGTGTTGTCAGCATGCTGAAGACCCATGCAAACTCAGTCAGACAACTGCCCAGCAAAATCTAGGGAAATATGCAGCAGGCTCAAACCTTAGCTGAAGAACTATTGACAGGTCATTTCTTCTGGGTATAGGAGAGTTGATCTTCTTTAAGAGAGAGATTCTAGGCAGGCTGACTAGATCACAGTGGATGGATTCACACTATAATAGAATGCATGAAATATGATTTGACGGACAATGGAAGATGCACACAGGGAGAGACTTAAAGATAGTTAAAATGCTTTTGTATGAAGTGCATACACATTCAATTAAAAATATACATTGAAAAAGAGAAGAAAGCAATGCAATCAAAAGAAAACTTTTCAGTAATATAAAGGGAGTGACTAGACTTGTCCTCTTTATTCAAATCTTCCTCCAAACCCCATTTTAGCTTTCACATATTTTACTGACAACATTTTAAAATACCTGAATATATATCCCTGCCCCCATGCATGGCAGTCCCTTTGCTGTGCAGATGTCACATCCTGAACATACAGTTTTAGCTGCCTATCTTTTTGGCCATGCATCCATCACATGCTTACAATGTGTTTTATGACTGCACCATATATATTTATGTGAAATGTAAACATAATGTGTAAGGTATTAAATTTGGGGGGTACAATATTTGATATGAAGTGACTTTCTGTGGCCTTAACAAAGAAGTCTTTGAAAAATATATTTCCTTTACTTAAGTTTCAGAGTTTTAGAAGTATTAAAGACTTCTATTAATATGCAAATTGTACAAATGGATTATTTTTATTTTTGTGATTATTTTATTGTTTACTCTCTGCTAAAAGGCATTAGACACTAAAGATTTTTGTAATTGGATCAAATTCAATCTTTACCACGTCCTTGTTTTCATTTGTATATATGTTTCTTTATGTGCACATTTTTTTATTTTTTTGAGACAAGGTCTCCCTGTAGGTCTCTCTATCCTAGAACTCATTATGTAGACCAGGCTGGCCTTGAACTCACAGAGATCTGCCTGCCTCTGCCTCCTAAGTGCTAGGATTAAAGGCATGTGCCACTACACTCAGCTGCACATTTTTTCTTAAACTATATGAACTGCAAGGAAGTTCTTAGGAAATATTTAATCTCACCTGTACTGTGAGGTTCTCAGGAAAGTTTAGCCATCTGGCTATGTTTTTCCACTAAGCAGTTTCTAGGGTCATTGGGTCAGATAACAGGATGTTTTGCAGACAGGAAGTTTGAGCCCATCTTAGCTCAACAACAGGATGTTTTGCAAATGTTTGCCCTGAGATAAGATCTGTATCTGCACATTCTTTCCACTGTGTAAACATTGTGGTCTGGCAGTCTGAAATGTTTCCTCCTTCCCTGCCTTATATATTCTGCTTGTGTTCCACCTGTGCCCCTTTTCTAAGCCTAGGGAACAACCTGCGGAAGAGGGGGCATGGTAGAATGTAAAGGCTGCGATTGGGGTGAATGGTGAAACTACAGCAATGTAGTTTGGACACTCATTTGATCAACTTGATTGAACAAACAACCTGTCACCCCCCACTGGATGGTGGGGCTGTAGGTGTTTGGGCACAACAGCCTGCAGATAGGTTTTGCATGAAGGATGCTTGTACTCATGGATTATCACTTATAGCTAAAAATGAAAAAAAAAAAAAAACTGAGAGAAAGATGCAGGACAGTTATGGCAGAATGCATGATCTGGGATGGGGTGGGGGTGGGGGGGGAGGGAAAGGGAAATAAGCCTGAACTGAATTGGAAAAAATGTATGAAATGCACAAAGCATCAATAAAAACTAATTAAAAAAAATAAATAAACAAGACTTGATCAGAACTTGTCTTGTCTCCATTCCTTGCGGCTCTTGTCCCTTACCCTCACTCCTCTTCTAGACCCCCATTGACTGTCCCGCTGGACAGGTCACTGTACTGCTACCAGAAATGTTATAACTGATAGACAAATTTTTTTCAATATTTCTCTATTTTTTATTTTTTGTGTATGAATGTATTGTCTGCATGTATGTAATTGTACAAATGTCAAGGAATGCCCACAGAGATCAGAAGAAGGTGTCAGGTCCCCTGAGTTCCATGAGGGAAGGATGGTTGTTAGCCACTATGTGGGTGTTGGGAATCAAATCTGATTTCTATAAGAGCAGTCACTGCACTTAACTGCTGAGCCATCTATACAGCCTCAAAGATTTCCCCCGATTGGTACAATTATTGGCTAATCACTACACAATGCTTTATTTATAGCTTATGTAAAGGAATTTATTTCCCATAATAAGCATACACAATGGATTGTACATATATTTTTATTTTTTACTGTTTTTATGCATTTCATATAATACATCTTAAATTTAGATATCCTCATCCCTCCCAATCCCCCATAGACCCACTACTAGATTTCAGATATTCTGTCATATATGTTAAGTCTTATTCAGTCAAGCATTTCTATTAAGGTGCCCCTCAGTGCAAGTTCATCCACTGGAGTCTAGTCAGCCTACCTAGAGTCACTCCCTTAAAGATATACTCCCCTTCATCCCACAGTAATCATTCGCCAATAGTTCCTTTGCAATGATAGGTTTGGGGACTGCTATCCATGCTCGGATTTTTTCTGATTGAGTTGGCATGCGTCTTGTTCTTGGAGTGCATTATTATTGCTGTATGTACATATGAACAAATTTCCAGTGGCCAGAAAATCTTTATTACCTTATGTTAATTCACTAATGCTGATGCTCACAATCTTTTTGCCCCCTCTTCAGCAATGGGTTTTAATATAAGACTCCTATCTGGGGACACACACTATACAGTCTCTTATTAGCTAAAACTTAGCCAATTGTTCCCTTCTGTAAATGAAGAAGCTTTACTGGTGAGAACTGAGGGATGGCTGAGTATTATCTTTATCCCCTATTCTGCTATGTGTAAGAGATGACCAGCCCTATGATACATCTACAGTGAACCTTCTACACCTAAGGCTCAAGATAAAGTATTTTTATCAATCCCTTCATTTTAGAACATTGATTTTTATGTTTAAATAGAAACGAAGTGTTATCAAACTGTATACCCAAATTATATAGGTATTTAAAGAAAATGTCAATAGATATATAAGACAATTTGTAAGAACACATAAAATTACAAAGACCAAAAAATTACATTACATATATGTATATACATAGAGATATATGCTCACATTTTGCTACAAATTATAAATACAATAAGATGTACTATGAAATATAGATGGCATCCTTGTAGTGTGCGACTGTTGTGCCATTTGATGATGGTGTTGTAAACCTGGCCAGCACTGGAGAGGCTAAGGTATGAAGAGAGAACAGTTGTTTTGAAGCCAGTGAAAATACAGCAAATCATTAAATTTTGTCTTGTTACATTTACCAAATTTATAGCCTCCTAAATAAAGTTACTTGATAATTGCAGACCGCATAATTATATCAGTGTTATTTTCTTGGCAAATTCATTTTTTTGTCTTTTTGAGACAGGGTCTCCCTGTAGCTCCAGCTGTCCTGGAACTCACTCTGTAGACGAGGTTGGCCTTGAACTCACAAAGGTCCGCCTGCCTCTGCCTCCCAAGTGCTAGGATTAAAGGCGTGCGCCACCATGCCTGGTTAGCAAATTAATTTACTATCACATTATCAATTTTTACTTATTTTTCAGTGCTTATTTATTTTTTAATTTTTGTGTATTTCATATAAAACATTTTAATCATCTTTATATCCCTTATTTTATTCATAAATATTTCACTTAACATTGTTTCAATTCCTTGCTCAATACAATTCATTTTATTTTCATCTTTTGCCTTTAGTCTCCATTTCTTTGTAAGATGTATGACACTCATTTCTTAACGTGGAACTTTATAATAAAAAATTAGTTTTCAAGTCACCTGCACTGAGGTGATTACTTATTGAGAAAGACAATCACAGTCTCTAGAATACATAGTAAATAGTCCTGACAGTTGAATAACACAGATAAAGTTTAGGAGTTTCTTTTCTCCTTTATAGAACACACATTAACAAATGACCATTTCCTTAAGAGATAAGAGCAAGGTTAGTTATCATACCCAGGTAATTGCAGCCATTGCTCTTTCCTATAAAGGTTCAATTACAACTAAATCTAATTCATTTGTTTCTTTGTCAGAGCACAAGAAAGATTTATTTCTGTTTTCATAGAAATGAAAACGCAACTTTTCAATTTTTTCTTTAGTTTTACATGGCCTCACAGAAGGGAATGTTTGTCAAACATTTATTGACAATTGACCTTGTTGTAAAGTCACTTCCATGATTCATCCAGTGACCCTCTTCAAGAATCTTGACAGCATGTGTACTAACAATGGTAACACAGGATAAAAACTGTATTCTTCTCTAAGACCTCGGCAGTGACATCAGATCATAGCCTTAGGATTTCAAAGATTATTTTTCATAATACTTCAATAAATACTCGTAAATCTGAGAAAATTTGGTCCAATAATTATTTCATATAATTAAGGTTGAATGAGAAGTTGTCATTTTTAATTTTCATCAATCTTGTTTCATCAATTTTCCTATTACAGTCTTTAAGGCTACTTCAATATGTGTCCTAATATTTAATAATTATTTTTTGATCATGTTCATATTCATGGATCTCCTGTATCTTTTTTTAAATATTTTTTTATTAATTTTATTTATTTCTGTATGTGTATGAATGTACTGTCTGCATGCAAGTCTGTGCACCCATGTCGTGCAATGCCGTGGAGGTCAGAAGAGGGTCTCAGATTCCCCTGGAACTGGAGTTCTCCCGGAATTGGAGTTTCAGACGGTTCTCGGCCGCCATGTGGGTGCTGGGGATCGAACCCGGGTCCTCTGCAAGAGCGGTCGGCGCTCTTAACCGCTAGGCCATCTCTCCAGCCCCTGAAGCATTCTTTTGACCTCTGAGGGTATTGCAGGACATGGGTGCACTTACATATATGCAAACAATATACTCATAAAATAATAAAATATGTTTTTAAAAAGAATACAATCCACATCTGACAATTCAAATGGAAATAGCTATCTAGAGCACCTGCAAAGGAACTCCTGAACAGTCAGTCTCAGAAGGGGTGAGCTCAACAGCCAGGGAAAAGTTCTTCTGTTCCAGCTCAGCATGGTAGCACATGCTTTTAATCCCAGCACTCAGGAGGCAGAGGCAAGCAGATCTCTGTGAGTTCAAGGCCAGCCTGGTCTACATAGCGAGTTCCAGGCCAGCTGGGGCTATAGGGAGACCCTGCCTCAAAAAGACCAAAAAAAAAANTGAAAAGAATATGAAGAAAGTTCCTCTATAATGGAAGAACAGTGCCGCTACCAGATGCCATAATCTAGAAAATTTAAAGACAATTTTAAGCTAGTCGATTAAAATACAAATACTAGGAATGGGCTCCTTTTCGACCTGGTCACCAGGGAGCTACCTAGATCCTCAAGCAGCACTTGCTACTACCTTTGCTCTAGGTTCTCAGAACCCAAGAGAAAGATTCAACTGATGAAAACAATGCAGAAGAAGAAGAACGCAGACAACTCACACTGGTACTGACCTGCTTCATCTCTTTTGGCTAGGTTTCATATTACTAGAAAGCCTATAAGAGAAAAATAATCATCAACCTTATGCAGCTGTGAAACCTGTGAACTACAATAGCAACAGTCCTGGCAGGATACTTCCACTATTCCAATAATGAAATGGCTATTGCAGTAGTAGCACTTCATGATTGAATTTAAGTCCTGTTTCACAAGATGGTGCCTATCTACAGTATTACTGTACTTTTTGTTTTTGTTATTTGTTTGCTTTGATTTGTTTTGAGACAATGTTTTCCTGTAACCCTAGTTGGCCTGGAACTTGTTATATAGATAAGGTTGGCCTCAGTCTCACAAAGATATGCTTGCCTCTGCCTCTGAACTAGAAAGAAAAAAGGTAATCACCACCATACCTGGCCACTACTGGAGTTTTTAATATCAAATGTCTGGGGTCCTGGGTTATGATGCTGTTTAGATGATCCAAAATATCCCATATCAATATTAATGCTTCAATAAATTAGCTATTATAAATTGAAAGGTAAAAATAATGAGAAATAGTCTTTATATGGGTTAAACTAATAAATCTTGCTTCCTTAATATTTATAACAAGCAACTTTTATTTCATAGTTTAATTGATTCATGGTAGCATTCTCTTGCCTGAAAGTATACAAGCACTGCATTAAGACAATACTAAATAACAAAAAGGCAATTAATCATCAAGGGCTTTCAAGGCAATATCAGCTTGATTCACCAGTTGAAGAAATGAAGATCAAGGATGTCCGTGTGGATTAATATCATGGCGCTTCATCCCTAGGATCTCAAGTAAATACTGATTTAACAGCAACCAAATAATACAAAAGAAAATACTCTCATTTTTGTGTATTGTTTTCCCGCTCTGCTGCTTTTGCCTGCCTCCATTAGCTTGAGGCTTGTGAATGCATTTGCTTTGCTCTTGTCTCTGCTGCTGCCATGCTTACCAACATTAGAATCCCACTATCCTGCTTTCCTATATGTACCAAAGATAAGTACCTCTCCAGAAAACTTCTACTTCTTCATTGCCAGATTGAAGCTACTTAGCCTTCTGTAATCATGCACAAAGTAACTACCAAGTTCTCACCCTCTCTAGCATGAAGAGAAGTACTGTTACAACATGTAGCCCTAATCCTATAAATCGATCTAACAAATCTCCTTTGCTTTTGTTTCTTTATTGTTTTGTTGGTTCTTCTTTATATTTTGATTGATCCTTTCAGAATTTAATAGAGTGTAATTATGATCTTTGGAAATACTCATATGGAAACATGCTTCTATAGAAACTGTTTAAAACATGTACATATAAAATTTAAAAGAGCTTAAATGTAGTTATAAGGATGGCCTTACAAGACATCACAGTCTAGCAAAGAAAAAGCCCATTGCAGGTGTGGACTCACATTTTTGGAGTTGTCGTTCCCTATATCCCTTAGACCCTCAAACAATACAAACTATTGCCATTGCACTTGATCACCCAACAGAAATTGACGAGACCTACATCATTGCTTAAAGCACTACATACATGAGTAATTGGAAAAACAAGAAGTCAAGCTGTTAATTTCTGAATATTCTTCTCTAACTGCTAGGTTTCATGCCACTGTAAGGTGGTATGCATACTCCTCAAAGAGAAAAACAAACAACAGTTTTACCCAGCTGTGAATATTGAGAGCTACAATAATTACTGCCTTTCCCCTAATAAAATACTGAAATGAATGTTATAGTAGAAACTAACTATGTCCTGATTACATTTCAGTCCTTTTTTAAGAGACGAAGCTCGAATGTGGCACCTTTATTGGGACAAAGGATGTGTGGATATATATAGATCACAGGACAGGCTGTAGGAGGGAGCTTACTGCTATTGTAGATATTGTATTAAGCTGACCCCTAATAACATCGTTATAGTTTTTGGTTAGTGAATCTCTCAACTGTCATCTGAGAAACTTCTTTTTCCAGAAGATGATGATTAACACAGAGCTGGTCAACACATAGAGAATAAGAGACTTTTTGAGAAAGATTATATGAGCCACAGGTGATAACTAAAGAAAACAGTATTTTCCACATAGAACAAAGCAAATTAGATCCCACCTTTACAAAAAAGAAAAATAATAATAGAGGACATGAAGTGTTAAAAGGGCAGGATAGTAGACTAGGTTGGACATAGTGGAGGAGATCTGAATATGATCGTTTTTCTCTAATTTATAGTATTTACAGAGTGTGATGATAAAGATATTAATGTGGATATCTCAAAACTTGCTAAAACTCTAAGGCTTGAAGACCTGGTTTTCAAGATGAAAGAAGAATGGTTTTCCAGAAAAACAATAACTGAGGGATACCATCACTTCTACACTTCTGCCAAATTCTAAGGGGGTTTGTAATGTTGAAATGTGAATGAAGATGGATACCAATGTATTCACACTAAGACTAGAAAATTACCATATTGCATGTTAATAGAATTATAAAAGGATGTTTCTTTCTGCTTTGATATGCAAATCTGCAAAGAAGTTTGGAAAATATTTTCTTCCAAGATACAAATAAGTCATTGGGAAGAAGTATCTGTCATTAAAGTATTATGAATGATTTCCTCAAAAAATTAAAAATATCTAATAAGATGACTCCATCTCTATTAACACTTTACACCAATCCTGACAATCTTGGATCAATACCCCTAAATGGACCTACCATATAATCCAAAATCTTTTGCTATTGTATATATATATATATAATAATAATATATATATATAGATATATGCGAGAAGACCATGGTATTTCAGCATTATGATGATAGATTAGAGGTAGAATCCAATAATTATGCAGCTGTAGATAAGTGTATAAACCAATATATATATATATATATATATATAATGTACATTTGTGAATATTCTATAGATATGTATAGACCATGTGTACATGTATGTGTATATTATACATACATAAATATTTCCTTTTTGGAATAGAAGTAATTCTTTTTTTTTTTTTTTTTTTTTGGTTCTTTTTGAGACAAGGTCTCTCTGTAGCTCCAGCTACATAGACCAGGATGGCCTTGAACTCACAAAGATCTGCCTGCCACTTGAACTCACAAAGATCTGCCTGCCTCTGCCTCCCAAGTGCTAGGATTAAAGGCATGCACCACCACACCCATCCACAGAAGAAATTCTTATAGAATGGGTGAACTTGGATGACACGATATTAAATTAAATAAGCCAGGGACAGAAATATAAATTCTACATTATGTTAATTATGTGTAAAAAAGTAATGTTTATCTCATAGATACAAAAAATCCTGGTAATCTGGTGTGTGTGTAAGTATTGTGTCAATACTGTTAAAAAAAAAATCAAACAAACAACCAATTCAGTTAAATTTGAGAAATGTGTCAAGGAGATATTACATTGATCAGAACCCACAGATCCACATTCTTAAGTGTATTTCCCCTACAATAAAAGCTTTCATACTGGAGAAAAGCAGAATATTATAAAATAAGAATGTGACATTCAACCAAAATCGTGACCATTTTCATGCTTGCCTCATAAGGATGTCACATGGCTTTCATAATATGTACACAGCTCATTCTCTTTGGTCTGAAAGAAGAAACAAGGTCTTATTCAGCCTGTGGATCATCTGGACTCGATTCCATTTTCTTCCTGTGTAGGACCCACAAAAATAAAATTTAGGTGAACTTCCTCTATTCAAGGACTAAACATATTATTTTAATTGTTACTTTATCTTCCAGAAACAAACGTTTTAAAGGGCCGATAGTGGTCCTCCACCTTTTATTTTCAAAGTTAAACATTTTCCGCATTTCTTTTTCATACTGTCTCCTACAGTCTGACAAAAAAGAGAGAAAAGCAGGGTAAACCTTTCCAACTATGGCAAATGCCTGACATACCTGCACAGTTGACACATTGGTCACAACATGATGAATTTGAAAATTCAGTTTGGAGAATGGTATCACTGTCCTGGCTTTCTGCCCTTGATCATATGCTGGAAGAACTCCCCAAATTTATGTAGCAACTTTTTTTTTTTTGAAACTCTAACACAGACATGAGAAATGAAACTAACTTGAAAAAAAACTCAGATACCCAAATAAAAATTGTTTTAATACCTTCTATTCCATCCATTTACCTGCAAAGTTCATGGTATCATCTTTCGTTACCACTGCATACAACTCCGTTGTGTAGATGTACCACATTTTCTCTATTCACTTGTCAGTTGAGCGGTACTTGGGTTGGTTCCAGCTCTTTGGTATTGTGAAGAGAGCTCCAATATACATGGCTGTGCATGTATCTCTGTGGTAGGATGAGTCTTGCTGGTATATGCCCAGGAGTGGTCAGGTGGCAAGCTCATTTTAACTCTTTTGAGGGTTCTTCACACTGCTTTCCATACTGATTGTACTAGTTTTCATCCCCACCAGCAGCGGGTGAGTGTTCCCCTTTCTCCACAACCTCTCCAGCATTTGGTATCATTTGTTTTCTTGATCCCAGCCAGTCTTATTGGAGTGATATGATATCTTAAAGTTGTTTTAACTTGCATTTCTTTAATTATTAATGATGTTGAGCACTTTTTAAGATGTTTCTCAGCAATCTTTACTTCCTCACTAGAGAAGTCTCTGTTCAGCTTTTTACTCCATCTTTTGAGTGGGTCATTTGTTTTCCTCTTTGTTTTTTGAGTAGTTTATATATTCTGCTGGTTTTCTCCTTACTTCCTTGATTGTTTCTTTTGCTGTACAGAACAAAACAAAAACAAAAACAAAAAAAACCCAGTGCTAGAGATGGGAAACTTCCCTTCAAGTTTTTGCTCTGGGAAGTCCAAGAAACTCCCAATATAATAAAGGCTGTTTCCACAGGCCTTTATTGTGTAGTAGATCATGAAAAAAAGAACTTATTTCTCAATATAGGACATATTTTGTACACAGTCCATGGAATAATTGTTCTGGAATCATTCTGGAAGCCTGCTCCAGTGATATACATATACATATACATATATATTATTTATATTTTTCAGCTATATATTTCTCTGTGGTTTTTACAAACCACCAAAGTTTTATTTATTTCTTTTCATTTTCCCTCCACTCATATAACACTCCCCACTCCCTCCCTTTCTAAAGTATCCCTGTTTTCTCCTATCCCACTTGATACCACTGGTCTCCTACTATCCTGTCTCTACCTCCTTTTTCCCATACCCCCTCCCCCCACCCTGGGCTTATTTCTGTTTTCATGGCTCCTAGAGTTACATCAGAATATATGCTCCCATCTAAAGACTTAAAGTTAAGGTCTACCAATGCAATAAAACATGCCACTTGATTTTCTGAGTCTGTGTTATTTCACTTATAACAGTTTCTAGTTCAATCCATTTACCTGTAAATTTCATTTTTCATTACTTCTGAGTAGAATACTACTGTATAAATGTACCACATATTCATTTCCCATTGTCTGTTGAGGGACATAAAGTTTTTCTTCATCATTTAGCTATTGTGAGAAAAACACCAATAAACTATCTGAAGAAGTACCTCTGTAGTAGGATGTTTTGTCCTCTGGGCATGTGTCAAGAAGTGGCATAACATGATCACGTGTTACATCTGTTTTTAGTTGTGAAGAGATCTTGAAACTGATTTCCACAGAAGTAGGAAGAGTTTGGAATCCCACCAGTTGCGAATAAGGCATGTCATTTCCCTGCATCCTTGCCAGCATTGGTCTCATTTGTTCCCTTGATCTTAACCATTCTTACTGGAGTAAGGAAATCTTTTGTACTTTTGGTTAGCATTTCCCTAATTACTAAGTATGTTGAAATCTTTTTAAGGCATTTCCCAGTTTTTTTATACCTGCTATGTGTGTGCTGAGCCATCTCTCCAGTGCCCCCCAACACCCCCATGGCAGCTCTTTAATTGCATCATTTGTTTCCTTGTTTTGTTGTATTTTGAGTTATTTTCTGCATTGAATAGTAATCTGCTGTCAGATGTATTGATGATGAATATTTTCTTCCACCCCATGGCATTTTTCTTCACTTCTTTGGTAGTTGTTTATGCTGTTCAGAAGTTTTTATTTAACCAGGTCCATTTGTCAATTGTTTGTAATAATTCTTCAGCAACTGAAATCTTATTTAAAATGTCCTTTCCTATAGCTCATAGAGTACTATTAGGCTTTGTCCTAATAGTTTCAGCATTTAAAGTTTCTTATTGAGGTCGTTAGTCCATTTCAAGTAAACTTTCATGCATATTAATAGGTATGTATCTAATTTCATTGTAAAAGTGGAAATCCAGCTTGTTCAGCACCATTTGTTGAAAAGGCTATCATTCCTCCAGTGAGTGTTCTTGGTGATTTTGTCAAATGGAATGCACACTCATGCTTGGGCATTGTACTTTTTTCATTGAATTTCATGATGTATTTGTGCTGTTTTATTAAGACAGCTTTGTAAGATAGTGTGGAATCAGGTATATTAATCCTCACAAGCATTGTGTTTAGTGTTTGTTTTGTATATCCCTGGTCTTTTGAATCCATATGAATTCTAGATTCTTTTTCTATTTATGGAAGGTATATAATAAAATTTTGATTGTGACTGCATTGAATCTCTAAATTGATTTTGTAGAATGGTCATTTTCAAACTATTAATTTTACTCCATGAGTTCTTTTCAACTCTTTTGCTATTTTAATTTCTTCAAATGTTTATAGTTTTCATTATAGATGAAAACACACAGACATACCACATACATATATGTTTGTGTGTGTGTGTATATTGTAATGAGATTGTTTTCATGAACAAACTCATTCTGTGTCTGCTAGTTATAGGTACACAGAATTGAAAGTGCCATCTAAATTGACTTTATCTTGGCACATTGCTGAAAGTGTTGATCATTTCTGGAAGTGTTTTGCTGAAATATTTTGAATATCTTATCATCTAAAATAGGGTAATGTGACCTCTTTTATTTTTCAATTAGTGCCAGTTTAATTTCCTTCTCCTATCTTATTGCTCTATCTAGAATTCCAAGAATTATACAAAACTGGAGTGGGCAAAGTGGACAGCCTTGTCTGGTCCTTGATTTCAGTGAGAATGTTTCAAGTTTCATATCCCAGCACTCAGGAGGCAGAGGCAGGCAGATATCTGTGAGTTCAAGGCCAGCCTGGTAAACATAATGAGCTCCAGGCCAGCAGGGGCTGAAAGAAGACCCCGTCTGAGAAAGACCAAAAAATGAAACAAAACAAAACAAACCCCCCGCCAAAAAAAAATAAAAAAAAAAAAAAAAATAGAAAAAAAGAATATTAGCTGTGGATTTGTTGTTTCTAGGCTTAATTAAGTTACAGCATGTAGCCTTTATTATAATTCCTTGCTGTACTTTTATAATTAATGCAGGCAGAGTTTGTCAAAGAAGTTTTTGAAAAAATCATGTGACTTTTTTATCTTTAAGTCCATTTATATGATTCATTAACATTTATAGGATTATGTAATTTGGACAATCCCTAAACCTGTGAAAGCAGACCACAGTGAAAAAAAGCTAAATATTAACACCAGAAAGAGCCCTACTAGCTTACACAGAACACATGGAGACTAAACCCACTACTGAATAATGAATGGTCAAAGGAGAAATAAAGAAAAGAAATAAAAGAATTCCTGGAGCTAAATGAAGAGATGATCAAAACAGCAAAACCAAAAAAAAAAAAAAAAAAAAAACAACAACAAAAAAAACATGGGACACTTTTAAAGCAGTCCAAAGAAAGAAATTTATAGCTCTAAATGCCTACATTAAGAAAACAAAAAGAACAGAAATAAATGGCATAACAGTGCAACAAAAAACACTTGAGAGGCATCAGCAAATGAATCCTAAACCTGACAGCAAGAAATAGCAAAAATCAAAACATAAATCAATGAAATAAAAACCAAGGAAACCATACAAAAATAAAAATCAATGAATCCAAGAGCTGGTTCTTTGAAAGGATAACTTAACCAGGAAGAGATTGACAAGAGATTGACAGCTTAAACAAACCCAAAATAAAGGAGGAAATTGAAACCATGATTAAACAGCTCCCAACTGGACTTTATTGAAGGCTTTTTCTGTGTCAATTGAGATAATTGTGGTTTTTGTCTTTCAGTCTATTTATGTGTTTTATGATATTTTTTTCATTTAATACATTGAACCATCCCTGCATCTCTGGTATGAATCCAACTTGGTCATGATGGATGATTTTTTTTATGTGAGTCTGTATGCAATTTGCAAGTATTTTGTTGAGAATTTTTGCATCTATGTTCATTAATGAGATGGCTCTATAGTTTTCATTTTGGTTGTATCTTTGCCTGGTTTTGGTAATAGAGTGATTCTGGCTTAGTAGAAGGAATTTGGGAGATTTCCCTTTACTTATATCCTTCTGAACAGTTTTGGTATTAATGGTTGTAAGCCCTCTTTAAATGTTTATAGAATTCTGCTATGAAAACATCTGGGCCTGGGCTTTTTATAATTAAGAGGTTGACTATTACATTTTCATTTCCTCACATATTAGGGGTCTGTTTGAGCTGTCAGTCTCTTCTGGTTAAGCTTTGGTGATTTCTAGGATTTCAGATATTCATCCATTTCTCTTAGATTTTCAAATTTAGTAGAGTATAGTTTTTTGAAGTACTCTCGAATGACTGTCTGGATCTTTTTTTCTGTTGTGATGTTTCCCTTTTCATCAGGAATACTGTTGATTTGGAGTTGCTCTTTCTTTTCGTTAACTGGGTTAGGGATCTTCCTACCTTGTTTATTCTTTCAAAGAACGAGCTTTTGGATTCACTCATTCTTTTTATTGTTTTCCTGGTTTCTATTTCATTTATTTCTACTCTGATTTTTGTGATTTCTTCCTGTCTTTTGGATTTAAGGTTCATTTGTTGTTATCTCTCAAATGTTTTTATCTGCAGTGTTAGTTCATTTATTTATCCTCTTTCTGATTTTTTAATGTAGGCACTGAGGACTATAAACTTCCCTCTTAGGACTGCTTTTAAAGTATCCCATAGGTTTTGCTATCTTGTATTATCTTTTTCATTTAGTTCCAGTAATGTTTTTATATAGTTATTTTTTCCTTGACCCTGTTCATTATTCATGAGTATGTTGCTTAGTCCCCATATGTTCTTATAGATGGGTGGGCTTATTCTGGTGTTGATATGGAGGTTTATTTCACTGTGGTCTGATAGAATGCATGAAATTATTTCAATTCTTTTTTATTTGTAGAATTTTTTTCTGTGTCCCAGTATGTGTTTGATTTTGGAGAAAGTTCCATAGGCTGCTGTGTAGAAAGTATATTCTCTGGTGTTTGGGTGGAATATGCAGTGGATATCTGTGAGGTCCATTTTATGTATTGTGTTGTTCAGTTCATGCATCTCTCTGTTCTTTGTCTAGTTGAATTACCTAATGGGCTCAGTGGCGTATTGAAATCCCCCACTATTATGGTGTTGGGATCAATTTATGCCTTGAGATTCTATAGAATTGTGTTTATAAAGTTTGGTGCACTGGAATTTGGTACATATATATTCATGATTATGAAATCTTCATGGTTAATTGTTCCTTTGATAAGGTTGTAGTGGACCTCTTTGTCTTTTCTGATTAGTTTTACTTTGAAGATTATCTTGTCTGATATTAGAATAGCAACTTCTGCTTGATTTTTGGTATCATTTGCTTGGAATATTTTTTTTTCCCATCCTGTCAGTTTAAGTTGGTGCCTATCCTTGAGGGAAGATGGGTTTCTTGTAGACAGTCTATAGATGGGTTCTGTTTCCTAATCCATTCTCCTAATCTGTGTCTTTTGATTGCAGAGTTCAGCACATTTATATTTAAAGTTATTATTGAGAGATGTGTGCTGCTTCCTTTTACCTTATTTTCTGTTTTCATTCTTGGTCTAGGTTTGTATTTCTCCAGTTATACTTTTATTCATTACTCTGTCTAGGGGCTTGGGGATAGTTATTCTTTCTTCTGAGTTTTGAATTGCTTTAAGTATTTTTGAAGGGTTGGTTTTCCCACAGAAGATCATGGTGCTGGTGAGTTCTAACTGGGTAGTCAGGTGCTCTCTGGCAGGGCAAAGAATCCTAGTCCCAAAGGAAAGCAATGGACACCAAGTGGACATGGGGTTCTAGGTATGTATTGCAGATGTGAGATCTAGAACAATGGAAACTGTTTAGGCTCCAAACCAAGACAATGGGTATAGATAGGTGAGATCTGCATAATTTACCAGGCTACTTGGGTGGTCTCTGACAGTGAGGTTAATAAATTATTTTAAAAAGCACATTATGAACAGTTCTGTCTGAATAGAAGGACGACGCTAATGTTGGAGACCAGGATGATCCAGATTGAAAGCACGCTGAGCCTAAAACCTTGAAAACTAGACTGTTTCAGAGATAAGGAGGGAAGCTGAAAATAGTATATTTATTTGTATGCTATGTTTCTTCTGTTGGTGGAGTAAATAAACTTTTTTTGGATGTTATTATTCTGAATGTATTTGATAGGATTTACTGTGATTACTATAGAATATTGGTTTTGTTTTTCTAGTAAATCTCCTGAACAACTATTCTGAGTGAGATTGGCTTTGGAAGCTCATTTCTCTTAAGTAATGGAACACAACTGCACTTTACTTGTATGATCCAGACAGAATGGTAAGATTTCCCCCCAAAAATACTCTCTGTTTTTTCCTAACTCTCCAATAATTTTATCTTTTCCTAGCCAATAGAACTGAACATTATAAGATCAATCTTTTCTAGATTTTACCTTTCTACTATTCTTCAGAATAAATCTGAAAATATCTCAATTTATTTGTTGTTTCCATTGCAAACATTTCCAGTTACAACTACATATCTCTATTGAGTCCTCTCCTTAATTCCTTTGGTTCATAGTCTGAATCCATCTGCTCTAAACTCAGTAGGCCAGATGCCATGGAGTATGAGCTGATAAGAAATGGGCATGGTGGCACACTTCTTTAATCCCAGCACTCAGGAAGCAGAGGCAGGAAGATCTCTATGAGTTCAAGGCCAGCTGGGACTAAAGGGAGATCCTGTCTCAAAAAGGCCAAAAAAAAAAAAGAAAAGAAAAGGAAAAGAAACACTTCAAAAGAAAGCAGCAGGTGACTCTCTCGTCTCTCTCACTGGCCAGCCAGCTGTTTCACCTCTGAAGAAGAGAAGTGAGAATAAATAGAAATTTGAAATGATTTTGGAAACTCTCTTTTATATAGATTCCAACAAAATAATTATGGAGAGAAGGCTATGTTTCATTACTAAAATATTCTTTCAGGTTTACGTGAAAGAAGTGTTATAAACATGCTCTTGATCATTATGCTTGATAAAAAATTCACACTTAAAATGAAAGAAGAGAAAGACAAGTCTGGAAGAAAATCATTCTACTTAAAAATATTAACATAGCTTGTTTGAAGGTTTGTATATTTTTATAATGCATTACTCTGGTTTACTTCTCCTCACACCTCATTTCACTCCCAACCTTGCTAAGTACTCTACTTGTAACTTTTCCATATCCTACATTGATTTGGTTCAGTGACCAACTTAGTTTAACTAGAATCTTCTGCGTGACCTTTGGATTGGTACTATCCAGAAGAGCCAGAGGACACAACTGAAGTCAATTTCTCCCTCTGCCTTTGTATGTTTCTAAAGGAATAGTTCTTTGGATGCATGTCTGTATTCTTTATTTTTCTTAATTTTTATTGAGGTTTTATGCATTTCATACAACATTTATCAATCAAATTTAGAACAGTTTCTCCATCCATGCCCCCAATCAGAACTCATGCCTTCCATTATACCTGTTAATTCCTGTTTTGCATCTTTTTCTTAGTCTTTTTTAAAACTCTTTCAATGCACAAGTTTACTGTGTTGGTAGTTCTTAGAAAAAGTCTTTTATTGTTCTGGTTGCTCACTTTAATTTTATATAACTCCAAAATACAAATATATGCACTCCACACATATACAAAATGACAAAAATCTGAAAATAAGCAATAGGTTAATTCCAAAACATGTTTAGGATTCACATTTTAACAGTAAAGTTGCATGTAGGTAAAACGAAATATAACTTTACATTCCTAAATTACTTAGCATATTGATATATGTTTAATGAACTTTTAAAGAGGAGATTTATTCTTTCTCCTAAATCTTAGAACTTAGGAAAATAAAGACATAAATTTCAAGCTGTATCTATAGTAGTGTCAGTCAATGTGGTATTATTTTTAATAACAAATTACTGGAATTAGAGCTAAGATCCCCAAATGAAGGAAATAATACATTGTTTGTTTTTCTGAGACTGTGTTACTTCACTTAGCATAACAGCTTTTAGTTCTATTAATTTGCCTACAAATTTCATAATGTCATCTTCTTTACCATTGCATATAACTCCATTCTGAAAAAAAATAACTCTGTTGTGTAAATATACATTCCCATCATTCTTCAGTAGTGGAACACTTGGGTTGCTATACCAGCTCTTCCCTATTCCTAAAAGAGCTGCAATAAACATGACTGTGCATGTATCTCTGCAACAGGATAACTCTTTGGGGTATATACCCAAGAGTGGTATGACTGGGTTAAATGGTAGGTTCATTTTCAGACTTAAGAGTTCTCCACATTGCTTTTTGTAGGGGTTGTATGAGTGTGCATTCCTGCCAGCAGTGAATGAGTGTTCTTCTTTCCTCACAACCTCTCCCACATTGGGTATTACTTGTTTTCGTAATCATAACCAGTCTTACTGGGGTAAGATGGTTTTAATTTGCATTTTATTAATTACTAATGGTATTGAACACTTTTTAAAGATGTTTCTCAGCCATCTTTACTTCTTCATATGAGAAGTCTCTGTTCAGACCTTTTCTCCATCTTTTGATTGGGTCCTTTTTTTCTTGATCCTTTGTTTTTTTGAGTATATTATACACACTGAATGTTAAGGTTCATGTCAGATGAGTCATTGGTGAAGATTTCCTTTCACTCCGTGGGTTTTCTCTTCACTTCTTTGATTGTTACTTTTGCTGTACAGGGGCTTTTCAGTTTAACGAGGCCCCACTTGCTGATAGTTGATCTTATTTCTTGCACAGCTCCCTGCATTCCTTCTCCAATTGTTTGTTGTTGGTGTAAAGAAAGGTTACTGGTTTTTCTAGATTAATTTTCTAGCCTGACGTTTTATTTAAACTGTTAATCATCTCTAAAAGTTTTCTGGTAGAATTTTTGGTGTTCCTTAGGTATAATATCATATCATCTGAAAAAGTGATAGTTTAACCATGTCTTTTCCAATTAGTACACCTCTAATTCCCTTCTGTTGTCTTATTGCTCTAGCAAGAGTTTCAAGTACTATATTGAAAAGACACATATATAGGGGGCAGCCTTTCTGGGATCCTGAATTTAAGGGAAATGCTTCCAAAATTTGTCTATTAAAAATGATGTTAGCTGTGAGTTTGTTGTATATGCCTTTGATTATGTTGAGAAATGTACCCTCCAATCCAATTCTCTCTAGGACTTTAAACATGAAGGCATTTTGAATTTTATTAAAGGACTTTTCTGCATCAATTGAGATGACCATGTGTTTTTTGTCTTTAAGTCCATTTATGTCCTTTAAGACATTTATTGATTTATGTATTTTAATCATCCCTGCATCTCTGGAATAAACCCTACTTGATCATGGTGGATGGCATTTTTGATGAAGGATGCAAGTTATTTTGTTGAGAATTTCTGAGGTTTATATTGATTAAAGAAATGGATCTATAGTTTTCTTTTTTAGTTGCTATTAGATTGATACTGGCTTCATATAAGCAATATGGGAGATTTTCCTCTGTTTCTCTCTATATAAATTATTGGAGTAATAAGGATTTAATATCTTGTAGAATTCCGCCTTCAATCCATCTCGGCCTAGGATATTTTTAGTTGGGCAGTTTTGTATTACTGTTTCAATTCCTTACATCTTATGGGTCTGTTTAAGCTGTTGGTCTCTACTTGGTTAAGCTTTACTGATTTCCATGAATTCAGATATTCATCCATTTTTCTTAGGTTTTCAAATTTAATAGTATATAGGTTTAAAGGTATTCCCAAATAATTCTAATTCTCTGGACCTTTTTGTTATCTGTTGTGATGTTTTCCCTTTATTCTCTAAGTTTGAAATTCAGAGTTTTTCTTTCTTTCCTTTGGTTAACTGTATATTTTATATTATTATTATTTTATAATATTACTATCTTCTTCACAGACGCGTTTGACTTACTATTCTGTGATTGTTTTCTCTGTTTCTATTTCATTGTTCTCCAGTAGGAGATTTATTGTTTCTTATTGTACGTTGGGTTGGGATTCACTTTTTGTTTTCTCCCTCAGTTTTTTGTTGTTATTATTGTTGTTGCAGTGTTAGGTCTTTTTGTCTTTCTATTTTTTTGTTATTGTTGCTTTTTTTTGTTTGTTTGTTTTTGTTTTAAATTGTAGGCACAATGAGCTATAAATTTCCATCTTAGGACTGCTTTCACAGCTCACCACAGATTGTGTTGTGTTGTAATGTCCTATTTGTTTAATTTCAGGAATACTTTTATTTCTTTCTTAATTTATCCATTGATTCTTTCATTATTCAGAAGTGTATTGTTTAGTCTCCATGAGTTCAGGTAGATACTAGGGCTTTTTCTGGTGTTAATATTAAGCTTTATTGCATTGTAGTCTCATAGAAACCATGAAATTATTATTTTTTTTTTTGTATTTCTTGAGGTTTGCTCTGTGTCACAGTATGCAGTTGTCTCCAGATTTGTGTCATTAGTACTCTTTCTTGGTATGGATAGATAATCCCACCTTCATTGTATGTTCCTATCTCTGTGGATTCCAAAATTTTCAGTTTAGGGCCCATCTTATTATTGCTCAGTGTTCAGTTTGAGGGAACACATTGGTTGATATGCAAATCTGGTGTAAGTAATGGTCTCACTTAAGCTAAGGATGGGTGCAACTTTTTTTTTTTTTAATATGTATGAATATACTCTCTGCATGTAGGTTTGTTGGGTCCAACTTTTTAACTGACATTTCAGGGTGGACTCCTTAGGGTCCTGGAACAGCAGGGGTTGTCTTGTGAACAGACTGACTGATAGGTCAGGCTATAGAAGTTCATATGTTTGGGGGTACTTTGGGGTATTTGTATGTTTGGGGCCATTTACCACCATTTCTCAGCCCTTACATTCTGATGTGCCCCCTCTTCTGTGAGTGTTCCCTAGGCTTGGGGAAAGGGACAGGAGAGGGTGAAACTTTTTATTTGAAGTTACACACTGGACTCTCAGGTCTGTTCATGCTTTGCTTTCCATGGGTTGGCAGCTCATCCAAAGGTCCCTTTCTTAATTCTATTAATAATACACAAATAGCAAGAAGTACAGACACATAGACATTAATTATTATGACAAGTCACATTGTGGGCATGGGGATGAATATTTAGAAATACCACCATCTTCCACATTAGAGTGTCTTTTCTAGACATGTCTTTTGTGAAATAATGGTTTATTATAAACACATTTTAGTAGATAAACCTTTGAAGGATAATTATAGTCTTTTTTTTTAAGAACAAAATATTTTAGCCCACTGATATACAAACTATGTCACTAGAGGGTGTAATCTTATGCTGTCAGCTGCACCCCCCCCCCACCGAGGAGTAATAGTCAATTAACTGTTGAGGTGCACAAACATCAGGCTGCCACTGACTGAACAAATCTCTTGGCAAGTGAGGTGTAGCTGACAAGACTTCCTTGAATCATAACATATTCTTTCATTGGTCTAAATAACACTCTCTGGAATCGTGAAGACCAACTGCCCAATTTCAAAGGAAGGTCTCTAAATATCCTTTTCATGGTCAAAGATCTCTGCCACTCCAGCAGGTTTGTGAGCTGAGGTGGCAGGTTGCATGGAGGTGGGGGAATGAGAGCTCTTCATAGATGCTGTGAAAAAGCTCCCAGACTTTAGGACACACAAGGATGGGTCCCATTATAACTGAGATGGCAGGGAGGTATGGGATTCAACACAGCAAGGCTGCAAAAAGAGACATCTTGCTTTATGTGGGATCTAACAGAGCAAAGATGAAAGGTCACAGGAGTATGGGAAGGGGAGTTAGTTTATCTCTTTTTTTGATGTAGCAAATATTTAGACCTTTTCTTCCCAAATAATTTATCTGATAAATATCTTAATTTAAGCCATTAATAGAAATGCATGGTTACCCATCTATGATGAATAAATTCCTTACTAGTTAGTATGAAACAATAAATAGAAATGAGGGCTGGAGAGATGGCCTAGCAGTTAAGAGCACTAACTGCTCTTGCAGAGGACCTGGGTTCAGTCCCTGGTACCCACATAGCAGCTGACAACCATCTTTGACTCCAGTTCCAGGGGAATCCGATGCCCTCTTCTGACTTCTGCAGCATTGCACAACATAGGTGCACAGACCTACATGCAGACACTACATTCATACACATAAAATAAAAATAAAAGGCTTTAAAATTTATATAAAAAAACAAAACAAACAAAAGAAATGAAATTTACAGTCATCAGTCATACAAAACTTCTTATTTGAATTGGGTAAACTATCAGGAAATATTTGAAGAAGTTTTGTCTTTCAGATATTCAAGTTAATTTTATTCTAATTCTATAGTAAATTTTAAGCCGCAAGAATGTGACAAGTTTATTTTTCTGCCAATATGAGAGATTTTAAGTATTTTAAATTATATTTATTTTATGGTTTAATAAAAAAGCATCTGAAGCTACCTCAGGTATGTGGCTTCAGTACCCCATCACTAAGACACAACCATTATTTTTTTAATTCCATAGCATATGTACTTTGATTTGCCGTAAACTGCTCCACACAAAATTCATCATTAAGATCTCACATCACACAAACATTAACTTTATTATGTTTTATTTTTCAGAAAGCATGCACTTGTTATTATGTAAGGCAAGTTCAGGCCAAGTGAAACTGATGACAATATCAACATCTATTGTTAATTACACTTAAACAAGTATTTTATTAAACTCTTTATAAGATCATAACCCAAGCACAACTTCTCTATAAATTATCAATTCCCAATTTCATGGATAAAGCAATATCTTCTAGTAGTTCAGTAGTCATTTAAAACCTACTGTTTAAATACTATGGTATATCATGCTCTATCTATATTAAGTGGTGGAAATAGATATGTCAATTCCATTCAGAAATTCTTGTACCAGAACTAACATTATAATCAGTGAAATAATTTTAATTTCATTGAGTAATAAATACTGAAAAAAGTACTTTGGCTCATCTGTGTTTGAGAATAACAGACCACTGATATTTTAAAAACAATATGATGAATAAACTCTGAAAAGAAACATTACTTCTCCAGAGAATGTTAAAAAAAAAAACAAAAAACTATTTTTAGAAGTATTTAGAGACATAAATAATGAAGTCATTACGGAATGAGATAATCAATATGCAAAATAGCCTTGTAATTTCCTGATCCTATACTTCTCTGGGTAGATGGAGAAAAGGAGGAAGATAAGGAAGATGATAAGGATCTCAATGCATAACTGAGAAATCTGTTTCTGGAGGCTTCATCTGCTCTTCAGTAATGAGGAATGATTGCTTTTTGTTACAAGAAACTGGGTGCCATGAATTGAAGGTACAAATTGGAACATTATATTCTAATTTGATATACATCTAATACATTCATATCTATTAATATTAACACTAAATTAGTGGGGCTTGCATACCCTTTTATATTATTCTGAATTAATTTTACTCTTTTTTTGGTCTTTTTGAGACAGGGTCTCCCTGTAGCCCCAGCTGTCCCGGAACTCACTCTGTAGACTAGGCTGGCATTGAACTCAAAAAGATCCACTTACCTCTGCCTCCCAAGTGCTAGGATTAAAGGCGTGCACCACCATGCCTGGCTTACTTTTACTTATTTTACAAAATTTCCAGACAATAATGGATTAAAAATAAATATATGAGAAAATCCCTTAAAATATGACTTTATGAAGTTCTATTTAATGGAATTTCAGATTTAAGGAGAACATTACCTACTAAGATAAGGTAAGTATGGAAAATTGAAGATTTGATTGTGTTTGTTCCTTTTGTCATGACACAAACTCAGTTGGATTCTGATAGAATGGCTACAGATGCTCAGCATAGACGAGAGGCAGAGGCAGGAAATGGGAGGTGGGGAAAACAAACTAAACTGTGGCTTGAGAGCTTGTGAAAGTGTGTTTAATAAATGAGCCAACAGCAAGTCTTTCTGACAGATTAGGAGAGTGGAAAGAAAATTCAGTGATGAATTCAGGTTTGGGGCTTGGGAAAACCTGAACTAACTATACCAGTAATAAGTGCTGTCCATCCCATTTATTCCCATGGTGGGCCATGTAGAGAGCACATGCTTGAAAGCACAGCACACAGACATATGATAAGGTATATACTAATATAGAAAGAGCTTTATTCAAAGTGGATGGGCTAAATGGTAGTGTGACCTCACTCCTAGGGTCCAACCCCAGATCTTGCATTATCACATACCAAATTTTGGGCATAACCAGGGAGGTACCATTGCTCTCACCTGTGCCTCTGGGAGGCATTGGCTTTAAATGCTAGCTCATGGATAACTAAACTCAGATTGTATTTGCATACATCTCCCACTTTTTGTATTAGCTTCTACAAGCTCAGATAGTATTGTAGAAATAGTGGTTGGGCTGGAGAGATGGCTCAGTGGTTAAGAGACTTGACTACTCTTGCAAAGAAGCTGGGTTTGATTTCCAGCAACCACATGGTGGCTAAGAACCATCTTTAACTCCAGTTCCAGAGAAATGTGACACCCTCTTCTGACATCCACAGCACTGCATGACACAGGCGCACCTGCCTACATGCAGGCAGTACACTCATACATAAAAAAAAAAAAAAAAAAAAGAAATAGTGGTTAATTATCTTTATCTAGTCCAAATGGCCATGACTGCTCTGTAAAAATCCTAACACTAATTTATGCCCAAATAAAAACTTAATATAGAGAAAACTGACCACTAAATACAAGCGGCATGTTCACACACCCAATTAGCAGTCATCTGTGTCCAATTTTGCACACATAAGGAATTTGGATGTACCCCAAAGTTTCAAATCCAGCTGGAAAGCCCTGCACATGAAATTATGCTGACCAAATGAAGCCCAGTCCATAATACTATTATCTCACCATTTACCCCCATCTTCTCATCCCTTACATTCTGGCATGCCCCTTCTTCCATGAGTGGTCCCTATGTTTTGGGAAAGGGGCAAGACAGGTGACAACTTTTCTTCGAATTAACACATTGGATTCACAGGTCTATTCGCACTTTTCTTTCCATGGGTTGGCAGCTCATCCAGAGGTCCCTTTCTTAATCCTTCTAATAAAACACAAATAGCAAGAAGTACAGAACACATGTTGGAAAGCACAGCACACAGACATTAATAGACATTAATTATTATGACAAGTGACACTGTGGGCATGGGGATGAATATTTAGAAATACCACCATCCTCTACAGTATAGTGTCTTTTCTAGACATGTGTTTGTGAAACAAAACAACTTATTATAAATGGATTTTAGTAGATAAAGCAATGAAGGCTAATTATAGTCTTTTTAAAGAATAAAATATCTTAGTCCTTTGATATCAAATCTGAAAAGTAAAATAATGTACACTGGTTTCAAGTATACAAACTATGTCACTAGAGGGTGTAAGCTTATGCTATCAGCTGCACCCCCCTAAGGAGAGAGCCATAGCCAATTAACTTTTGAGGCACACAAATATCAGGCTGCTACTGACTGCACATAACTCCAGACAAGTGAGGTGTAGCTGACAAGACTTGCTTGAATGAGACCATATTCTTTCAGTGATCTATATAATGCTCTCTGACATCATTAAGGCCAACTGCCCAATTGAAAAGAAAAGTCTCTATCCTTTTCATGCTAACACCATGTTTTCAACAGTAGGTTCATACCACCTCTATTTTTGCATGTTCTCCAACATTATAGGAAAATAGCCTTTGTTTGGGGGGATTTGGGGGCCTTTTGGCCAACAACTCCTTGTTAAAAATCATCCATAACTGGTACTACAAGCTTTTATCCATTCATATGTCTCATCTGACTATAAAGCAAAATCTAGAGATGGGCAATTTTCCAAAGGTACAGGCACAAATTTCCATGTCACCATGGACATTTGTATAAACAAATTAACTCCCCTATTGGTACTAAAGTCTTCGTTCACTGAAATGTTTTATTTAACCATTAAGATTTTAAAGATTTTACAATTTTACCTGACCCTGGTACGCACCTTTCTGAATTCACTTTTTATCTTTGCTCCTCTATGTTTGTGAAGTATGTTTCCAACTGGGTTCACCTCTATAAACACTCACATTTTAGTATTAGGCATTAAACATAAACCAGGTCAAATGTAGCATGGGAAATTTCTATCTATTTGTATCACTTGTACAAAAGCAGAAATGAGAGGCATTAGATTAGCTAATTCTTCAGCAACCATAGTCATTCTCTTTTATGTGCTCATAATCAGAAAGCCTGACCCTGATACTGTCTTTAATTAATTTTGGGGGTAAATGATATTAATTTAACAGATTTCTTGCCTGTTAGTTAAGAACAGCAGCCAAACAAGTCCCATCAGGAGCCACTGCTGTAATAATTGAGAAATACCAGCAGGAACACCTATGTATCGCCCTGTGTGTTTGTTCCTTGAGAAGTGGTCTTTTCTTAGATTTCTCCCATTTTTTTTATGTCTGGATAGGCCAATCCCCTTGCTGGTGGCTTCTGCTCTATTTCTATAGTTCAAGGACAGACATATCTCACAGGCACCCAAGTAGGTCATGTCACTGTCTGTGGGAATATACAAGCAAACACTTTTCCCATAATTAGCAATGGATTAGGATTGTCATTTTTTTTTCATTTTTTAAAATAGTTTTTAAATTTTATTTCTTTCTTTTCTATGTGCATGAATGTACTGTCTGCATGTAGGTTTGTGCACCCGTGTCGTGCAATGCCACGGAGGTCAGAAGAGGGGATCAGATACCCCTGGAACTGGAGTTCTCCTGGAATTGGATTTACAGATGGTTCTCAGCCACTATGTGGGTGCTGGGGATCAAACCCGTGTCCTCTGCAAGAGCGGTTGGTGCTCTTAACTGCTAGGCCAGCAAAATTGAAAAATTGGCCAAAGGTTTAGAGTAGAGACTTCTCTATTTAAATATATCCCAGAGGGAGTCATATTATCCAATCGCCCCCTTTTAATATTAGCTCCTTGCATAGAACAGTCTTTTTAGCTTTTTAGACTTTTAAGTTTTGATTAATTATTTATAAAAGGTATTTGTGTCACATGACCATAGACAGGAACCAAGTTGTAACGGTCCACTAAGTCCATTTAAACTGTTTCTTATTGAATTGTATACTGTTGGCTCAGGGAAGTAAAACACAGTCTATTTGAGTGAAATTATCTTGTAGGGAAAATAAATGTCACAGGTAATATTATGCAATACAGGAAAAGAGAAAATTTACATTTAATCCCAGAATTGCCACTGGAATTCTAGTATAAATTAGGATTAAAACAAATATTAATTACAATTTGAATCCCCAATTATCTTAAGTGTATTACCATTTTTCTATTAAAATATTTAAACGCCAGGCATGGTGGTACATGCCTTTAATCCTAGCATTCAGGAGGCAGAGGCAGGTGGATCTTTGTGAGTTCAAGGCCAGCCTGGTCTACAGAATGAGTTACAGGACAGCTGGGGTTACAAGGGTCACTGTCTCACAAAGACAAAAAATTATATTCAAACAATTTTATTTAATATAGCCATTCTAATTTTTTACTAAAACATAAATTACTGGCTGGAGAGATGGCCTAGCTGTTAAGGGCGCCAACCACTCTTACAGAGGACCCGGGTTCGATCCCCAGCACCCACATAGCGGCTGAGAACCGTCTGAAACTCCAATTCCAGGAGAACTCCAGGTCCAGGGGAATCCGACACCCTCTTCTGACCTCCGCGGCATTGCACGACACGGGTGCACACACTTGCATGCAGACAGTACATTCATACACATACAGAAATAAATAAAAAAAATTAAAACAATAAAACTAAAACATAAAATACAATATAATGTGCAGACAAAGCTTGGGAAAAACTGAAAACCTGCTAAATAAACTTTGACTAAATATACTTTTTGTTTTCTAAACTACTTGACTGAACTATGACCTTGGAGAAACCAAGTTTATTTATATAATTTTATCCTTTATGTTTTGTAAGAAACCCCTCTAGATATTTATTACTTGTATTGACAGTTTTATTAAGCCTGTATAAATATATATGTATATATTTATGTATATATTTGGAATATATATATATATATATATATATATATATATATATATAGAACAGTTATTTAAATGCACTATCTTAAACTACAAACATTGCAAAGTGGGTTTAAATGACCAATTTTCTTTTAAACATTTGGGGATACTTTATATAGGCTTGGCAGGAAACCGTTTTAAAGATGTTTTACCTAGATGTTAAATATTGTACAGTTAATATATATTTGGTTATATTTTAAAATTGTATTTGAAATAGAAGTAATTTTTACACTGTATTATAGCCTTAACTATTAAAAACTTTATTATACTCTGTTATGAGAATCTCTTCAAATCATTTTCTTCAGTGTTGAAGAAGGTGGCAGCATTTATCTAGTAAATAAAATATAGACAAACAATTGTAACATTTGTGGCAATCTATTTATCTGTTAGTTGTTTAATCATGTTAACTGACCTGAGTCTGTGATAGAAGGGCCATTTCCAACCAAGAGTCAGCCTTTACTGAATCTAAACAGCATGTAAATATATGCTAAAATTTATATAACACCAATTAAAATTGCTCATACCAAGAGATAAAAAAGGTTTTTATGAGTTGAATCTATTTATCCTTGTTTACAGTTGACCCCTAATAGATATAAAATTTTAAAATTATAAAAGTTTAAAATCAAACATGTATTCATTCACACATGGCCTGTGGGGGAGAATTATTTCATTTGATACTTAAAGAGCAACATAAAGCAGTTTTTAAATAACCTTTTCATTTAAACTGACCAAAGATTTTATGATTTAGTGAGAAGTTTTTACTGATAATTATTAAGAAACAATTTATCAGAGCCAGAGATTTTTGTCAGACCTGGCTGGCCTGAGAACTCCCATAGAAATCTCCCTATCTTTGCCTCCAGAGTGCTAAAATTAAAAGACTATGTTATTTCACAGGAAGAGAGTGGGCAAGGAGAACAGTGGCTCATTTTCGATTTCCAGATTTGATGTGCTCTTTAGATTAGACACATAGAGATATCTTAATAAGGTAAAGGATTAAGGATCTACAGTTAGATATTTGGTTTGAGCTTAAAAAAAATTCATCGTGGAATCCAGTGGCTGTATACAGGCTATGTGTGTGTGTTGCACAGATCCTAAATCTGATGAACATCAATTATGTGAAACATACAAAATATCGAAAATATTTTAAAAACTCAGTGAGTCACTAGCATGTCATAATTAATCAATGCTGTAGGGATTGCTACTGAAGTGAAGGAAAACCTAGAGGAGAAGCCATCAGACTAGAAACTGCTGAGTCAAGACACTTCAAATTTTGGAAATAAGACATTCAGCATAATTTTAATAGTTTTGAAGAGTATTCAGAGAAATGGAAAGAAAAATAGATAGAAGGACAAGTGTTGAAATTATTGAACAAAATATATAAAAAAGTAATAGATTATGCTATATTCAGAAAGGAAAGAAAGAGTGTGGAGTAGAGACCACTGAACCGTATTGTAAAAAAGGCATGTTTTTACTGAGGTGGAGGAATTGCCAAAGCTTATGTGCCTGAGGATTGGAGTATATAAAATTATTATATGTATGCTTAAAATAATGATTTTATAATGTAGATTTTATACATCCTTACTTAGGTCATTCCTTTCTTTAGAGCAGAAAACTGGACTGCATTTCTTTCATTCTTGTTCTGTACTAGCTGGTATATTTACATAACAATAAGTTGAATTTGTTTATTATTAGAACACCCTATCATAAGTTTTCTCATGGGGTATCAAAGAAAATATGTTATTCTTTTCTTTACCACTTTTGAAAATATTTATTGCCTTACTCTTATCAGTAATGATTATATGAGTGTTTGGATTTTATATTCTTTGGGGAAGAGAGTAATCACACTTTAAATATATTAATACTAACTTTGTTTAATATTTCCATTGCACTTCCTTTTTTGAATGTGTGTGTGCCTTTGTTTGTAACATATGTGCATGTATACATGCATAATGATGCATCTGTGAGTGCACATGGAAGCCAAAGTAGGATTTTGGTTTATCCCTCTCTGTCTTATTTCCTTCATACATGAGTTTCTCCTTGAACCTGGATCTAGGCTGGCAGCCAGGAAGATCCACTGACCCTGGCCTCTATGACTCTGCCTCTCAAAACTCTATGGTTAAAGACATGTTTGTCACCAGGCCTGTTTAATTACGTAAGTCTGGGAATTTGAACTCATATCCTCATGGCAGAGCAATTGCTCTTATCAACTGAGCCCTCACAAATAGATTTAACATTGCATTAAAAAAAACAAGTAGGTCTATGCTATTTAAACTTTATTTTTTGCCAAAAAATATCTCCAGTGTTTGTACTTATTGGAATTAAAACTGTTGTAATGTATTATAATATTAACCAAAAACAATGCTTTCCCTCTTACACAAGGACGATGAGCCTTCCTTCAAAATTGGAGAGATCTTGACAATACTGGCAACATGGCAGATATAAGAAAAGCTTGAATCCTAAATGGATTAATAACATGTGGTAAAGAAAAACTTCATTTAGACCAAAGACAGAACAAGGGAAGGGCTTCTTAGCTTACATTCAGTGAGTGAATGTCGTCATGCTCATGCTTATAAGTGAACTACTACCACATTAGTGTCTTTAAACATTATCATTTTCCTTTTTGAGGTTTTATTAATATTTTAACATAATCATATCTTATATGTTAAATTATTTTATTAAGTATATTTTATACATGCGATATTTTTGAAGACATTTTGGGTTCTCTTCATCATTTCAAAATAAGCAATGCATTTTCTTGTTTGTAGAATATCATTTTATGATGCTGTTACATGTTTTTTAATTACACAAATTTAGCACTCATTTTTTTTTTTTTTTTTTTTTTTTGGTCTTTTTGAGACAGGGTCTCCCTGTAGCTCTGGCTGTCCTGGAACTCACTCTGGAGACCAGGCTGGCTTCGAACTCACAGAGATCCGAGTGCCTCTGCCTTCCAAGTGCTAGGATTAAAGGCATGCGCCACCACGCCTGGCATTTATTTATTTCTGTATGTGTATCAATGTACTGTCTGCATGTAAGTTTGTGCACCCGTGTCATGCAATGCTGCGGAGGTCAAAAGAGGGTGTCGGATTCCCCTGGAACTGGAGTTCTGGAATTGGTGTTTCAGACACTTCTTGGCTGCCATGTGGTTGCTGGGGATCGAACCCGGGTCCTCTGTAAGAGTGGTCGGCGCTCTTAACCACTAGTCCATCTCTCCAGCTCCATCACTCTTTTTTATTATATGAATCTGACTTCTTCCATTATATGAAGCAATTACTTCTCTATAAGATGTAAATAACATAGACAAAATTTCACTGTTTACCTCTTAAACAATTACTTAAGCTTAGATACATTTGACAATATGTTGAGATTAACTGGATTTAATATGCACTAAGAAGTCTAAATTTCTAAGAATGGTAATGTGTAAATTGTCAGTCCCAGAAAAAAGCAATAATAATTTATTATTAGAAGACTCTCCAGTTTGTAATTAGTTAATTACAATGTCATGATTGTGGAGAATGGGAAGGTAGAAAATCCAGAGTCCAAGGAATCTTCTCTCTTTATTCCCCTTAATAACTATTGGCTGTGTTTTTCTCTATTTGACTTAACATTCTTCTGACTAGCAGATAAAACCTTTGGAATGCATTGATTTAATACAGGATTAGCTTCCACTGACATAAATGTTAACATTTTGAACTCTATAGCTGAAAAATCACTGCTTTGATCAAACTTGACTCCTTGATATTCCATAGATTTCGTTTGTGAATGATTGGATTTATTATTTTCTTGAATTTGATGACTATAAAATGCCTTGTAAAAATCCACGTTGTAATTCAAGGCAGCCTGAGCCCAAATTTCTGGCCATGAAATCCTATAAGTTCAGAAAAATCCACTTAATCTCCTTAGGAAAGCCTCACTCTGAGTCAACAAATGGTATATCTACTTTAAGTTTTATGCATTAAATATGAATTCATGATATTTCACTCAAGAATAAGTAACTGAAAATCTTGCATTAACACGAAATATTCTTAAATGAAGGAAATGTGACATTTTTACATGTATGTTTTTATACTTTTAATTTTAATGGAAATCTTGGCAGAAATATTGAGTGAAACATTATTTTGGCCAGTGGACACAGAGTTTCTCCAGTAAGCAATGGGTGGGAGAATCCTCTTCAACAATGACTAGCCTGAATTTGATTGCTTTGTTAGTTTCACACAGTTAATTCGTTATCTGTCTCAGTTCATGACATTCCTTCATCTCTCATATAATGCTTTTTTTTTTTTGCAACCTATTGATTAAAGAACATTTGTTCAGTAAATAGCTTAAAAGGATAGCTTCTTTTTGGATTTACAACTATCTATCTATCTATCTATATCTATGTATCTATGTATCTATGTATCATCTATGTATCTATCTATTATCTATCTATCTATCTATCATCTATATATTTAGCTAACATCTATCTGTATGTTTAGGATAATTACAATGATATTTCCAATACAGCCACTAATCTCACAAACTTTAGGCTCACATATCCCTCTGAGATGATGTCACAATGTCCTTACAGAATTGGTGTTAGTGGAAATAATGCATTTTCAGCTGTTCTATTAGAACAAAGTCCTTTGCTGGGACTCTGGTGTCCCATGGACCTAGCCGGCAGTGACAAAGCTGTAGGGGACTAACATCTAAGGTAAAATCACTAAGATTGATTCTTCATGGGACCTAGTTGGACGTTTGATGTTGTTAATAGAATACTTCTTTGTAAAGTGGTGAACCCCAATTTTTACTTGCTCAGCAAGGTAAGTACAAAATTTCTCATTTGCTTTTTTCTGACAGTTTGTGTAGTTTCTTAACCTCTAGTGCTAAGCATTAAAAATCAGCAAATGTTTTTAGGAAGAGAACCTTCTGAGAAATGAATCTCAGATTTCTCTGGATCCTGTCTCTTCAAATTCTATTATCAAGAAATCTCTAAAATTCTATACTTTGGATTTAACCTGGTGAACTTTCTTTAAATCCCATCTTTACTGTCATTTAAACACAATCTGTTTCAGTTTCTGGGCATTAAGGACAATCCATAAGAAAGAAGGTACATTCTGACGTTTTTCTCATATTTCTTTCTTGAATTATCATTTTAGACTTTAGTCCTGTGAAGGCCAGATTCACTCCACAGCTATGAGATAATTTCAAATAAGAACTTTCTTTCCCACTTCCATTACTCCTTTCCTCTTACCCTGCCTTTTTTACTCCATGTCCCCATCCCCTTCTTTCTCTGAGCATTTCCTTTTCATACTCTTTTCTTTCATATTATTATTCTAGCTTTTATCAGAAGTGCAATTATGAAATGGTTTATTCTATTCTACCAAGATGCCCACCTGTAAAATATTTGTTTTAACAGATAGATGATAGATATCTACATAAATAAAATATTTGTTGTAATAGATAGATGATAGACAGATCTAGATACACATGTGAATATATATTGATATTGATGTATTCATATACATTTCAAAAGCTGATATATGTTTAATTTTATTTATTATTATTATTTTTTGAATTTTATTTATTTTTGTATGTGTATGAATGTACTGTCTGCATGTAGGTCTTTGCACCCATGTCGTGCAATGCCACGGAGGTCAGAAGAGGGTCTCCAATTCCCCTGGAACTGGAGTTCTCCTGGAACTGGAGTTACAGACGTTTCTCAGCCGCCATGTAAGTGCTGGGGATTGAACCCGGGTCCTCTGCAAGGGCAGTCAGTGTTCTTAACCACTAGGCTATCTCTCCAGCTCCATGTTTAATTTTCAATAACCTTTTGCTATATTTAAATAAATACAAAATAAATCTGTAGATGTTTCACTGCATCAGTTTGGTCCTCAAAGAGGTAATTTACTATCAATACTGTAAGTACCACAGCACAATAACATTTATTTTTTTCAGTGCATGAATGTTTCTTGTTCATCAAGTGGAATAATTTGTACTTTTAAATTCTGTATATGTATGATTGGCTCTGTGTATATGACAGGCGTGTGTATGACAGGTCACCAATATGACTCACTAGCATGATATGGTGCAACAAAAATTGTGTTCTGTGAGGAAGGTTCAAAGGACACAACAATTATATTGACCAAGATTAGGTTGATGAAATGGGCAAGCAGTAGCCTTTGTAGGAAAATTAGAGACTTCTTTTCATGGAATAGTGGATGGAGGCAAAGACCTGGTCACATTGCAGTAGATGAGGTAATTGTCCTTACCTTTAGCAAAAATAATGTCAATGCTTATCATAAGAAGAAAATAAGTCATACATTTTATAATTATGTGTGGACATAATGGACACCCAACAGGACCTCAAGCAGAGAATCTAACATAATTAATGAAAGAGAGTGGTCCTCTAACATGAATCCTGACCACAAGAGTGGTCTTGTTATTTGAACGTGAAACTATGCCACCTTTGCTGAGCTATGGTTATGGTCACCTCTTGTTAACTGGAGCTGTGGTTGCCTGCCAGGAGCCTAGACCTGTGGTCCTACCTTTTGATTTGGAGTTGTGTTTTACCCCTGTGAACCTGGAGCTCTAGTGTCCTTTTGTGAGCCTGAAGCTCTGTCTCCTTCGATTGAGATGCAGCTGTGTTCCCCTCGCATGAGCCTGAGTTTGCCCATTACAATGTTGTTCATTTTCACATTTCTCTATCAATAAGCTTATGGTGGAGCACAGTTGTGCATGTAGGACTCAGTTTTCTCTGAATGACTAGATTCCCAACCCCCCTAGGCCCCGTGTTGTGCATGGCAGAGGTATAGTCCCTAATGTTGGGGACAAGGGAAGGCTCTGTTACTTAAAGATTCAGGTCTTGTGAGGAGTGATTTTCTAAACTCCCCTGAGGCACAATTGTAGTGCTGATTCCACACATGGTACTAGGTATTCAGCTTTAAGTTTGGACTTGTTCCATTAACAGTCACCAAGGAGTTTTCCATTATTTTTCTATTAACTTCTACAGCCTTCTTCCTGCACCCTAATCAAACTTTTACAGAGATTAAAAATTTACAGAGATTAAAAACTTACAGTGATTAAAAACTACAGTCTGTGCTAAGATTTGGATCTTCGGTTTTGTTCCATTGTCAACATGTCTGTTTTTGTGCCAGTACCAGGCTGTTTTTATGACTATAGCCCTGTAGTATAGTTTGAAGTCTGGTATAGAGATCCCCCCTGTGCTGGATAGCTTTAGTGTCAACTTGACACACCTGGGTTGCCGGAGCCTCAACTGGGGAATTTGCTCCATTGGATTGGCCTGTGGCCACATCTGTGGTGTATTATCTTGATTGTTGAGCAGTGACAGTATAAAAAGGCAGGCTGGGCATGAGCCAGAGAGCAAGCCAGGAGCAAGCCAGTGGGAGAGCAAGCCAGTGAACAGCATTCCTCCATGGCCTGTGCTTCAGCTCCTGCCTCCAGGTTCCTGCCCTGAGTTCCTGTCTTGGGTTCCCTAAGTGATGAACTGAACCAGGAGATGTAAGCTGAATAAACCCTTTCCTCCCCCAAGTTGGTGTTGGTGTCAGAGTGTTTTGTCACAGCAATGGAAGACAAACTAGGACAGAAATTGGTACCGAGAGTGGGGTATTGCTGTGACAGACCTGACCTTGGTGTTTTGGGGAAGGATTGTGGAGGCGTTTGGAGCTTTGGGCTGGGAAGATCATTGAATGCCTAAAGATTGCTGCTGTGGAGCTTGGAGCAGTTTTGCTGAAGGAGTTGTAAGAAGATGGAGGCCTGGTTTGTGAAGTTTCTAGTTTCAAAGGAGAGCAGAGATCATTAGGACTGTGTAATCTGTGGGTTCTGGTCAGCTGGGGCTGGAGAATCAGCTGTAAGTAACAAGAGACCAGAACCTGAAGTGAAATTTTTGGGGTACTGGGGCAATTGATACTGGTTAGCTGGGGCTGAAAAATCAGCTGTAAGTAACAAGAGACCAGCATCACTGAGGTGAAATCTCCTGGGGAGAATTTCTTCAAGGTCAGCACACAGAAGCTGTGACCCAGAAAGGGCCTGAGCCTCCATCTCGAGCCAGAAGCCGGACTTGGTAACGTGTAAGAGTCTCCTATATGGTTCCGGTGTTGAAATTTGAGGGGGTCACAGAGAGCAGCCGAGGCTTGGCACTGTGGGAGGTCAGGAAAGACCATTGGTGGAAGTGCACCTCGGTTGCTGTGAAGACCCCAGGATTGCAGGGGTCATGGAGAGAAGCTGAGGCTTTGCACCAGGAGAGGTCAGAAGAGACCATTGGTGAAGGTGCTGCCTCAGTTTCAGTAGCGACCCCAGCTTTTTGGAGATGCCGGTACCCTGGGACGACCACCAAGAGCAGCGGTAGGTGTAGAATGGAGTCGGCCTGGGCATTGGAGCCGGACATGGTGTCGCACCCATGGACAGCAGCACCACACCACTCAGTCCGAAGGCCGGACTGCCAAGAGACCCCTTGAAAGTACAAACCAGCCCCAAGATCCGTCCAACACCCCGCTCGAGTGATCCCAGATGTCCAGCTTGGTACTACTTTGCTGGACTTAGGTTTGTTTGAGAGTGCCTGATTCTTTCCTTTTGAAATAAACAGTACTTGTTTTGGATTTTACTAGCAGCCCACAGTTAAGAGACATTTAATGGACTGTGAACTTTTAAGTGTTTGGACATTTAAGGACTCGTGAGGCTTTTGAAGTTGTACTGTCTTAGGTTGTGATTCATGTTAACATCATATTTTGTGGGATCAAGAACTGAGAAAATGGGTGGGTTTAATAGTGATGTGTTTGTGTGTCAAGTTGACAAGGGGTCATTGTGCTGGATAGCTTAGTGTCAACTGACACACCTGGGTTGAGGAGCCTCAATTGGGGAATTTGCTCCATTGGATTTGGCTGTGGCCACATCTGTGGTGATTGTCTTGATTGTTGAGACATGACAGTATAAAAAGGCAGGCTGGGCATGAGCCAGAGAGCAAGCCAGTGGCAAGACGCCAGTGGCAACGAGAGCAAGCCAGTGAACAGCATTTCCCCATGGCCTGTGCTTCGAGCTCCTGCCTCCAGGTTCCTTGCCCTGAGTTTCCTTCTTGGGTCCCTAAGTGATGAATGAACCAGGAGATGTAAGCTGAAAACACCTTTTCCCCCCAATTTGGTGTTGGTGTCCAGAGTGTTTTGTCACAGCAATGGAAGACAAAACTAGGACACCCCCTGTGGTAGTCTTTCACTCAGGGTTGTTTTGGCTATTCGGGGTCTTTTGTTTTTCCAATGAATTTAAGAACTTTTTGTTTCCAATGATTTACAATTTCAGCCATACTCATATTGACAAGGGGGCCAAGAAGACACAATGGAGAAAAGACAGCATCTTCCGCAAGTGGTGTGGCCAAAACTGGATCACCACTTGTAGAAGAATGAAATTAAACCCCTACCTTTGCCTGTACAAAAGTAACTCCAGATGGATTAAAGACCTCAATGTGAAACCCCAACTCTGAAAGGTGATAGAAAAAAAGTGGCAGCAACTCAAGACATAGGCGTAGGAAAACTTCCTAAATCAGACAGCAGCCACTGCACAGAAATTAAGGTTGACAAGTTGACAAATGGGACCTCATCAAACTCCAAAAGCTTCAGATATAACAAAGAAAACAATCAAGGAAGTGAAGGAAATCCCACAGAAGTGGAGGAAACCTTCACTGCAGATAATCTGAAAGCATTGATTTCCAGAATAATAAACTACTCAAAAAACAAAGAAAAAAAGAAAAACAAATGACCCACTCAATAGATGTGAGCAAAGAACTAGAACAGAGACTTCAAAGTGAAGGAATTAGAGATGTCTGAGAAACACCTCAAGAACCTGTTCAACATCACTAATCATTAAGAGAGAATGTAAATGAAAACCACTTTAAATATATCATCTTACTCCAATAAGACTGGCTAGGATCAAGAACAAATGAATACAAGTGCTGGAGGTTGGGGGAAAGGGAAATTCTCGTCCATTGCTGGTGGGAATGTAAACTCGACAGCCACTCGGAAAGCAGCTGTGAGAGAGACCTTGGTAAGATCTGTGGAATGAACTTGCCAACCCGACCCAGCATACCGACTCCTGGGCATGTACCCTCAAGACTTAGCCACCACACGAGATACATGCACACTGTTTATTGCAGCTCTCTTCACAATAGCAAGGAGCTGGAACCACCTAAATGCCCCTCAACTGACGAGTGGATAGAGAAAAATGTGGTACATCTACCAATGGAGTTCTAGCAGCAGTGAAGAAAGATGACATCACGAGATTTGAAGGAAAATGGCTGGAGCTAGAGGACATCATGCTGAGTGAAGTAAACACAGTCCCAGAAAACAACCGACGAATGGTATCCCTCATCTGTGGATGCTAGTGCCAATAACCCAGTTTAAGTATTCTTGCTGTAGTAGGGCCCCTGAGACTTTTGTACAAAGCAGTTGGGAGTGTAATGCATTTTGTGAAACAACAACAACAACAGAAAAGACTGCATCAAAACTGAACTAGCAAAGAGGCACCGTGAACTTCCTGCTCAAAACAGTAAGCTTCCCCATGGAAAATATTGAAAGACTAAGAGATGAAAAGCATGTTTGGCAGAATGCATGAGCTCTGGCAGGGTGGGGAAGTCTGGCGGAAACACGGGTCTAGATTTGTTAAAAATAAATAAATAAATAAATAAATAATATATAAATAAATAAATAAAATAATATATATATTATATATATATGATATATATATATATATAATTTTTTTTTTTTTTTTTTTATTTAAAAAAATAAAATAAAAAATAAAAATAAAACAAAAAATAAAATAAATAAAATAAAATAATTAAACTGATTTAATTCTCAAACTTAAAAAATCGTAATTATAATTTGGAATATAAATTTATAATTCTATGTAACAAATAAAAATTTTGAATATTATTTGATGATGAGACTTTCCTACCAAGGTTCAAAAATAATGTGAAATTTGTCACTTGTTATTATGGAGTTTGCCATTCACTCGCTTTTCGTGTTCTCTTCTATACATAAAATCTTTCATTGTAAACATGTTACTTTTTAAAGAAAACAATGTTAATCAAACATTTTATTTTTATTATTATTTTTTTACCAATGGCACTGTGCAGTTTATTAACCATTCAAGTACAGTAACATCTGGTAAAATTGGGACAGATCGGGATTGAAAAATGAACAGATATTCAGCATCTAACTGTTTGGAAGAAGACACTACACAGTCTTTTTCACAAACATTTTCACAGAGCCAATACAGTACTAGCCATTAACCCAGCATACCAAGTGCACTGAAGTAGCAAAGATGCAACAAGAAAAATAGCTACATTAGAAAGACCAACCCTTTATTTTATTTATTGTTTTAATTTTTTAAATTTATTTTCATATGTGTATGAATGTACTGTCTGCATGTAGGTTTGTGCACCCATGTCATGCAATGCCGGGAGGTCAGAAGAGGGTGTCAAATTCCCCTGGAACTGGAGTTAAAGACGGTTCTCAGCCGCTGTGTGGGTGCTGGGGATCAAACCCGGGTCCTCTGCAAGAGCAGTCAGTGCTCTTAACTGCTAGGCCGTCTCTCCAGCCCAGAAAGACCAACACTTTAAAAAAGAGTAAAACACTTGCAGTTTCTCCCCTTAAACCCTAGAACATCTTAAAGTCTGGGTCTACCTATACAGTCCTATATCAGCCTGTAGAATATTTGTGATGAGGAAAAAATAAAATAATACTGGCCATTACAGTCTTTGGATATTTAGGAATGGGACGGGGAGAAAGTCAGTTTTCAGAACAAGTTAGTCAGACTCAGTCTCATCAGCAGGGTCTTTGGATTCTTTGTTTTTCTGTACTTCTTCAACATACTTGTCAAACATTTTAAATATTGAGCTGAGCAGAGACTTCCCAAGTGAGGAAGTAAAGATGGCTGAGAAACGTCTTAAAAAGTTCAACATCATTAATAATAAGGAAATGCAAATTAAACCCACTTTAGATATCATCTCACTCCAATAAGACTGGCTAGGATAAAAGAAAAAAAAAATGATACCAAATGCTGGAGAGGTTGTGGGGAAAGCGGAATATTCTTCCACTGCTGGTGGGAATGTAAACTTGTACAACCACTGTGGAAAACAGTGTAGAGAACCCTTCAAAATTCAAAATGAGTCTACCACCTTATCCAGTCATACCACTCCTGGGTATAAACCACAAAACTCATCCTACCACAAAGATACATGCATAGCCATGTTTATTGCAGCTCTGTGCACAATAGCAAAGAGTTGGAACCAACACAAGTGCCCCTGAACCAACAAGTAGATAGAGAAAATGTGGTTCATCTACACAATAGAATTTTATGTAGTGGTAAAGAAAGATGAGAACATGAACTTTGCAGGTAAATGGATGGAACTAGAAGACATTATGCTAGGTGAGGTAACACAGTCCCAGAAAAACAATGAATGGTATCCCTCATTTGTGGATGGTAGCATCAAGTAAGGCAAACTCCATAGCAATAATGTTATATTTTTCTTTATTTAAAAGCAACTGTGCTCTTAGAATGTGAATCCATTAACAGATTCTAGAATTAACCTACTACCTATTGTCAGACTTTATAATTTTGGTACAAGGGTGGAGGGTATGTTTGCATATTTTAGAGTAATATAAAATTAAAAGGGAAAAATGTGGAACCCAAAATATGATTTGGAAATAACATATAGTTTATTTTTCAGATGACATGATTTTAGTACATGTGCTACATACACAAATGCATATGGTGAAACAATACAGATTGGAGGGAACAACAAAAGAACTGGGACAGGGAACTGACTGAAGCAGTAGAGTTCTTCCCCCTCCAAAAGTAATCTGATTTGAAAAAATTTTGAAAAGACTTAGAAGTGGAAATAGGCCATGCATGGTAGACAGAATGAACTTGGAAGGGACAGGTGGCATTGAGGAGGAAATGAGTCTGGATTGAACTGAGAAGTGATGTATGAAATGCACAAAACTTCATAAAAGATAAAAAACAATACAACTTAGATAAAAAAACAATACAAAACAACCCCCCCAAAAAAACAAAACAAAAAGAATTAAGAGATAATTGGGGACTGGGGGGGGGATTTGTGGGAGAATGGGAGAAGTAGAAATAATACAGTACTCATTAACTAAACTCTCAAAAAAAAATTACCAACATTGAAGCAAAGAGAAATACATATTTTAGTATGTAAGGATAATTAAATGGCAGGGAATACCAGGAATGACTTCAGTACCCAAGCAACTATTGCACCAATAACCAGTAGAATCTGACAAATTAATATTTATGAACACTAGAGTCTGTTGAATTGAAACATCTAAATAAAGTTCTGTATAGAAACTCTGGCTGTTTTCCATCAATTAAATCTCAATACCCAGCAGCATTCACTCAGTATTCACTAATGTTTCATGGAAAGCCTTTATATATTTTCCTAGAATAAAAATTTAGAATAAGGATTTTCACTAAAATTCATGAGTTTTTGATAACTATATGTTCTACTACTAACTCAATGAGTGGTTATAGAAGATATGGTGTTTGTAAGGTCATTTGGTGATAAGCACAGTGACACCATAAAACAGCTCTAATACAGAGCTCTCCACTGTGCACCACTTGAGCATACCTGTGACATTAATTTTCCTGGAGAAATGTGAGTAATCATTTGTTTATCCTAGATACAACATTAACAAAGCAAAGACATGAGTCTATCAAGAAGAGTAAACCTATGCATTTTTTGTGGTATTTCTTATAGGATCATATATGTCTCAAAGACAACTGAGTCAATAAAATTTCTCTCCCAAGCATGGATGACAACTCCTGGAAGCTGTGTCACGGTGCTGCCCTAATAAACATTGTGGCCCCTCTAGACCCAACACTACTCTACAGCATGGGAAGCTGGGCAATACTATATTCTTCTCAGAGAGTATTGGTCAGTGGCTAGAGTCCCAGGTGAGGTTTGATGAAGCCCTCAGTTTTTGAAGGAATATTAACAGAATCATTATTCTTAGGGTCTTATGTGTGTAGTTACTGATGCTTTAATTTAAAAATGTTAATGGGGTCTGGTGTGGTGGCACACGCCTTTAATCCTAGCACTCTGGAGGCAGAGGGAGGTGGATCTTTGTGAGTTCAAGGCCAGCCTGGTCTACAGAGCGAGTTCCAGGACAGCTGGGTCTACACGGAGACCCTGTCTCGAAAAGACCAAAAAAAAAAATATTAATGGTCAGTTTAATACAAACTTCCATGAGCTGCTGAATAGAAAGTGTACTCTTTGGTGTTTGGGTGATGTATTTTAGGTCCATTTGATGTAATTCAGATCTCCTTCTGGTTATTTTTTTGTCCACTGACCTATTGCATGAAAGTAGTGGAGTATTGGAATCACCAACTATTACTGAGTTGAGGTTAATATATGAGTTAACATATTATTTTTTATGAAATTGGATGCACTAGAATTTGGTGCATACATGTTCATGCTTGCAATATCTTCTTGATCAATCGTTCTTTTGATCAGAATGACCTTCCCTATATTTTGTGATTAGTTTTAATTTAAGATTATTTTAGCAGATATGAGAACTGTAACACATGCTTATTTCTAAGTGCCATATTCTTAGGATACTTTCTCCATCATTTCACCCTAAAGTAGTGCCTACCATTGATGAGTGTCCTCAAGACAACAAAAAGACGGATTTTGTTTCTTTACCCATTTCGGTACCCTGTATCTTTTGACTGGGGAGTTGGGACCATTGCTAAAGTTACCATACCACAAGGCAGTGACACATGCTAAATTATGCTGTTTGAATTTAGTTTGCTCAGAAAATAAATGAGTTTATCATCTTTTGGAGGCTGGAGCTCTGGTAGATCCAGGTGCTGGCTCAGCTATCTCTGGTGATAAAGCCAATTACCTGAAAGGTATAATACACAAACCTGAGGAAAGGAAGAGAATGAAATAAGAAAAGCTGAGTCAAGAGTTAGGAAACTTATAGACACACTGTGAAGTAAAAGCATTATTAAACAGTATTTTGCCCCAGACTGGAAAACCTTGTGAGAACACGGATTTTTGTATTCTTCCATAAATCAACCATTATTGGAATACAACTACACCTGATTTTTTAAAATATATTTTATTTTCATGTAAATGCACATATACATATATGTCTGTGTGTGTGCATCCATGTATATGTGTATGCATGTCACGTTGTGGGCACTCAAATTAGTTTAACATTTGTTTTAATTAATTCATTACAATTTTCCTTCCAGAAAACAGGAAGAATATTTTACTCATTTCCCTGTATTTAATAAAAGCCCACAATAAATATCAATGAATATATTGACAACAGTATAATTTCTTTATTGTTTTTTTATGTGTATGAGTGTACTGCCTGCATGTAGGTTGGTACATTCATGTCACGCAATGCTGTGGAGGTCAGAAGAGGTCATTGGATTCCCCTGGAACTGGAGTTAAAGACTGTTCTCAGTTGCCATGTGGGTGCTGGGAATCAAACCAGGGTCCTCTGCAGGAGCAGTCGGTGCTCTTAACTGCTGAGCCATCTCTCCAGCCCCAATAGTATAATTTCTAAAGTACATGAAAAATGATGCAAAAAAATGATGTGATCAAAGTAGTTATAGAAAGAAAAAACATGTATTTACTTTCATATTTCAGTATTATCTAGTACTTAATTTTGTACACAGTTTGTAAAACTTGATTAATTGAAGTTTCAAAGAAAGTGGATGAGGACAACTATAAACAATAACATAAATACTTTTATGAATGTAATAATTCTGTATAAAACTCATCTCTATAAGATGATTGATTTTAAATTGTCATTTATCTTTTGGAAACTTCATACATGAGTATGAGTATAAAGTGTTTAGATTATTTCCATTTTCCCACTACCCCTTCTTGTCCTCCTTGAGTCCTTCCACATCCCCTTCCAACTTTACTATTTCCTCTTCCTTGTCTGCCCTTGTCCTCCATACTTCTTCTTCTTCTTCCTCCTCCTCCTCCTCCTCCTCCTCCTCCTCCTCCTCCTCCCCTTCCTCCTCCTCCTCCTCCACATCCTTTTGTTCATTCCTCCTTTCATTTTCTTTTTAAATTTATAGCTTACCTAGTGCTGCCCATAGATGCATGTAGATCAACCATTAACTGGACAGTGGAAAACTACAACAAAAAGCACACTTGAGGAAAAATGACCTTCTGCTCCCTAGCGGCCATTAATTGCCATTAGCTTGCATCAAGGGGTAGAGTCTTTTTTTAAATTTTATTTATTTATTTATTTATTTATTTATTTATTTATTTATTTATTTTGTATGAATGTACTGTCTGCGTGTAGGTTTGTGCACCTGGGTCATGCAATGCCGGGGAGGTCAGAAGAGGGCGTCGGATTCCCCTGGAACTGGTGATCTCCTGGAATTGGAGTTACGGACAGTTCTCAGCCGCCATGTGGGTGCTGGGGATCGAACCCGGGTCTTCTGCAAGAGCAGTCTGCGCTCTTAACCACTAGGCCATCTCTCCAGCCCCAAGGGGTAGAGCCTTATGAGACCCTTCCTTGTTCATGCTGGATAGATGACTGACTTGATCTTGTGCTGGTTCTGTGTACCAATTCACATCTACTGTAACTTCATGAGGACAACAGCCTTATCATGTCCAGGAGACATTATTTTATATCTGTTCTCTCTAATCTGTGGCTTTCACAATGTTTCCATCACTACTTCCTCTATTCTGTTCAAGATCTATGATGGGGATTGAAGGAGAATCAAATACACTGGGTGAGAAACTACTGTTAATTGTTCTAAATGGATGTAACGTTAAAATTTGTAAATACTTATCCAATAGAGTATTGTAGTTCTCTCCCCACATCAAATAACTTTATTTCAGTAGATGGCAGCTAACACAGAGTCAAACTAGTCAAATTGCAGAGAACAGATGACAGCAGAGTGCTCAGTGAAAAATAGACAATCTGTATCACACCCCGTCCCCAATAATAAAGACTCAGTAAGGAGAGTTTTAAGTATTAACTCCATATATAATCTAGAATTATCGGACTTGAAAGTCTCAATGAGAAACTGACTGTATTATTTGTATCGTGAATATTTATGTGGGAATTATTCTCATTTCATCGAAGTATGGGTAAAACCAGGGATCCTGAACTGTAAGAGAATGGAGGAGGGGGTGGGTGCTGGAGAGATGGCTCAATATTTAAGAACACTGACCTCCCTTGCAGGGGACCTGTTTCCATTTTCACCACCCACATGGTGTTTAACAACCATCTCTAGCTCAAGATCCAGGGCTTCATGTGGGTGCACCTAAATACATGCAAGCAATACACTTATACACATAAAAATAAAATAATAAAATATTTTAAAAAGACTGGAGAAGGGGTTGAATACTAGCATGCCAGCATTAATTTACTGCTATTTAGATATAGATAGATGATAGATAGATAGATAGATAGATAGATAGATGATAGATAGATATAGATATCTTCTTGAAGTTCTTCTGTCTCTATACTTTCTTGAAGGTGATGGAGTGTAAACTGGAATAGTGGGCCAAGGAAATCTTTTCCCTTTAAGTTGATTTTGTCAGGCTCTTTTATCACAGCAATAGAAAGTCAAGCTAAGAACAAACATAATGAGATCAATGAAAAGAACTGAAAAGTAACACTTATAATTGTCCTTAAATTTGAATGAAAAATAATTATGAACTGGGTAATAACAGTCATTGTGATGAATTTGTTATAGTGTGGAATTTACATTAATTGTTTTGGTTGAGGTACTGAATCACATTTATCAAGATTAAAGGATCTGCTGTGTAAATGGCAGTGTATAAATTTTCATGTATATCATTATTTCCCATATTTTTATTATAAGATTCATTTTCTAAAAACTGCTACATCTTTTTGCAAGAGAAACTATATTTGTCAAGTTTCAGCTTAGTGCATTCTGTGTAAAAATGTAATCTAACACAATATACATCAAATAAAAAACGCATTGAATTGTATCTCATTGAAAATTAAATGTTCTTTTATTATAGGAAAAATCACATACTCTAAATTGTCAAATTCCTTCTTCTAAAACTGGTTAAAATACTGAAATGGCAATGACATGCAATAATAATAATGAAATTCACAAAAGGAATTTGAATTCATGCATTGCCTAGAAGAATCTATCACTTTTGAAAGGGTTTTAGGAAAAGTATCTAAAGTAATTTCACACTATGATGCACAGATTCTCACCAAGTTTGTAAATTGCCTCATAAGACAATATAATGAAGAAGGGAACATAAACAGCTAAATCGTCTACAAAACTGTGAAACTGTTTTAGTCACTGCTAAACAATGTGCATGAATGTTGTTTAGATGACAGAATTGCAAATAGCTGCCACTTTGTGGCCGATTGATTATACATGTTCTCAGTAATATGCATTCTACTTATTTTTCATGAATATTTGTTGTATTACATAAAAATTTCAAGTACAAGTTTATAAGAATTAACCATCTGATTTATGTATGTCATACCTAATGTTAATTTTCATGCACAAAATATCTAAGGTTGTACTGACACAATCTTAGGAATGCATGAGCTTGAAAAAAATATTAATTCCTCTAAAACATGCTTAACATTTTAACAAAGGAGGGCATGTTAGTCCCAGATAATATTTGTCTTTTGGTTATACTAATGAACTGTAACTTATATACATTCTAAGAAGTTGTTATATCCTATCCCAAAACATTTATTTAGGTACAAGTGGAAAATACATGCAAATGTCCACTCACATAAGAAATACAGTATACTTAAGAGATTAAAATGACCCTCTTTTATTATTCTAGACCTTGCTTATCTAGTAATTTGAAAAAAAAAACAAAGCAAACTTTTATTAACAACTATTATAATACTTTATTACATTTGATAAAACCATAATTATTACTATGTGCAAATATCAGGTGGATAAGGACCTCCAAATAAAGTAAAAAATATTGACAGGAACACACTGAAACTACCTCATTTGCTGGTTCCTTAATATGAATATGAAGAATTTTTTTTTATCTAACTAGAGCTTCTGCCAAGAAGAAAATAATTATTTCATACAAAGAAACTGAGAACTATATTCATTTTATTTTGAGAACAAACTTTTGTGAAAAATCTCCTTTTTAACGTATTTTTTATTTTTTTGAGAATTGTACACATGAGTATAGTTATTGCATTATTTTCATTCAACCCTATTTGCTTCCGTATATACACACATATTTATAAATATGCATAACTAAAATTCGAAGAGTCAATTTACTGGTCTCAGGTATACATGTGCTTAGGTTGCCCATTTGGGATTAAATAATCTCATGGAGCTAATCCCTGGAAGGAGCCTATGTTCTTTCTCTCATTTTCCTTTGTTTCTTGTACATTTTCATCATCAGATGGGCCACAACAAAATTTTCCCATCCATATATCAACTGCTTATGTCATTATGAGTATCTTGTTAGGCCATGAAATTGTGGATAATTCATTGGTAATAGCAAAAAATTTAAGTGGTTTAAATGAGTTAGTTACAAGATCAGTGATAATATTGACTAATATTGATATTTATCAAGAAAAAGAAAGCATTCCCTAAGAGGATATGAAGGATGCATTTGTTTTGATTATATTTAGATTTTTAAATTTATTTTCAGTATATATAGAATTGACCTAAACATATTCACTTTTTCCTCCTATACTATCTTGTATTATATTATTTATAAACCTTATATTTTTTTCTTTTTTTTACATTTAGCATTTGGCTTTAACTTTATGAAAGTGTTCTTGTTTATATGAGGATTAAGTACGTATAACTCATATATTTACCCTTGAATGTCAATAGTATTGTCCATTTCATGAAAAACAATGAAATCCACCTTTCCTGAAGGCCAACTTCATTCATTGTTCATCTTTAGAACATATTTGCTTACTTTGTCAATTGTCCTGAAGACAGTCTTTAAAAAAATTCAATGTTACTTTGCTATACACTAGTGTGAGTTTTCTATTTTAAGGAAGAGAAAAAAATATAGGGATCTGTATTTGTATACATGTTCAATTGCTATGTTTTGTTTTTCTTTTTCCCATTATGCTTTCATTCATAGCAAATAACTATTTATGAGTAAGTGTATCCAATAAAATTTTCATATAAAGAAAATAATACTTTATGAAATCCAAAAATTTATCAGCAAGTAATAGAATTCTTAGGGTATGAAATTTAAGTTGTCTAAACTTCAGGAGCTCATTGCTTAATTTTTTTTCTAAATAATGATATTAGCAGATAAGACAATCATCATATTTGGCATTCATTTTCAAACTTAATGATTATTAAGAAAATTAATTAAATTAATAAAATTAATTCCACTAGGTTGATATGAAGGGAAGAAGTCAAACAACTCTGGCCAGGGTTTACTGTCAAGCATAAGTGTGTGGTAAGATCTAATTGAAGAGGTACTTGTAGATTGGTACAGTTAAATATACTCTTTCATCCATAAGACAGTAATACATTATATATACATTAGTTACATTCGCAGTTCTAGAATTACAAGACTTCTTATGTTGATATAAATGCAGATACTATAACCAAATAACACAATTATCAAGTTAAAACAAGTTCCAACACAATTCCAACACACCACATACTACTAAATGGAAATCTGTTTATATGTGTCAAATATCTTATGGCCACATCCTGAGTTCAAATCTTCAATGTAAAGTTTATGGCATTTATAAAACTGCTGTGATTCTTTGAGATCAGAAACTCTTAGGTTTAATATTAATTTTAATAATAAGAAATATATAGCATCACACAAAAAAGAATAAAAACTTTAAAAATATTATAGAAACTATAAAATTAATTGACTTATAAACCTAAAAGAAGAATCTTCCCTTTGCATTCCAAAGACCAAAGAAATGCTAGAGATAAAAGCATAGGTCTTAGTTTATGACACCATGTTCCCCAAATCATCTGTCCTTGATTCTCGAAGAAAAATATTGTTGCTTAGTTCCCATGTAAAAACAACATAGTGGAGGCTAGAAAGATGGTTCAGCAGTTGAGAGGGCTGCTTACTCTTGCAGAGGACCCAGGTTTGGTTTTCGACACTAACATGGTGGCTAACAACTGTCCATAACTCCAGATTCTGGGGTTCCAAATCCCTCTTCTGACCTCCATAGGCATTGTCTGACACTTTGAACTTACATCCATGCAGGCAATACACTCATATACAGGAAATAATAATAAATGGGATATTTAAAAAAAATTGCAAGTTCTATAAGCCAACATCCTGACAAAGTAATATGGTTTCTAGATTAGGATAGAGTGGAAACTACAGCATGTATTTACAGAATTCTGTAGGACTGCTGAGTACACAAAATCACAGCTCACTGCTGTTCTCTTGGATGGAAAAATACAGCACTTAAAAACTCTTATGAATTGGAATGCATAAGAAAGTAGAAGTTTGGTCCCAGTTGAGGGGAACAGATAGAAACACCAGCAGTCAGTAATTTATAGATGGCATTTTTTGAGGTGCAATAATGGATTGATACCAAAATGTATCCAGATCCAGATTGTACTAGAGTCTATTTGTTTTCTCTCTTCTATATACTCTGCATCAGAGAAATATATCAATAAGTTTAGTATACAACGTAACTCCTGATATACTGCCAAATTTCACAGAGAGATATATGAATACAAGTCACATACATAAAATACCTGCTATCTGGAAATCAAATGCTGCACTTTTAGAACACTGCAGGCAACAGTCATGACAGAGTTTCAGTGCATCTCACAGCATTGACATCAATGAATTGATTGAAACCATCCATTATCATGTCTCATCAATAAATTCTCATGAAACACATGTGTGTGGAAAGTAATAGAAAGAATAGAAACAGTATCTCATATTTATCTCTGTTTCTGAAGATCTTTTTTTTTTTTTTTTTTTGGTACTTTTGAAAAGCAGTTTCCTTGTAGTCCCAGCTGCCTGGAACTTCTTATATAGATCAGACTGGCCTGAATACAGAGAAAAAATCTACCTGCCTCTCCATTCCTGAGTGCTGGGATGAAAAGGCGGTGTGCCAGCACCAAAGATAATTTTTAATTATTTTTAAATTTTATTTATTTATCTTGTATGTGTATGAATGTACTGTCTGCATGTGTTTGTGCAACCCGTGCTGCAATGGCCGTGGAGTCAGACGAGGGTGTCGGATTCCCCTGGAACTGGAGTTCATCCTGGAATTGGAAGTTACAAGACGGTTCTCAGCTGCCATGTGGGTGCTGGGATTGAACTCGTGTTCCTCTGCAAGAGCCGAGTTGGGCAAACTTAACCGCTAAGCCATCTCTCGCAAGGCCCCAACACGAAGCATTATTTATTTATTTATTATTATTTATTTATTTTTTATGTATTTTACTCATCAAAGTTCATGATGTCATTTTCTTTTTTTTAATTTCATTTTTATTGATGGCCTTCGTGTATTCATACATCATTTTCCAATTCAGTTCAGCATATTTCCCCTTTCCCTTCCCACCAAACCCCACCCCCCCATCCCAGATCATGCATTCTGCCAACTGACCTGCATCTTTTCTCGTTTTCATTTTTTTCTTTAGCAACAAGTACTAATTTATGAGTACAACATATTCATGTAAAACCAATTTGCAAGCAGTTGTGCCCAACGCCAACACACGGCCATGGGTCCCACCATCCAAGCGGGGTGGGGGGGGTGGGGGCGGACTTGTTGTTCAGCAAGTTGATCGAATGAGTGTCCAGAACTCTATATAGCTGTAGTTTCACCATTTCACCCAATAGCAGCCCTTACATTCTTAACCTGGCCCCATCTTCCACAGATTTCCCTAGGCTTAGAAAAGGGGCCACAGGTAGATGAGAAACAACACAGTCTTTCTGGAGTGTGGTCTTGGACTGTGGTCAATTCTGGCTGTGTTTCATTCATGGGCTGACAGTTTGTCCAGGAATAACCTTTTGAACTACTAATGAAGCACAAGCAATTAGATTATAGGTATTTAAACAGTCACTAAATGTTATGGTAGGTTATTTGGTATAGACACAGATATTTGGATAGTATGCTAATCCATGAATTACATTTTTTTTTCTGTAAAAGATGGCAGGGTCTTACTGTGGCTTATAATATCTCTTAACCACTAGAGGATGTAAGCTTGTGGCATCAGCTGTGGGATATTCCTCCAAGGAGAAAGCTAATAGTGAATTAGATTTGGGATATACAGGCATATAGCTCGCTTCTGCTGCACAGTATTTCCAGCAGGTGGAGGTGTAGCATGGTGCTGACTGGAGGAGTCTTGCTTGACTCAAGGAGACCCATATTTGCTTATTGGTGTAGTGGCCTTCGGTAACCATTCTGGTATTGCAGAGACCATCTGTACTCTTGCATGTGTGGTCTCAATCATCTTTCCCATGTTTACATCAGGTCTTCGACAGCAGGCCTTACAACCTCTCTTCTTGCAGGTATCCCAGTTAGAGGCAAGGAGCCTTTACCTTTTGTGGAGGCTTGATCCCCTGGCCAACATCTCCTTGGTAAGAATAATCCGTTGCTGATGTCAGAGCTCCTGTATTAATATATATTTTTGCTTAAGTGCATAGCTAAGGAGACTTTAGATTTATATTTGTTCTGAATAGAGAATAATCCTTTCCACAGTTTATGTCTATTAGTCAATTTAAAAAGAAGGCAGTTTTGCTGGTTTTATAAGGATTAACTCTATAAAGTTGTCTCCAATTTCAGTTAGAGAACCTCATCATCATTATATTTCTCCTTGTTCTCTGGGGGGGGGTAAGGAAAGTCTCTCGTATTAAACCTTTGCAGCACCTAGAAGTAATTTCATTAGACTCATTTAAAATAGTTTTAACAAGTAGGATCCACATGAGCGGGTTTGAGTTTGTAGCAATCTGAGGCGTTTCTTCTTTCCTGTTCAGACGGGCCAACCTTTCAGTTGGCACTTTCTGGTACATCCTACTCATGCAAAGCTGTATTTTCTTTCTCAGTTCCTGTTAGTTGGTGACCTTTTGACCGTTGGACATACAAATCTTTTTCCCATAGTTAGTTTTTAAGATTTGAATTGCAACGGTTTTGACAAAGTGTTTAATTCTATCTGTATCCCCCCCTTTTTTTTAAAGTTGTTTGTGACCATGAGTCTCCAGAGGCAGTTGTATTATACATCCTAAGGGTAGAGAATCAAGGCACAGATTCATTCAAATTCACCCATCTGTTTTGGGGTGACTGTGTGTGTTTAACTTGGGAAGCAAACTTTTTTTTCACATTTTTCATTATTTTTTTTTTTAAATCATGTTATAAAGAGAATGCTACAAGTGTGTGACATGTACAAGAAAAGTTTAAGAGAACATTTGTGCCAATCCCACATTTATGTTTAAAAAAATCTCTGAGAGGATTTTGTGTGAACAACAAATGTAGGACAAACCAGAAATCAATCTACGATTTATGTAGATGCAGAGCGTCTCAGAGTAACCCAATGCTGATGTTTAATATACACATTATTTACTTTTACTAGTCCTAAAACACCATGTAACCTGTAGACAGGTCCTGGGCAAAACTGGACTACTTGTTGAACTCGAATTCAATTAAAATATGCATTAATCGAATATACACCCATATCCCTCTCCCGCCCCTCCCACCCTTCCCAATTCACCATTTCAATCAGTTTTCTGATGCAGTCTTTCTGTTGTTGTTCTTTTAATATGCATCCCTCTCCACAAGAAATATTTATTAGTGGGTTATTGGCACTAGCATCCACATATGAGGGACACCATTTGTCGTTTGTTTTTCTGGGACTGTGTTACTTCACTTAATGTCTTCTAACTCCATTCATTTACCTGCAAAGTTCATGATGTTGTCCCTCTTTACCACTGCATAGAACTCCATTGTGTACATGTACCACATTTTCTCTATCCACTGGTCAGTTGAGGGACATCTGGGCTGGTTCTAGCTTTTTGCTGTTGTGAACAGAGCTGCAATAAACATAGCCGTGCATATATCTCTGCAGTAAGATGAGTCTTGTGGGTGTATACCCAGGAGTGGTATGACTGGGTCAAATGGCAGGCTCATTTTGAGTCTTCTAAGGGTTCTCCACACTGCTTTCCATAGTGGCTGTACAAGTTTACATTCCCACCAGCAATGGATGAGTGTTCCCCTTTCCCCACAACCTCTCCAGCACTTGGTATCATTTGTTTTCCTGATCCTAGCCAGTATTATTGGAATAAGATGATATCTCAAAGTGGTTTTAATTTGCATTTCCTTAATTATTAGAGACGTTGAACACTTCTTAAGATGTTTCTCGGCCATCTCTAATTCCTCCTCTGTGAAGTCTCTATTCAGATCTTTGCTCCATCTTTTGAGTGATTCATTTGTTTTCTTTCTTCTTTGATTTTTGAGTAGCTTGTATACTCTGGAAATCAATGCTTTGTCAGATGTATCTGCAGTGAAGGTTTCCTGCCACTTTTTTGGTTTTCTCTTCACTTCCTTTATTGTTTCTTTTGATGTACAGAAGCTTTTGAGTTTAACGAGGTCCCATTTGTCAATTGTCAATCTTATTTCTTGTTCAGCTACTGTCTGATTTAGCAATTCTTTTCCTACGCCTATGTCTTGTATCCTGCTGCCAAGTTTCCCTTCTATCCCCTCCAGAGTTTGGGGTTTCACGTTGAGGTCTTTGATCCATCTGGAATTGACTTTTGTTTATGCTGTTCAGAAGTTTTTATTTAACCAGGTCCATTTGTCAATTGTTTGTAATAATTCTTCAGCAACTGAAATCTTATTTAAAATGTCCTTTCCTATAGCTCATAGAGTACTATTAGGCTTTGTGGTTTAATTTCATTTTTATACAGGTCATGATCTAGTTTTATTAGTTTTACTTACTGAAGATGCTGTCTTTCCTCCATTGTGTCTTCTTGGCCCCCTTGTCAAATATGAGGTGGCTGAAATTGTATGTGCTCAGGTTTGGATCGTCAGTTTTATTCCATTGGTCAACTGGTCTGTTTTTGTGCCAGTACCAGGCTGTTTTTATGACTATAGCCCTGTAGTATAGTTTGATGTCTGGTAGAGCGATCCCCCCTGTATTGCTCTTTTCACTCAGTGTTGCTTTGGCTATTCAGGTCTTTTGTTTTTCCAAGTGAAATTGAGGATTTTTTCCCCAAGCCTGTGAAGTAACTCTTTTTTATGAACTTTAATTATGGTCATAATATGAAGAGGTCTAAGTTTCCATGGGCCCTAGAAGTCGCTAGTTTTGAAGGATGAGTAGGTTGAAAGTACTTGCATCCTCAAGGTAGTGAAGTATAAAATACCCAATGTAAAAGAAGATAAAAACAAAGTATTTGATTTTCCCTTTGGAAAGAGTCATACATCTTTCTTTCATACCAATTTAGAAAACTTGTATTTATATATAAGTTCCTTCTTGCTTTTATTGTGAATAATGCAATAGCAATTAGCTATTTTAAATGCAGGAATATAAAAGAATGGCCATATCATCCTGCAACCACCCAGTCCCTCTGATTCAAAAGCTAAAACATGATTACTCTTGGATGGAGGAATGGGTTGGAGTTCTTCAGAAAAACATTTAGGCTGCATAAAGAGGTAAGACAGGAAGAAAAAAAGCCTAACCATTGAGAGTGCAGTCTAAGCCAGGCTCTCCTGCAAAAGGCAATAGGAAAGACATGCCACAGTGTTTAAATGCCTATGAAGCTACAGGAGAAAACTTGTCCTAAGAACAAATTCAAGGACTTAGGACATGAGGCAGATCACAAAAACTGAGCCAATGCAACAGGGCTTTCCACCACTTCCTTGTATTGCTGTACCAATCAGTTGTGTAAAGGGTGGTGTGAGCTACATCCTTGGCCATTTCCACAAGCCCAAGGGTATGTACAGCAGGATGAGACATCAACTTTACCACGCCCACCATTTTCAGGACAGCAGAAAAAAAGCAACTTCTTTCATCATAAATATCTCTATTTTACAAAAGAACTGTAATTTATGGTTTAGATTTCCCATAGGTAGATGCTTCCTGAACTGTTTGTTGCTCTTCTGTGAACATACATTTGAGATATTCCAGGAGGGAAGAAAGAAATGCATAAATAATAGCTTTGAAAATATTTTAGCAGAAATGTACCATCATACATACCTATAGGTAAGTGTAGACCAGTGTGTAAATATCAAGTCTGTGTGCTTGGCTGGATGAAGAGCAATTGTTTCTAACAAAGAGTAGTTGGCTTTCTGCAAACTCCATCTGGTTACTGTACCTGGCAGCAGTATGAAAGAGAAGGGAGTCACCTTTTTCTGAGCCATTGTTTTCAGGGTAAGGCAATACAAAGAATGATCCAGAAACTGTGCAAGTTTTGGGAGGAAGAAAGACTTGCAATCAGAGCTAATGTAAGTAGGGAACTACTTCAAAATAAAAGCTGTGTGACAGGAACCATACTACTATATCACTGTCTACAATATGGTTGTTGTGTCAGGGATGGTGCAGGAGACATTTCCTGGAACACAAACCCCAGTAACATTTTCCCATCATACGCCATTATTCCCTTCCTTATAAGCAGTTTGTACAGCTCCTGGCACTTGGTCGATCTCTCACCTGGAAGTACACAAGTGGATAACAATATCTAATATGTCATCCCCTATCTCTTGACCATAAAACGACATTTTTCATATTTATGGCTCAAATCTTTGTAATATTTCTTGTGGAAACAGAGACAATAGGAATTTGTATGTGACGGGTTTCACAGTCACAAAACAGATTTAGTTCAAATTACTATATTGTCATGAATATTTTAATAAAAAAAATTAAGACTGGACTAATCCTACAAAATTGTAGATGAGCATATTAAAAGGTAGAAGAGGAAAGTGGAGTGCTTACTGTTTTCTCAAGCAACAAAAACCACATTTTAGAATGTTTCTCTCTGCCTATGATTACTACCATATAATGTACAGACACTGAATCTGGGATTTATTTCCTCCCTACTTTACAATACCATGGCAAGGTAATTACATACCCTGTAATCCTCAATGTCCTCCTTAAAATGAAGGTGATAGTAGCATATAACTCTTAATATTATAGGATTACAAGAGAAAGCAATGAAAATAACTGTGCATGGTGCTTGGCTGTGGCATCTTCTCTGTCAGGGGCACCTGTGGGTGATATGTTTTAGCTGTAGCAGAACCATGGTCATCATTTCTAATAGACTAATGTGACACTCAAAATGACTGTTATAGAGCCAGTGCCTTTGCAAGATGTGGATAACAGGGGACCAGTTTATCAAGGAACACTGAGAGTAAAGTTTTCCTCACTGGCTAACATCTCCCTTTTTGACAAGCTTCAGGATAATGAATTAGTCCACAGGAATACGGAACTCAGAATTTATTTGACAGGGGGGATTTTGCCTTTCTCATAACATAATAAAACATGCCAAAATTTAGTTATTTTTAATTTTTGAGTGGTGAAACATCCATTTACTTGATGAAACAAACAAACAAACAAAAACAATGAAAAGAATCACAGTTTGAAAAACTTGACCTTGTTGTCGAATATCCTAAATGGCAATTTTAACTATTTTCTCCAGGAGGTGTAAATTTATGTAGGTAAGTTTTTAGTAATTACATGTCTGTATGTCTCTAAAAGTCTGCTGAGTGCACATGAGTACATATTAAATTAATACTATTAAAATGATTTCAGGAAATGTGTGAGGAGACATTATCTATGTTGTATTATTTTTTAAAGACTAGGAAAAACAATTTTCTCTCCCTCTATATTAAATATATTTTAAGTCAAACACTTTAGACGTCAAGTGTCCATTGTAGTCTATTCTCTTTCCATTGCCAATTTAAGTAAAACCTACAAAATAGTCCATTGGGGAAAATGTGAGATTTTTCCTGGAATATTTCACACCAACATACAACACATTATTATTTCCACTACTGAAGGACCACTTTGAATATGGAATTGACAGTCCTAGGTTATACACTCAGAATGAAGTCCTCATAAAAACCTAGAATCATGTCTCATAAAAAATTTGCAAGAGGTGCACTTCTGTCAAAGAAGTCTTATTTTCTGGCTACTGTCAAATATAGATAGGTCTATTGTGGTTTAAATAAGATGCCCCACAATGACTCATGTATTTGAGCACCTGTTCTCTGCTATGGGGGGAGGTTACAGAACTTTAGTAGGAGAGTCATTGTTTGATAAGGAAATACATCACCGGGGATGGACTTTAATAACCTCCCTCCTTCTCTGTCTCTCTCTCTCTCTCTCTCTCTCTCTCTCTCTATATATATATATATATATATATCATCCCAGGATGCACTGTATTTCCAGTTTTTACCACAATGAAGAATCTCATTATTACCTGGCCTACACAGAGGCATAGGACACAAGTAGGGGAGAAAGAACAGATATCAAAGCTGTATTTCAGTGTCACAACTGCTTTTGGAAAAGCAGACAAGACCCCTTTATCACAAGCATATTTTCTGATTCAGAAATACTAATTTAGGTAAAATTTTGCCAGTATATTTTACCGATAAGAAATAACAGTGCTGTGGTTTGGAACTGAAATACCTCCCATAGGCTGATGTTTGAAGTCTTAGTCAATTTCCACTTATGTGGCTTTTGGAAAGCAGTGGACCCTTTAGAAGAGTGACCTCACTGGCCTTAGGTAGATTAGTGGGCATGGACCTTGGAAGGTGGTATGCTACTTCTGGTTCCAGCCTGCTTTCACTGCTTCCTCTCAGGTCACTGTAGGAAAAAATCCTCCATTTTCTACTCCTGCTGCCACAGCTTTCTCACCATGATAGAATGGAGTCTCTGAATTTGAAAACCTTTTCCTCCCTTTGGTCGTTTCTGTCAGAGATTATGATTACAGTGACACACAAGTAGCATACAAATAATCACTCCTCATCTAAGGGTTCTGAGTAATTTAACCCACCAACTAGAACACATTAGTACTGATAAACTGAATACGGGTAGATATATGAAAATGGAGTTTGATTTATGTAGGTGAAACGCAGGGTCTATGATCACACATTCAGAATGAAACTTATGCTGAAAGGACGTAGAGAACAAAAGGTTCTTTTGAGACCAACGTTCAAAATTCTCTTTGAGCTTCAATGGAGTACAGATTTATGCTTAGCACTTTTCTCCTCACCACTCAAATTGTCAAAAGTCTGTACCTGAATTTCAATGGTATGAATATCAAGGACTAGCAAGTTTTAGTGAATAATCACCACACAGAAGAGAAATGACTTTTCAAAAGCAAAGAAAGCTGTGTCTCGGGCACTGCCAGAAAACACGCTTCCAGAAGCTGCACAGTTTACAGATAGCAGCAAGTCCTCATGGGTGTTGAGTGCTGAGCTTTGCCAGCCTCTGTGCAAACTGAATTTGCCAAGCAGAAAAGGCCTCCTGTTAGGTACAAACCTAGGATCTTGGGCTGCTTCTGCCTACAGAACAAGATTAGAAGTGTGGATTCTAACGCGATAGCCTGGTAATCTCTGAAGAAACTTGCTAACCCTTGCAATGCACACCTTTAAAATTGTCAGAAGATACTGAAAAAGAGTCTATAAAGCCCATATTCCTGACTTTATTTGAACACTCTAGTTCTATTCTTCTTGCTATACTTACTGGTTAAGTCACATGTCGTGTGTTACCCGTATAGAAACCTTTGCCTTCTTACAAAGTTATTTCTAAAAATTATCGGTTGAGTAGATAGCCTCAATTGGACATGAATCAACGCAAGAGGTCTGTATATGAAGCTTGAGAAAGTGAGAAGTGACAACTTTAGTTATCACCAGAAGGGTTTGCTCTCCTTTTCCAAGGAGAACCTTTTGCAGAATGCATCACCTCTTAAAGATTGTAATTTCAGTCCAGCACAATTTCTCATTAGCCTGAACACATCACTTTAGTGCTTCAAAAGTATCATTCCGCTGTGATAAATTATCTTTTATTGTTTCTTTTTTTTTTAAATTAATTTTTATTGATGCTTTGTGCATTTCATACATTTTTTCCAATTCAGTTCAGGCTTATTTCCCTTTCCCTCCCCCCCACCCCCACCCCATCCCAGATCATGCATTCTGCCATAACTGTCCTGCATCTTTCTCTCAGTTTTTTTTTTTTTCATTTTTAGCTATAAGTGATAATCCATGAGTACAAGCATCCTTCATGCAAAACCTATCTGCAGGCTGTTGTGCCCAAACACCTACAGCCCCACCATCCAGTTTTGAGAATCTCTTGACCTAAATCTGCCCTTAATTAACCTCAACTTCAGTTTTGGTGATTTTTATTGTTATACATTATTTTTAACTTGATCTTGATTTTTTTTTCTATTTGACCAATGACAAAAGGCAATGATAGCAACTTTCTAAGGAATTCCTGACAGAAGAATAATATGTTTGAGTTGTTTCAGTGAGATCTGATATAAGAGGTAAGAAGCTGGGGGTGGGGGGGAGGGAAAGGGAAATAAGCCTGAACTGAATTGGAAAAAATGTATGAAATGCACAAAGCATCAATAAAAACTAATTTAAAAAAAAAAAAAGAAGAAGAAGAAACAAAGCTGGATAGTATAAGAAGAAAGAACTTACTTCAGAAGTATGAATAGTAAAAGTTTTCAAAGAGAGACCTGTGCCCATACAAAGGCATCAGGGAGGTAAAAAAAACAAAAACAAAACAAAACAAAAAAGGTAAACGAGGGACTAGAGGCCTAAGCAGTCCTCCCTTCTGTTTGTCCTCTGGTGTTTTGCAAAGAAACCTTAAAAAAAACACGTGATGTCAACAACGTACTTTCATGACTTGTTTAACTATGCATATGCTTTAACATGGACAACAGATTTTAAAGGTGTTGTTTCTGAATTGAGAAAAATGATTGAGAAAGCTTACAACCCTTATAATCTCATAGCAGTTATTGAACATAAAAATGGTGGTACATCACGGGGTTCACACAACTTATGTCAGGATTAAGAGGGGAGCCCTGCAGAGCAACTATGTGAAGAAAGTTAATGCTATGGTTTTGTATGTGCACACATGTACATAGAGTCCACAAGTGTGAACTAGCCACAAAATTGACAATGAAATATATTTTCTGCTTTGTTGTCTTATCTTGATTTTCCAATAACATGGATATTGTTAATATATTGATATATCATTTAATATTAATTATATATCCCTATAAAACGCTGATAAATACTAACAAAACCTCAGCGAATATCGAATTGGCTGTGAACAATATTCTTCATCTTGGTGTCTAATTCTCTGGACATTATCCAAATGCCTCTTAATATAATTACTGGAAATCTCGAATTTACTTTTTGTCTTTATTTTTAACTCTTTTATATTTCAGTTTCTCCAACAGTATTGCCACTGGAAGACTAATAAGTACTTTATTTTTCTATTTATATGTATGATCATTTTGCCTGAATGTATATGTGAAAAATAGTTCTCAGAAAGAAGAAAAACGCACAGAAAACTGCATCTTTAAAGTGAATTTCTGCAAAGCTACACACATAATGAGAACTTATTGATTGTGGGGAGTTTGAAATGTTACAGGTCCAGAACCTGATTACAATTTATCTTGGGTTATCCTTGGCTCTAAGCTAGGCATTGCTCTCCCCTTTCTGTGTCTGCCCTCATATCCTATGATTAGCGGTTTAAAATCCTTTTGGGATGTATTCACTTAACAAAAACATATCTTCCACAAACTAAAAGACCGAATGTCATCAGCCAGCCTCTGAGACCTGCAAATTAGATTTATCTTTGTTCTAACTGCCTACTTAATGTTTGTACTAAAGTATTTGAAAAGTACCTTGATTTATGACTTTCTTTGTTATGTTACTAAAAAAAATTCAAGAATCAACTTCTATATTGAAATATGGAATTTGGGGGAAACTAATTCAGAGTCCTTGAACCATGTTCATTCAAATTTGACTCCAGAATAAACTAACCCTGTCACCTTTGAGATGAGAGTTTTGATTTGACATCAACATATGTAAGTGTCCCATGTGTATGCAGTCCACTTAGAAGCAAGAAGAAGGTATCAGAATAGATGGAACTGGTGTTACAGAAAACTTTTGGCCACTTTGTTGGTGCCGGGAATTGAAGACAAGTCCTCTTTGAGAGCAGTCAGTACCCTTAACACTGAGCATATTTCCAGCCCCTCTATTTGTATTAGTCATTTTTCTGTTGATGTGCCCTTTATCAGCATGACCAAAGGAACTTATAAAAGGAAGAGTTTATTTGAACTTATGATTCCAGGAGAGCTTAGGTAGGGTGGCCTGGTAGCAGGAGGTGCCAGAGCAGGAGTGGAAAGCAGAAGCTCACATCTTCAAGTAAGCACCAGAAGCAAAGGAAAGCTGGAAATCTCCCAAGGCTTGGAACTCTCTCACCAGCCCCTAGACACTTGCTTCCTTCAGCATGGCCACACCTTTTAAGATCTCCCAAGACAGGGCCAGTAACTAAGCGGGTACAATGGGGGCATTCTCTTTCAAATCATCACACTATTTTTTATTTAAATATTTTTCTAAGTAATATTTTATACGATCACGTTTTCAGGTTTACTAAGAAGTAAAGTTTTACTTTCTACAGAGAGATCCATGGATTAGTTTATGATCTGATACTGTAAGCAACTTCCTCAAGTAGAATAGTATGCTGGCAAATTCAACCACTTTTACAAAATTATGCATTCTACAACATTATGACTCATTTCAGAATAACCTGAAATTTTTCGGCTTTGCAAACAAGATGCTGGTATTCACTACCTGTGAATTCTGAGGTTAAGAGGAAGGCTTGCGGAAGGCCAGAGAGCTCCAGTTAAATGTTATGGATCATGCCAATTCAGGGGCCAATGCTATTACAATCATGAAGTTTAAAAGCTCCACAGATGGACAGTCAGGATACCTCATGGGGATTATATTGTTTTCTCCTGTCATGCAGAGGTGAACTGTCAGTGATGGTGGAAAACTGCAGTGTTTCTTCTTGTGTGCATACAGCCAATGTGCAGGTGGCTACTTAACTGATAGTATTGTGCTATGTACTCTAAATTGTAGTTCTTCCAGTGGAAGAAGCATTTATACTGTTCTCAGAAATGTAACAACAGAAGATAGATTTAGGTAACTGTTTCTTTACTATCTGAAATTTTATAAAATATTGACAGTATATGGTAAAATTGATGAAATTGTATAATGCAGGAATATACTGCCATAAGCTATTTCAAATAATAAAATTAAGTTACTCACTCTTTTGCTCAAAAGCACACAATAAAATTCACAGGATGCCTTCAATACACACCAAATGCATCCCTGAGGAGGTCATTGCCATTGTTCAAGAGAAAGTGTTTTAAACATAATGGGTTTTTCTATGAGAATCATTTATGATACCTGACAGTCTATGGTAACTATTAAGCTTTATACTGTTGAGTATTACATTTTAAAAGAATATTTCTTCTAAAATATTATCCAACTCTTTTTTAAAATGTTCATTTTTGCTTGGAATGTTGGATATAAATATTTTAAGAATTATTATTTCAGCTGGAAATATAGCTTAGTTAGTAGGGTGATTGTCTAGCATGCATTAAATGTCAAGTTCTGTCCTAATTAGAGCATAAATTAGGGGTGATGGTACATGTCTATAGTCTAAGCAGTCAAGAGATAGAGGCAAAGGATCTTGAGTTGAAGACTATGTATGCTTGTATATACAAGAAGTTTGAGGCCACCCTGGAGTGTATAACAGATGGTCTATAAATACATAATAATAAAAATAAAACCAGTTTCACATTCCCTTTGCTCTCTGTCATGCTAGGTAGAAACAGAAATGCCATAGATATTACAAAATCACCTCATAATCACTTTAGCTGTATATTTGTCTAGTGAATTAATTATAGAATCCTATATGTTTTTTGCTTTTGCTCTGAGTCTTTTGTGACTTTGTCAAAAATAGTATAAGTTCCAAAAAATGTGATTAAATAACTGAATATTATGAAAGCTAGTGGTTCATTCTAGTTTTACTGTGGAATGCCCATTATAAAGAAACATAATTGTCATAGCAATCAGTTGCCTATATTATTTTCCTAATATATATATATAATAATATATATATATATTATATATAGTTGTCTATCTTATTTGCAAAGGCATATATCAAAATTATGAAAGTGGAAAAGGTTATCAACGAACATGCATGCACAACAACACTGAACAACTAATGTGAACAACACAGAACAACCAAGAGAATTCCGTGACCTAAATTTTTATATTGATGGATTTTTCTCAGATATAAAATTATGTAATGGGGAAAATTAACATTTAAATGTTTAAGTATTTTCTCTAACCGTTTATAACAAATATTGATCCCCTTAAACTGGAGATATTTTGCCTAGACTTGTCCTCTGCCTGGAAATCTATAGTGTCAATCTAGGCACAAATGCTTTCTTCTAAAGTTTTGTTTAACCCTCTTGCTCAGATCATCACAAACTTGACTGTTGATGCCTTATAGGAAGGGAGGGGGAGAGTCAGTCAGTTATGCCTTCCAAGCAAACAGTAGGCCTGAGTTGTAAGTGGGAGAGGGAGTAATAATGTGAGCAGAGGAAGCTAGAGAGAGGCTAGCTGCTTTGCCATTTTGGATAACTGTAGGGAAGATGCAGGATCTGTGCTGGGAAGGAGGCTTTTCTGTGCGGCCGTGGGGTGGGATGCCCTGGCTTGTATAGGTAAATCCCTTTCCCATTGCTCTGTTAGTAAGCTCTGACAAGCTTGCTGTTTATCCAAACTATAGTTTGGAGGAATTAGACCTCAGTTTGTCTTAAGGATAGACGGACTAGGGTGGGTTGCAATCACTCATGCCTCCCAGAAGGAATTTTAGTGGCAGGATGTATATATAGTTTGTAAATTAAGGAGATTTTATCATGAGGTATTAAAGCACACATTTACTAAATCATTCATTGATTTAAATTTTAATGACTGATATATATATATATTATATATAATATATCAATCTATATATAATCTATTTATCTATCTATCTATCTATATATATCTATATCTATATCTATATCTATATCTATATCTATATCTATATCTATCTATCTATCTATATATATATATATATATATATAGAGAGAGAGAGAGAGAGAGAGAGGGAGAAAGAGATAGAGACACAGAAAGGTAGAGAATTGGACTTATGAGATTTCTTGGGTTGGCTTACATAATACAGTCCATGTCATAGAACAATGGCTGCATCACTTTGAAGATTCCAGGAAATCTCTAGCATCCCAATCCACAAGACTGGAGTTCTCATAAGTCCCAATATGTTCCTGAAGGCTTGGAGGATTTCTGGGAATCTGTTGGTCTTTGGTCTACATTGGAAGCCTGCAAAACTTGGTTCTAATTTCAGGGAAGGGACTGCCACAGCAATATGATAGATGTGAAGATAAGAAGGCAAAGATCAAAAGTGCTCTTCTGTATTCTTTCATTTGAGCTACTGACACAAGGTGCAGCCCACTTTTAGGATGTGTCATCCAATTTCAAATAAAGATAGTAAAATATTAATATATATATATATGTGTATATATATATATATATATATATATTCTTGGTTGTTATTACAACATAGTTATGTGAAAAAATAGAAACTTTGCTTCTATTTTCAGATTCAAGTTAAACTTCTAAATGTCTATGGTTTCTGAATTTTTATTTTAATTTATGTTCATATAACAACATGATTTTAGAAATACATTGGGGATTTCCCAAGACCACCTGAAGCACAGGTAGGAGCTGGGTGCTTCAGCCAGGCAGATTGTTTGGTTTGATTCAATTGTCTTTGGCTCAATTGGCTTGTGTGACTGTGGGGACAGAGTTGTCCTCCCAGCTGGTATAAAAGATGGGTTTGTGTGAGTCTTGAGATGGGTGATTTCCCAAGACCACCTGAAGCACAGGTAGGATCTGGGTGCTTCAGCCAGGGGATTGTTTGATTTGATTCAATTGTCTTTAGCTTGATTGGCTTGTGTGGCTGTGGGGGTGGAGTTATCCTCCCAGCTGATATAAAAGTGGGTTTGTGTGAGTCTTGAGATCAGGGATTTCCAAGGCTAACTGAAGCACTAAACAGCAACAACCCTCTCCTGCCCTGCCAACTGGGATTGTCAAAGGAGTGTCCAAGTGGATTCTTTGGAGAAACTTCAGAACAGAAAGGGAAGAGTGAATTTGTCTTCCAACAGAAAGCTAAAGCTTAGACAAGTCAACACTCCATAAGCAAGGAGAAAATGAGAAAAACAAATCAATCAAACAAACAATGAAGGCATCTGAAGGAGGCAAGCAAAGCAAACCTTCAACACAGTGAAGAGGCCTTTGGGATTCACATTGGAATACAGGCAAAGAGAAACCCATATGCCAGGGACGTGAAGAAGAAACAACATGGGAAAGACGCAGGATAATTCCACACCAAGCTCTACCAACCCTGTAGAAGATTCCTACAGTGGGATCCTCCTGGGAATGGCTCAGGACAAAGATATTAGAAGTACAATTGTGAACATACTTAAAGAAGTCCAAGACTATAAAGAGCAAGTTAAATAATTAAGAAAAGAGAATGAAAAACTCAAGAAGGACCTAGAGAGAGAGAATGACAAACTCTGGAAGGAAATAGAAACACTGAAAAGATCCCATGTTGAAAAAGATAAGCAAACCAACCAGCAAAGCAAAGAGCTACAGGAAGAGATTGAAAAGCTCCAAAAGGAAGGGGAAATACAAAAGAAATCAGAAGACAAAATGAAAAAGGAAATTAACACTCATCCAATCAAGAGGAAATGAAGGGAAAAAGCCTCCGAAGTAGAATGGAGGAAGCAGAATGAAGAATACCAGACATAGAAGATAACACAAAACAACTAAAATCTCAAGTAAAGATTATGAAAATTTAAAAATACACAAAAGTGGAGCAAACAGGATCTGTGGGACACTATGAAAAGATCAAACCTCCACATTATAGGAATAGAGGAAGGAGAAGAATACCAAGAGAATGGCATTGATCAGATCTTCAACAGAATAATAGATGAAAAATTTCCCAAACTAAAAAAAAAAAAGACAAACCAATACAAATACAAGAATCACAAAGAACTCCAAACAGACAAGATCAGAAAAGAAACTCTCCATGCCATATCATAATTAAAATGCTAGATGGCCAAAACAAAGACAAAATTCTGAAAGCCACAAGAGAAAAACAAGTTACCTATAAGGGGAAACCTATCAGAATTACAACTGAATTCTCAGTGCAAACTATGAAAGCAAGAAGAATATGGAGCAAAGCATTCCCAGGGTTGAAGGACTATAGATGACAACCCAGGTTATTATACCCAGCAAAAATGTCGATTATAGTTGAAGGAGAGAGAAAAATCTTCCATGACATAAACAAGATGAAAGAATACATGTCCGGAAAACCAACCCTTCAGAGAATACTTGAAGCAATCCAAGGAAAGGAGGAAGGAAGAAACATCCCCAGGCACCTAGAAAGAGAAATCAATAAAAGCATAACTGCAGAAGTAGAAACCTAAGCCAAAAATGCAAGTGGATAATAAGGTGAAAGGAAGCAAAACAAACCTATCAGTTATAACCTTAAATATTAATGGACTAAACTCCCCAATCAAAAGACATAGAGATTCAATTAGGAAACAGCACCCATTGATATTCTGTCTACAAGAAACACATCTTACCTTCAAGGATAGGCACCACCTTAAAGTGAAAGGATGGGAAAAATTATTACAAGCAAATGGTACTAAAAAGAAAGCAGGTGTTGTTATTTTAATATCAGACAAAATAGACTTCAAAGTTAAAGAGATCAAAAGAGACAAAGAAGCCATTACATTTTTATCAAAGGAACAATTCACCAAGAAGTTTTCACAATTATGAATATATATATGCACCAAACTCTTGTGCACCAAACTTTATAAAGATAATTCTCCAGGACCACAAGGCACAGATTAACCCCAGTACACTCATAGTAGGGGACTTCAATACCCTATTGAACACTTTGGACATGTCAACGGGACAAAGACTAAACAGAGACATCTGAACTGACCAATATTATACACCAAATGGGCCTCACAGACATCTACCAAATATTCCACCCTAATACCAGAGAATACACTTTCTACTCAGCACCCCACGGAACATTCTCCACATTCGACCACATACTGGGACACAGAAGAAACCTCCACAAATACAAAAAGAAAGAAATAATTTCATGCATTCTATCAGACCACAACACAATAAAGCTCATTATCAACACCAGGATAAGCCCTAATATCTACAAGAACACATGGACACTAAACAACACACTCTTAAATAATGAATGGGTCAAGGAAGAGATAAAGAAAGAAATAAAAGAATTCCTGGAACTGAATGACAATGATAATACGACACATCAAAACCTATGAGATACTTTAAATGTAGTCCTAAGAAGTAAGTTTATAGCCCTGGGTGCCTACATTAGAAAAACAGAAAGAGCACAAGTGAATGATCTAACACTACAGCTAAAAGCACTTGAGAGGCAACAACAGATCAACCCTAAACTCAACAAACAAGAAAAAATAACAAAAAGTCAAAGCAGAAATCAATGAGATAGAAACAAAGAAAACAATACAAAGAATCAATGAATCCCAAAGTTGGTTCTTAGAATAAACAAGATAGACAGACCTCTAGCCCAGTTAACCAAAAGAAAGAAGGAACAACTCCAAATCAATACAATCCATGATGAAAAGGGAAATACATAAGAGACAATGAAAAGATCTAGAAAATCATGCAGGAATACTTCAAAAACCTATACTCTACCAAGTTTGAAAACCTAGAAGAAATGGATGAATATCTGAAATCCTGGGTACCACCAAAGCTCAACCAAGAAGAGATCGATAGCTTGAACAGACCCATAATATCTGAAGAAATTGAAGATGTAATAAGAAACCTCCCAACTAAAAACCCCAGGCCAAGACGGTTTCACGGCAGAGTACTATAAAACATTTCAAAAAGACTTGCAGCCATTATTACTTAAATTGTTTAGAAGGATACAAACAGAGGAAATTCTTCCAAATTCCTTCTATGAAGCCAGTACCACTCTATTACCAAAACCAGGCAAAGATACAACCAAAAAGGAGAACTATAGATCAATCTCCCTAATGAACACAGACGCCAAAATTCTAAACAGGATACTGCCAAATCGCATACAGACCCACATCAAGATCATTCATCATGACCAAGTTGGATTCATACCAGAGATGCAGGGATGGTTCAACATTCAAAAATCAATAGATATCATCAAACATATAAATGGACTGAAAGCCAAAAACCAAAACCACACCATCATCTCGACTGACACGGAAAAAGCCTTTGACAAAATCCAGCATCCCTTCATGCTTAAAGTCCTAGAGGGAATTTGATTGGAGGGATCATTCCTCGATGTAATAAAAGCCATATACAGGAAACCAGCAGCCAATATCATCCTAAATTGGGAAACGACAAAAGCATTCTTTTTAAATGTAGGAACTCAGCAAGGCTGCCCCCTGCTACCACTCCTCTTCAATATAGTGCTTGAAACACTTGCTAGGGCAATAAGGCAAAAAAGGAAATTAAAGGAGTACTAATTGGAAAAGAGGAAGTCAAGCTAACCCTTTTTCCTGATGATATGATTGTTTACTGAAGGGATGCTGAAAACTCCACCAGAAAACTCATAGAAATGATTAACAGCTTCAATAAAGTGGCAGGATACAAAATTAACCTAGAAAAATCAGTAGCCTTTCTTTACACCAACAACAAGCAACTGGAGAAGGAATTCAAGGAGACCTTCCCACTTACAATAGCCTCAAAAACAATAAAATACCTAGAAACAAACCTAACCCAAAACACCAAAGATCTCTCAACAAAAATTTTAAACCCTTGAAGAAGGAAATTGAAGAAGACATCAGAAGATGGAGAAACCTCCCATGCTCATGGATTGGGAAAATTAATATAGTAAAAATGTCCATTCTACCCAAACTCTTGTATAGATTTAATGCAATACAAATTAAAATCTCCAAGAGTTTCTTCGCAAGCTTGGGAAAAAAGTCCTTAATTTCATTTGCAAAAACAAAAGACCCTGAATAACCAAAACAACCCCTAGTGAAAAAGAGCAATACAGGAGGATCTCTATACCAGATTTCAAACTATAATACAGGGCTATAATCATAAAAACAGCCTGGTACTGGCACAAAAACAGACTTGTTGACCAATGGAACAAAACCAAAGATCCAAACTTGAGCACATACAATTTCACCCATCTCATATTTGACAAGGGGGCCAAGAAGACACAATGGAGGAAAGACAGCATCTTCAGCAAGTGGTGTTGGCAAAACTGGATCACCACTTGTAGAAGAATGAAATTAAACCCCTACCTCTTGCCCTGTACAAAAGTCAACTCCAGATGGATTAAAGACCTCATCATGAAACCCCAAACTCTGAAGGCGATACAAGAAAAATTTGGCAGCAGACTCCAAGACATAGGCGTAGGAAAAGACTTCCTAAATCAGACAGCAGCTGCTCAAGAATTAAGATTGACAATTGACAAATGTGAACTCATTAAACTCAAAAGCTTCTGTACATCAAAAGAAACAACCAAGGAAGTGGAGAGAAATCCCACAGAGTGGGAGGAAACTTTCACCATAGATACATCTGACAAAACATTTATTTCCAGAATATATAAACTACTCAAAAAAACAAAGAAGAAAGAAAACAAATGACCCACTCAATAGATGGAGCAAAGAGCTGAACAGAGACTTCACAAGTGAAGAATTAGAGATGGCTGAGAAACATCTTAAGAAATATTCAACGTTGCTAATAATTAAGGAAATGTAAATCAAAACCACTTTAACATATCATCTTAGTCCAATAAGACTGGCTAGGATCAAGAAAACAAATGATACCAAGTGCTGGAGAGGTTGTGGGAAAAGGGGAACACTCATCCATTGCTGATGGGAATAAAATCTTGTACAGCCACTATGGAAAGCAGCGTGGAGAACCCTTGGAAGACTTGGAATGAACTTGCCATCTGACCCAGCCATACCACTCCTGGGCATGTAGCCACAAGACTCATCTTTCCACAGAGATATATGCATACCCATATTTATTGCAGCTCTCTTCATAATAGCAAGGAGCTGGAGCCAACCCAAGTACCCCTCAACTGAAGAGTGGATAGAGAAAATGTCGTACATCTACACAACGGAGTTCTATGCAGTGGTAAAGAAAGATGACATCATGAGCTTTGCAGGTAAATGGCTGGAGCTAGAAGATATCATGCTGAGTGAAGTAACACAGTCCCAGAAAAACAAACGAGGAATAGTATCCCTTTTTTGTGGATGCTAGCAGCAATTACCTAATTGTATGGCAAACTGAGCAATGTCACTGTGATATGAAAACAACTGTGCTCTTATATTGTGAATCTCTTAAAATATGATAAATAAATAAAAAAGAAATACATTAAATGAATGAATTAATTATTGAGATCCAACACACACAAGATTATTGTCAATTATCACTGATTATAGATTTGAAAAAGCTTTTTCTAATAATAACTCTTCAAATTAAACAACAATATCCAGATTTAGTGAAGTTGACATAGGCAGTCAAATAGCTGTCAAAAATGCTCAATGTTTTGATTTCTCATACAATATTTATATCTACACTACATGTAAAGGACTTCATTTTTACTGTGTTGTTGAATAACTACGTATGATTTTCTTTTTAAAGAATCACCTGAAAGTATATTTTATAGCCTATGGTGTCTAGTAGGGTTATTGTTATCCCATGATGGAGTACCTTACTAAAATCCTTTTATACATGTATATGTATATGTATATATTTTAGGAAGTAAATCAAGTAGACTGAGAGTGGAGAGGATTAAATAAGACTGAGTGTTGTCAAAATACAATGTATAAAACATTCAAATCATTAGAAAGTGTTTTTTAATGAAAACCTTGTGCTCACTTTCTTATCACTTATCCTGTGTATGACTGAAATCATCCAATAGTTACCTTTTACTCCTGAACATTGCTGGGTTTGTTCTGTGAGTTAGTGTTCCAGTATGAGCTAGCAAGGAAAGCCTTGCATTAGTTGTTATACAACTGATAATGTATGCTGCCATCCTTTAATTCACCTTTTCCTTTGTATTTCTCTGGGGTCTGATCTTTGAGATCACAGCAGAGAGCCTCTTTCTCACATGAGGTTTCAAAATGTTGCATTTAAAATGCAATGCCACATTACAGCTATGTATGGCTTACTAAATAGCAACCTACTCTTAACATCTACCTTAACACAAAAAGGGATGTGAATTTCTGACATTTTTACCTTATTCTTAGAATTATTGTGCTCTAGAACAAAATATTATTCCAGGTTTTATTGAACCATTATATCCAGAATCAAATGTGGAAGGAAAAATCAGACACTTATTTTATCATAGAATAATTTCCCCTTTGAACCCTTCACCTAAAATACCACACACATAAAGAACTACAAATAATCTCTCTCATTGTATTCAATCAAAAAAGTACTTTGATACGTAAGCAACTGTGAAAACATTCATTTGCTATTTTGGGTCAATGTCAAGTTAGGTTCATGAGGGTTTAAAATCATTTGACCAGGTCACAAGAAGAAGACATGGTTCAGAGACTTTGTTTATGATCTGTTGCGGGGTTAAAGTCATTGTCCAGAGTACGTTAATATTGTTAATGCCATTACCACAGATATCAAGGGATAATTACCTGGAATATTGATTCCTACTAGCTAGCTTTCATTTTGATGAAAGTTTCTACCTGTGACAACAGAAGAGAAAAGAAAACATCAGTCTTTTTTTTTAAATTTATTTTTATTGATGCTTTGTGTATTTCATACATCATTTTCCAATTCAGTTCAGGCATATATCCCCTTCCCTTCCCCCCCCCCACCCCACCCCTACCCATCGCAGATCGTACATTCTGCCATAAGTTTTCTGCATCTTTCTCTGCTTTTTTGTTTTGTTTTGTTTTCATTTTTTTTAACAATAGGTGATAATTTGTGAGTACAAGCATCCTTCATGTAAAACCAATTTGCAAGCAGTTGTGCCCAAACCCACACAGCTCATGGGTCCCACCATCCACCAGGGAGGGCCTGTATGTTCAAGTCAAGTTGATCAAATGAAGTGTCCAACTATATTGTAGTTTCACCATCTAACCCCAATCGAGAGCCCTTACAATTCTACCACGCCCCCTCTTCCGCCAGATGTTCCCTAAGGCTTAGAAAGGGGCACAGGTGAGATGAAGAAAGCCAAAACACCTAACTTCTCTGGAGCTGATGTCTCTTGGTCTCTAGTCATTCTGCCTGTCTTTCTTTCATTGGGCTGCCAGCTGTCCAGCTAACCTTTCGATCCTACTAATGAAGCACATAGCAATTAAATATTTAGGTATTTAAACAGTATAATATATAGCACTTTTCGCTATAACTACTAATGCATGCACACGACAATTAGGATATATATAGGTATTTAAAACAGTACTAATTGTTATGGTAGGTTACTTTGGTATAGCACAGAGTTTGGATGGTATGTCAATCATGATTGACATTTGTCTTCTGCATCAGTCTTTAAATCAATTGTGAATCCATTGAGGTACATGAAGTTTGGCCCTGGTTAAAAGACCCGCCTCACCTGTTGCACACAGTTGCCATAATGTCTTCGCGATATGACTAACTACTTCTTTCAACTTGGGTTTAAGGCCTGCTCCACAAGAGCAGCAAAACTATGAACATTGATTTCTTTCTTTCTTTTTTTTTTTTTTTTTTTTTTTTTTTTTTTTTTTTTTTTTTTGTCTTTTTCGAGTACAAGGGTCTCCCTGTAGCTCAGCTGTCTTGGGGACTCTTCTGTAGGACAGCTGCCTTGAAAACTCACAAAGATCCACTGCCTCCTGAGTCTCCCAAGTGCTTAGGTTAAAATATTTTCCTTATACTGTACAGACAACTGTAATCTCACCAGGCATTAAAGAAACTAACTTTTTTTGCAACAGATACATATAAGACAAAGTTTCACAGCTGATCACCAAGAAGGCACTGCCTTAATACACAATTTTTGTACTAGTTGAATATAAACATTGATATATATAATATATATATATATATATATATATGTATATATGTATATGCACCCACAGACCTATGTTTCTGGGAACACTGCATAATAGAGGACAGAAAAATTATGAGAGCCAGAAGAACAGGATGTCTGCATTCTCAATATGATAGGGAAGATAAACCTAGATTATCTCCACAACATTGTTTCTTAAGAAGACCTGCATGAGGAGAACATCAGTTGACAGGCCAATGTGAATGGGAAAATAACAGAGGGTCCCAACTCTAAATGAAGAACTGCAGGGAATCAGTGGATGGTGAAGGATGGAGAGTCATTATTTTTCAGGGACAAGCTCCCTGATAGTTTATCTAATCCCATATAGTTAGCCAGCATTTTACATGTACGGATGAGCAACATTAAAGTTACTCAGTGCCTTATTTGTAGTATACATATATGTGTATGTATAAGTAATGATAATAATCAAAGATGATAAGAAATTGAGAGTGAGGGGACATGCAAAACGGTGGAGGGTGATATGGGATGTAAGGAAATGATGCAAATACGGTACTCATGTATGGAATTCTTTAAAATAAAAAATATATAAATTGGGTAGCCATCTTTGGGGACCAGGGTCTACCAGGTCTCAAAAGATGAACTGAATGTCCTGGAAAATGTTAAGGACATTGTTACACAAGAAGAATATCCTCTAGTCCATAGGTGCTTTTACAATGATCTCCAAATTCTGAACTCAAGAACCAGCAAGTAAGATAGAAAATGTCTCAGGATCCAAGATGGCAGTGGTGCCTCTGTGGGCATGGAAGCAACAAAGTGATAGCAGATTTTAAACCAAACACATGAAACATGACTCTGGGCTTTTATATTTTAATAAGAATTTTGGTGAGATTCAGGTAGAATCAGGTGAACATCTTGCAGAAGAACTTGTGACCTTGTAGCTGTCGCTCCAAAGAGGCTGAGTGCTAGGGGTAGACCATATGAGGAAACTTAACACACACAGTGAATATTTTCTTATTAAGGTGCTTTTATATTGATCTTCATATTCTGAAAACAGATCTTGGCAAGTAAAACAGAGAATAATTGGAGATCCATGACAACAATGGTGTGGCTGCAGGGACTTGTGAAATAATGGTAGTAGGAGAGAGTCTCTACACAAGTACCAAATCATTACTCCAGTAAGAAGTTGTCTCATCACTTGCCCTCCATGAACATTCAGGAAGATGTGAGAACAGTGCACACCAGAAGGACTAACTGCATCTTTAACCACGAGGAAGAAAACACTTGGGCCTATCTGCCTTTGCTACATTGGTTGGAGCTGAGCCCTCATTTTGGCCTTGGACACAGACAAGGTTCCAACCACTACAATGTGCCCCGTGTTGGAGTACTATCTTGCAGTGGCCACTGCACAGCACCCCTAGAATGATTGAGCATCAACAGCATCTAGTGGCTATCATGACCTTTTTGCACCCCTCAGCAGCATATCAGATTTCAGAAGATAATCTAATGGACAGTGGTGTAAAACTATTGTGTGAAGCTGTGAAACAGCTCAACTGCCACTCAGAAACTCTTGGGTTGGAGGCCTGTATTCTGCCTGCTTCCTGCAGTGAGGACATAGCAGATGCTTTTATCCGCAGTAAAAGCTGACGGGTATCAACCTATTGGAGAACACCTTGTACCACAATGAGGTTCTTGTGCTTAACAGTGCCCTGAAACAGGTAATGTGCAACCTGCTTTCTTTCAGTCTACAGAGAATGAACTTTGATGAGGAGACCCAAGAGATTCTGATCAGCAAGGAAGAGAGAAACTCCTACATGACAATCCTAAGCAGTGTTTAATGGAAACAGAAAATAAGGGTGAAAATTCCATCCCAAGAAACCTGGCAATATACTGATCACAAATGCAATGGAAAGTGTGTGGCCTCTGATTTGGCCCATTTGTTTGTAAAAATTATAGCTCACTGATGTTCTAATGAGATATGATTTCTCTGGCATCCAATCAAGATGTATTCCCATGTGTCACAGGTTTGTCAAGGTGACAATAAAAGTTAAGCAAGACAATAATTTAAGGTAGGAAAGTTTTGTTATGACTCTTGATTAGAGAATTCAATCTATCATTATGGAGGAGGATAGCAGTCTTTGTACTAGAAGGATCATGGAGCAAAATCTATTCACATCATGTTGGATGAGAATATAAAGATAGAAGCCAGAAGGAGGAGCTAGCCTATGAACTGAAAAAGACAGTGCCAACTGAAACACCCCAAGAGACCTCATTCCACTAGGCCACCACACCTATTAAGACTTCACACCCAGCCAAAGTGGAAGAAGCATTTAAAACATACTCTGGAAAATATTTCTGAGTCAAACCACATGAACTGGTATTCTAACTTCAAATATAGTTCTTCTCTTTGTGAGTTCAAGGCCAGCCTGGTCTACAGAGTGAGTTCCAGGACAGCTGGGGCTACAGGGAGACCCTGTCTCAAAAAGACAAAACAAACAAACAAACAAAAAAAAAAACAAATATAGTTCTTCATCTACACAACACAGTTTCATCTTTAAACAACCAATATTTTTCAAATGTATATATATATATTATATATATATATATATATATATTGCATGTGTGTAAAGTTATTTTTTAAGGAAGGTCTCAGTTTTTCTCAAGATGAAGTATTACTTCTTGTTACAGCATACAAAATATTTGTTTGACCTATTTTTCTGCTTTGGGTCTCTATATTCAATTTCTATGTTCTCCTCTACTGCCATAACAATTTCTGAAATTTCTGTGCTTCGGCATTTACATAAATGTGTCAGTTTCTTCTCCAATTTGTTCAACATTTTATTGAATTTTTGTGAATTTCAAGCAATATATTTGACCATATTTAGATCCTCTTCCTAATCTGCCCCCATTATTATCCCTCACCTTAATTCATATGCTAAGACACATAAATTATAGATGATAGATAGATAAATATTTAAATAGATGATAGAAAGAGAAATAGAAAGATGATGGATAGATGATAGATAGATAGATAGATAGATAGATGATAGATAGATGATTAGATAGATAGATAGATAGATAGATAGATAATTTATTGGTAAACCTACCAGAAAACTGACTTTCTCTCTCCAGTACTAGAATATGCTCTATGTGTTACCAGAACAGAAAGGGACTCATCAATGATACCCAGACTTGAACTCTGAGATCAACAGTAACAACTAGCATGGGGAGATATGCCCACTGATACAGTAATGACATGAATGTATTGGAGTAATCACCCACATTTTCACTAGATATAAGTTCAAGATCATACAAGTTGTTTTTTTTAATATATGGGTCAACATGTGGCTAGACATGAATAGGCCATAGGAGCCAGACAAAAAACATGCATAAGAAAGGTGGACAAGAATACCAGCATTAGCTGAGGATCTATTGGCAAAGATGGTTTTCAAAAGGCATTTTCTCAATATTCGTATTCTGTACAGGTGTGCTCTTATGAATAAATGTTGGAAATTTCCTCTATACTTCATCTTCTCAACCTCACATTTCTGTCACATGCTCATTTATGATTGCAGCCGTCTCAAGGTTACCATGGACTGGGGTCAAGAATGAGGGAAATAAAAGCAGAATTTTGGACTTCCAGCAGCCAATCAGCTGCCAAAATAAGAATATTCAGATAAACCATTTGCATATTTTGCTGACATTCCAGTAATATGTTGATGCACTGTATGGGATCAATTCACATATATTGTGGTCACTTTTATAGAAAATGAAGAATTCTATATAAGACAAACAATGTGGATAAATTTTAAATCATGTTATTTTCCTTTTTATTCCTAATAAAGATGAAACACACTGCTAGAGATCCAAAATTCAAAGTAATTTTCAATACATAATAATTACAAATTTGAAATTTAAAAATAAAGGAGGTCATATCAAATTAAGCAAACTAAAATATGTTAACACAGAAAAGTATTATGAGAAAAGAAACTGTCAAAGCATAAGATAAGAAGTAGTGCCATCATTGTTCTATTTATTATAAGTAGATAATGTGATTTAAACCCTACATGATATATAATTGAAGCTGGAAGAATGGTGTAATTAAGATGGCATGCTGCCTTCCATTACAATCCACACCCACTAGAGAGATGACAGATGGGTAATTTCAAGCTTTTAGTTGCATTGAGGGAATGGTCTTATTGCTTCATCTGTCAGGTAAGCCACTTTACAGCCATCTTCAACTTCATTAAAGCCCTTCCCATCTTAGAGGAAATACATTTCAATATGGAAAATAGGTTGTTTGGGGATATTTATGCTTCACCTGTCTCATTGTTTCATCTCCTATGTCAAATTTCTATGCAGAACTCTTCTACAAAGTCAATGATAAATTTGGCAATCTTCCTGCAACTCTTGGAAACAAGACAATTAGACCTGAAAATCCAGTCATCTCTCCATATCTAAACATTTTCATTTCTTCCAATTTGACCTGAAACAAAGTACAAATTAGATTAACTGTTTTTTGTTTTTTTTTTCTGCTTTGCTTACCTTTCACCAACTGACAACAGGTTTCTCATATAGTTTATTTATACTATAAATGTAAGTTCAGCATGATAAGTCCTCAGGATATTTATAATTTAATGGTTCTATTTTTCAGAACACGCAAATTTTGTTAAATTGAAATTACACTTAATTATGTGACATTTTTATCATTAATACTTTTTAATGTTATATATAAAATCGAATGTAGTACACTTATGTTGGCATTTACTAATTTGTTTATGTTGGTGTTTACTAATCATCTCACAGTCCTTTAGGTCCACAATCTTCTTCCCTCCCTGAAACAGCCCTGGCAGTACCACAGGACTGCAAGCTTCAAGGCTGTCTCTTGCCTGCAGGCCGATAGTCTCTAGCCTTGGCTCTGGCAAGGAGGGGGGAGGGGAGACTGTGGGAAATTTACCTGATGGAAAAGAAAGACAAAGAAAGACAGACAGACATGGACTCAGAGAAAGCCTGGGACCTAAAACTCTCTTTATTCATGCCAGCAGTGTGCTTATATACCAAAAATTACTGTGCTCTGGGCAAGGAAGTGGGGGGTAGACGGAAGGGAGGGGCGAGCCACCTTGGCTCTTACCAGGGGTTTGCAGAGCTCCTCTTTGTGTATCTGGTAAACTAGAGGTGTGACATTCTGTTCAATACCTCAAGGGAAGGGGTCATCTAGTTCTGGACTTTGCAGAGATAGGCAAGGCAAGAAAACACTGTAAAATCTCGGACCTTTCAGAGCTAAAGATAACTGACATAGATATTAGATAACTCTCAGAGGTTTTGTGGGACAGTTCTTACAAGTATTTGCCTCAAGCCAGGCAAAGTTTCATTCCTACACATTTAGACAACTGAGCTCTTCTCATTTGTAAGAAAAGAAGAAATTAAGATATTTTCAGTTAAAAGGATGGGATCAGAGAGTGTTATACTGACTGAAATAACACAAATGCAGAAAAACAAGTGACATATATTCACCTTCATTTATGTACTGTAGCACCCACCCCCTATATGTGCATAGATATCCTGATGTATAATTGGGAACCAGGAAAAATGGAAAGAATACACAGAGGTAAAGTAAAATGAGCAAACAAGAGAGGGGAAACAGATGTAAGGGGGGGAGTGTGGAAATTGGGAATGTTCTGCTGGAAAGAGAGGGAGGAAGGACATGCAAGGGGCCATGGTATGGGGAAGGATTCAGGATGGAAATGGTGGGAGTAGGTGTTATTGGGGGGGAGCGTAGGGATAATGGGGACATTGGGACTGGAATGGTAGGCGGGACATTAGACAGGAGAAATAAAAGTAAATTACGAATGAAACGGGCATCTAGGGAACACAGTGGGAAGTGTGATGCACTGATAACCACATGAGAAGTGCAATACATTTCTGCATTTATATACTTGGGAGCTATTTGGCAAGGAGCACAGTGCCAGACAAAAGAGACCTTCCTTTCAGAAGCTGGTAAGTTGTCCAGGGAGTCCCAAAATAACAGAGGCTATTGACAAACCTCTTGATTGTCTCCCAGAACTAATAGATAAACCCTACTACTGAGGACAAGACATACTTCAGATGCCAGCCTTGAAGCAATGGAGCCGGAACTGACCTAGAATTCTTCTACCTGATGTTTAGCTCTCATGAAGCTAGATGATACGGGGCTGGAGAGATAGCCTAGCGGTTAAGAGCACCGACGCTCTTGCAGAGGACCCGGGTTCGATCCCCAGCACCCACATGGCGGCTAAGAACCGTCTGTAACTCCAATTCCAGGAGAACTCCAGTTCCAGGGGAATCCGAGACCCTCTTCTGACCTCCGCTGCATTGCACGACACGGGTGCACAGACCTGCATGCAGACAGTACATTCATAACACATACAAAAAAAAAAAAAAAAAAAAAAAAACAAGCTGATGATACTATGGAAACTCCAAAGACAGAAAATCAATCAATGGCCCTAACCCAGCTCTAAAGCCTAATAAACATAACAAACAAGGCAGAAAACAACCTCTATTGGTGCAGTAGTGACATTTTTCTAGGAATGTGACAAAAGTAGGTTGCTCTCTAGGATCTAGGACCTCTCTAGACATTTGTACTTGGATATATTTAAAGTATCACAAATGAGTTCCTTCCAGATTATTTTTTTAATTTCATACAATACTATGTGTCAACTTATTGTGTTATTTTCTTTGTTCTTGGAGTTATTTTCAGAAATTATTGCACATGTCTATTGCCTATGTTTGTCTAATATTTTCTTTGGTCAGATTTAAGATTTCTGGGCTTACTTTAAGGGATTTGATCAGTTTGTGCTGGTTTTGTGTATAAACTGAGAGAATTCTGATTCTATTCTTATGCAAGTGAGAATCTACTTTTCTCAACCCCTTTGTTAAAGAGTTTAAATTTTTGCAAATACATTTATGTTTTGTTTTCAATTCTGAGAGATTTCTGGTAGAGATAGAACCTTTTTAAATATCTATTTTTTATTTATTCATTTATTTATGTGTATGAATGTACTGTCTACATGTAGGTTTGTGCACCTGTGTTATGCCATGCTGCAGAGGTCAGAAGAGGGCATCGGATTCTCCTGGAACTGGAGTTAAAGACAGTTCTCAGCCGCCATGTGGGTGCTGGAAATTGAACCCAGGTCCTCTGCAAGAGCAGTTGGGACCTAGTTAACCACTAGGCCATCTCTCCAGCCCTGAGATAGAACCTTTTATATAGAGAATCATGTTGTCTGCACATAGGGTAATATGAATTTTCTTATGTCACTTTTCTTTCTCTTGCGTTATTGATTGAGTTATGATTTCCTACATTGTATTTAATAATAATGGAGATAGTGGGTATCCTTGTCTTTTTCCACAGTTAAGAGAAAATTTTGTGTGGTTTTCCATGTTTACTATGTGGATGGCGTTTGTTGTTAGAACTTATTTATTTATTTAATTTATTTTTAAAATATTTTCATGTATTTAAATTTTATGAGTATGCGTGTTTTCACTACCTTTGAGTACACCTGCACATGCAGTGTCCATGAACACCAGAAGAAGGCACTGAATCCACTGGAATTGGAGTTTACACATTGCTGAGGAACCAAACACACATTCTCTGCAAGAGCAGCCCATGCTCTTAGCCACTAAGCTATCTCTCCTAGTTTGTTTTTTTTTCAAGATTTATATTTTTTATTTATGTGTATGTGGTGTCTACATTTGGGTATGTGCAAGGAAGTGCAGGTACTTATAAGGTTTTAAAGAAAGCATTAGGTACCCCAGTGTTGGAGTTAAGGAAGTTAGCTGACAAAACATGAGGGCACTAGAACAAAATTCCACTCCAGAAGGCAATCTCAGTCTCTGTGCTATCTCTCTAACCTACCCCATTCCTAGTTTGTTCAACGGTTCTTATGAAGGTATGTTGAACTTGGCTGGGGAACTTTTCTCCATCATAACTTAATGAGGTTTTTCTATTTAATTTTTATGTAAGCATTCATACCTATAATCTTTATGTTTAGAAGTGCCTTGTCACTAGAAGAAAAGTACTGTTCAATTGGACTTCTATATTCATGTGGTACTAGGACATTTTTTTTTCCAATCCTGCATATTTTTTTTCAATGACTAGTCATTGGAATATTTTTCACCATCCTGTTAATGTTTCCTATAGAACTACTTTCTAGGATATATGTTATTTTCATTTATTATATTTGGAAAGACTTGGTGTGTAGATCAAAATATGGTCTTTAAAAGAGTATGTTTGTTTAGTTTTTGAAAAGTTCATTCTTTTATACAATGTATTGTCATCATATCCTAACAATTAATTTACCCCCCCCCCCACACACACACATTTGCGATGTCCCTAGCTGGCTCCCTCCCACAGTGGTGTCGTTTATTTATTTGTTTGTTTTGTAACACTAATTTAATTTTTGCTGTCCATGTCTAAATGTTTATGGGGTGATTCACTCATAACCAATCTACCAGTGTCTATATAACCAAACGAAATTAATTCCCCAACTTCCTGCAGCTGCCACTGTCTACTGACTTCCAGGAGTTTGGTTTCATGCATCCCATCACTCTTTATGATGGAATGTCCACTGACTTGATTTAGTGCAGGCCATGCTGTGTCTACCAGACAGCATTTCACACAGTTCTCTTCATCATTCACTCTTTGCATTCTTTCCTTTTCCACTTCTTCAATATTCCCTTAGCCATCTTGCAGTTGCTATTGATGTCCTATTTACAACTGAGCATTTAACATTTCACTTATTCCCCGAACTTTGAGCATTAACTAATGGCTGCTGCCTGGTTATGGTCATTTTTAGAGTTGATTCCATGGGAAGCTGAAGAGAATGCACATTCTATATCTCTTGGACTGATTTTATATATATAGATATATATATATATATATGTGTGTGTGTGTGTTTGTTCAGTCCCACTTATGTATATCATCGTTCAATTTTTTAATATATTTGTGTGTATAATACATATACATATATACATATAATTGAGGTTTCAAATATTTCGTATAATGGAACTTAATCAAATTTAAACCCCCTCCCCCATCTGCACCCCCTGTAAACCCCCTACAATATTTCATGCATTCTATCATATACATTAAGTCCTATCCAGTCAAGCATTTGTAACCATATGTCCTTCAGTGCAATTTCATCCACTGGAGCATAGTCAGGCTATACAGAGATTTTAAAGAAGATCTATAGTTCAATTTCAAAAATCAGATTTCAATTTCTACTTGAATGACATATATAGAGGTAAGACTGTATCTGAACCTTTTTTGGGGAGGGGATATTTTTGTGATCCGGTCTCCATTTAGTTCCAGCTGGCCTGGAGCTTGCTCTGTAGACCAGGCTGTCCTTGAACTCACAGATATCCACCTACCTCTGCCTCCTGAGTGCTGGGATTAGAAGCATTCGCCACCACTCCCAAAACTAAAGATGGTTTTTAGACACTGTGTGGGTGCTGGGAATTGAACCCGGGTTAAGACCAGTCAGTGCTCTTAACTTCTGAGTTATCAGTGTTTTAGATTTGTGAAATTGGGGACCCTAATAATACACACACACACACACACAAATATATATAATTATAAATTCTTAATGAATTGCTCAATTAATTAAAATTCAGTGGCCCCTTTATCTCTTCTAATTTTTTTTGGATGTTTACTTTATTATACCGAAATATCTTTACTTTTTATTAAGGACTGATTTGTATGTTTGATATAATTTGTGCTTTAATTTTAGTTTTAATATTGTATTTCTAGTTTTGTGAAGAATGTCATTACACATATAGAGAAGTTGTCCTAACTTTATGAAATAATATAATCTACCCTAAGTACCTTCATATGTTTGAGCTATACCATATAGAGTGACAATATTATATGGAAAAATGATCATTAGTTTATATCAATGGAATCAAACTTATAAAAGAGTCATGAGTAGCAAATACATTGTCTTCAGCTTCCTAAGTACCCCTTTTAATTTATTTGTTTAAAGGTGTTTAATATGCATTCCATTGTTATTCAACAGTAATAGTTAAAGATGTCTAGTGATGGAAGGCCAAATTAGTGGAAACATTTTTGTGTACCTGTAAATACAACAAAACATTAAACAAAATCTGTGAGTAAATGGGGTTTTTAGACATTTTAATGTATAAGTCTGCCATAATTTTTAAATATATCAAATATTTATTAAATATTACAGAATTTACTTTGTAGTCCACAAGTATACTCGTTACTTTTTATTGCCATGATAAAACACTATGACTAAATTCATCTTGGGATGAAAACGGGTTATTTCATTTTATAGATTACAGTCCTTCATGACGTAACCCATTGCAGGAACCCCAGCCAGGAGCCAGTGGCAAAATATGGAGCTGAGACAAGAGAGAAACACTCCTTCCTGGCTTGCTCTTCTGGTCCGAGCACAGCTTGTTTTCTTATCCAACCCAGGTCTACCTGCTTAAGGGCAGAATCATCAGCAATGTCCTGAGGCTTCTTATGGACAATCCATAAAATGCCTCTCAGACATACCCACATGAAAATCTAATATAAATTCCCCAATTGAGGTCCCTTCTTCACAGGTATGTCAATCAGACAATTGAATCAAACCATGACAATAAGCATGGTACAATGTATTAAGAAATTTTTATAAATTTTCAGAGGCTAGACAATTATTCTTGTGAATATATCATGAAAAGTTGGAAGATACCTTCACTAAACAAAGGAACATGTGATGAAGATTTACTCTCTATGATTATTAGTTTTAGTCCACTTGACACTATCTAGAATAATGTAGGAAGGATGCTCATTGAAGGAATTTCTAGACTAAGATTGCTTCTGGACCATTGTATGGCATTGTTTTGATTTTATTAGTTGATGTGGTAAGACCCAGGCTAAACGTGAGCAGCACCATTCTATGGGTTTGAGTCCTGAGCCATATAGAAAAGAGTACAAGCATGTATGTATTAATTCTCTACTCTTGACTATGACTGAAATGGAAGATGAGTTGCCTCAAGTTCTTGTTGTCATAGCTTTGCAAATGGAAGCACTCTAACCCACATTTAAGAGCCAAATAAAACCTTTCTTCCATAAACTAATTTTTCAGTATATTTTGAATCATACCAATAGTCAATAAAACTAACATTTCCTCTGACCACCAAAATAGCTAGTAAAATAAATTCACAGTGTTATTTCCCCAATTTTTAATTTCCCAAAATTGTTGTTTTTATACATTGGCTATCCCAATGATTAATTTCAGTGTCAATAAAACTTCTCTCTCTCTCTCTCTCTCTCTCTCTCTCTCTCTCTCTCTCTCTCTCTCTCTGTGTGTGTTTAATTTACTAAATACACCCGTTTTTACTAACATTCTAAGGTCAGAAATTCAATAATAAGTAATTTTTTATTTTTATTTTTTTCCTCTCAGATAAAACAAGAAGCTTCTATTTAATTAAAGTTTTAAACAAGCAGACTTCACACTAGATTTGTGCTAACAGATTACATAGATTTGCCAAAATCTAAAATTAGAATATGTTCCACACCGAGTTTTCTTTTGACAAGCATATCAAGAATCATTCATATATTTTAAGTAAAAATGTTGATTAAAAGAAAGAGTAGAAAAATAGATTTAAAATAAAACAGATTGAAAGTTTTCTTTATTTATACGTTTCCTTTCAATACAACAAATCCTAAATTTTCTACTTTCAATTTTCAATATATTAGCTTTGATCTAATACTAACATTGAACTAAGCAAAATAAAATTTTTTATATTTTATAAAATAAGTATAAATTCTTAAGTCAAGTTTGTATTGGACATTTTCACTATATTATTTGAAAAGTTAAATGCAGTAACCATAATTCTTTCAATAAGAATGGCATGTTTTATTTTCTACTTACAATTATAAGCTGATTTTTTAATTTGTTGTTCTATTTACATTGAGTCTGGCAAGAAGAGAATTGAAAGAAAAAGGCTCCTTGTCTTATTAGACTAAAGGATAACACAACAATAAATACTGACAACAAATTTATCAATAAAATGGAAACATAAAGTGAGGAATAAGCCAACAACTTGATGGCATTAGCACTAATTCAGTTTTGCAAAGTTTCGTTTAGGCAATTACTTGTGACTAATGTAACTTTACTAGCAGTTAGGATGATAGTCTAAGCAGAGATAGCTGTGTACTTCCCTCTGTCTATCAGATTATTAAAACAATGGATTTCACAGATTTAACCTCCCCCCACAGGAATCCCACACTATGGAAAGTAAGAGACTGAAAATATGAAGGCAGTAGGAAAAGGAATTTGTCAATCAGAAATAATTTCATACTAATATGAAATCTTACCGGAACACATTGCAGGGTATACCTTGACAGAGACTACTTAATTATGCATATCTCTTCCCTTGAATTTACACCTAAGCTTCCTGTCAGTACTCTTGAAGACAGACTTGCAGTCACTGGACACTCTATCTTTTTATATATTTAGTGTTGCAGCCACATTATATTAATCCCCTTTCTCTGCCTTTCATCATTAAGCTTCTCTTTATATTGCGTTTTAGGTGTGATGGCCAAAACCAGCTTTCTTAGTTCACTGGTGTCCAGACTTTGACCCAACAACTTGAATATCCAATTTAAAGAAAGACACTAAAAGGGAGACATCCCTTATTATGTAATTATGCCTTGATTTCATTCTAGAAAGAACTATAAAATAATAAGATATTTATTAGATATAAGAACTGATTTTTATATATTTCCATTCATCAGCCAATGGAAAAGAGAAAAAAAAGTCATAAAAGATTACTATACCTCCTTTTACATTTTTTATATGTACTGGCATATAACTCAGAATTAAATAAAATTAGGGATTTTGAGAAATAAAATGCATTATGCATACATAAAATCATTGTACTAATACCTAGCGAAAATTTAGAAAGAGAACAAATGTTTTTTACTTAGTAAAATAAGCAAAGAGCTCTCTAATCTACATATCAGAAGACAGACACGAAACTCAGTGAAATTTTGCATGTTGGGGGAAGGAACTTAACGATGGACAGAGCTGGGATTTTGTGTTTAAGATAACATGTAAAGAGCAGAGGCTCACAGTAATGGTGGCCAGGACTCCATTACCTATACAGGCCCCTGTTATGGGGGTGATGGCCAGTCCTAGTGTCTGAGTGATTCCCAGGGGAAAAAAAGAGCAGTGACAATTTCCAAGATTAGAAACTAGTTTTTTAAAGGGAAGGAATATACAATACACAGCAATTATGAAAAAAGAAGAATACAGAATGGGATAAAAATAAACTGTTCTTAACAATTAAGTGTACCAAATTTTATGTGCTGTAGAGATGGCTCAGGAAGTAAGAGCACCTTGCAGAGGACCCAGGTGTTATTCCTACATGACAGATAAAACAATTCAAATTCCAGTTCCAGGGGATCCAATAGTCTCTTCTGACATTGCATGGAGCAGACATACATCCATGCAGGCAATACACTAATACACATAAAATATAGAAAATAAATAAAATGTTAAAAAAATCAGTACCAACTTTCAGAAGTAGCAGTTGTTGGGGCTGGAATTCAGGAATGAAGAGCTCATACTGTTCGTTCTCCAGCACCAAATCCTGTAGGCCACAACAGGAGAATTCAATGCTTTTGAGAAGCCCTACACTCATACCCCCAACAGATATATACACATTCACTTAAATAAAATGCATATTTTAAACTGTTAATTATTAGAGTTACAGAAGAAACAAAAGCAATACAATGTACATGTACAAATTAAATTTAATGTAAATATACATTAATATGGAGAGAAAATTTTATAAAATAAGCATATACTTATTTGTAAATTATACATGTGTACATGTGTGTGTGTGTATGAGAGAGAGAGAGAGAGAGAGAGAGAGAGAGAGAGAGAGTAAATATCAAATTTATTTTCTCTGACTTGGTATTCCCATCAGAAAAACAAACAACTTCAGAGAGAACTTAGACACAGAAAGTGAGAACAAATGTGTAAATATTTGGGGGATATTAGAAATTAAAAACTAAAATGAAAACTATAACACAAAATAATGAAGATATCTTAATGACAGAGAGAGTGGACTGTTTTACCTCTCATCCACCTGTGCCCCTTTTCTAAGCCTAGGGAACAACCTGCGGAAGAGGGGGCGTGGTAGAATGTAAGGGCTGCGATTGGGGTGAATAGTGAAACTACAGCAATGTAGTCTGGACACTCATTTGATCAACTTGATTGAACAAACAACCTGTCACCCCCCACTGGATGGTGGGGCTGTAGGTGTTTGGGCACAACAGCCTGCAGATAGGTTTTGCATGAAGGATGCTTGTACTCATGGATTATCACTTATAGCTAAAAATGAAAAAAAAAAAAAACTGAGAGAAAGATGCAGGACAGTTATGGCAGAATGCATGATCTGGGATGGGGTGGGGGTGGGGGGGGAGGGAAAGGGAAATAAGCCTGAACTGAATTGGAAAAAATGTATGAAATGCACAAAGCATCAATAAAAACTAATTTAATTAAAAAAAAAAGAATAAAATAAGCTAACACAAGAAAACTATAGAATAGCAAGTAAAACATTACTTTGCAATAGAGAATACTATGTTTGCAATGTAGTGGAACATTATTTTTGAGAAAATGTTGTGATAGTCAAATATATACACTTTAAATATATGCGACTTTACCCCAGAACCTCATAGATTACCAGATATGCTCTTCTGGATTTTAGTAAATAACCCTCATATTTCTTAAGAAAACAGAAATTATTGTGCCAATGGTATTTTCTGTTCTCTGACAGATATAAATTTCTCAAATGAATTTAAAGCAATTGCTTGATAGCCAAGAAATAAAAGCCCACATAAGTATTATTTCCACAGACCTACCAAAGAAAGAAAATTTAAGAGTAATAAACAAATATAGTTTTAAAGTATAAATTCAGATTAAATTAGGTAAAGTTTATAAATTATTGTAGTGACTGAATGTTGCTAAAAATTAAGCCTGTGAGAAAAATCTGTGGTATGTTACTAAACATTTAAATAACCTTAACTTAGCTAAAAATAGGTAATGTAATTTAGAACAAAATTGACATCATCCAATAATTTAAATGCTAATGAAATGCAAAATACCAGTTTGAGTATTCTTTAACTCAGATAATTATGATATAGTTAAATATATAATAAAAGGAAATATGGATTTAATAAATGGTTAATGGAAATGCAATAAAAATCAGTAAGTCTGACAAGTATCTTTATACTGATGAAAACAAGTATGAAACTAGTGCAATACATGGCAATATATGTTTAAAGATATTTAAAAGATACCAAGATGTAGTTAACACTTCAGACACAGCAATAGATGAAAATGGAATCACATGTCAGTGGACAAAAACTTTGGATACACAGCACTTTTTCTCAAATCTCATATCAAGTGCTAGTGTGGTGAAATAGATCTTGACAGAATACTGCATCTGCACTGAAACGAGGAAATGGATTCTTAGATTGGGTTCTTGGGTTCAACCAAGTGGCTAGGAAGCATGGAGTAAGTATGAAAAAAGGGTAAATTCATCCAATGGTCACAAAAATCACTATATGCGATCACTCCTTGAGGAAATTACCTGTTTCTAACCTTATCGTGCCCAAACAAGAATCTAATAACTCCAACATGAAGTAGCAGCAGGAAGGCTAAAGATTTCAACAGATACTCTGCTGAAGAGGCAGGAGGTGAGAAATTAAACCCAGCATTAGGAGGTGTGATAAATACTTTAGACATTCAGTTGAGCTTGCAATCACACCATAGTAGGAATCAAGGCAGGAAAACAGTAGTACTGACAAATGTGAAAACCAGCTTTCAGAGTCAGGTGATAAACTTCATTCATTACAAATTCTTGCACAACATTCTGCTTCAGTGGAGTCTTTAATTCCTGTCTATAACTGAGGGAAGGAATATCCTCTACTATACCAAACCTTCACAGAGTCAACTATGCTGCATAAAGCTTCTGAAAAAATAAGCTGGCCACAGATTTAGTTGAAATGGTGTGGATTAGAAGTTTAACTTTATCAAAATCCAAGTACAGGTGACTAATGTCCCAGCCCCGGGTCCTTGCCTTTGGAAGTAGATGTTCAGGAGATATGGGTCATAAGAGTGGTACTCTCATGAATAGAATTAATGCCTTTGTTAAAAATCTTTGTGAGTTCAAGGCCAGCCTGGTCTACAGAGCGAGTTCCAGGCCAACTGGGGCTACAGGGAGACCCTGTCTCAAAAAGACAAAAAAAGAAAATACAAAACAAACCCAAAACACACAAAACAGAATCCCAGAGGATCTTATTATTTTTCCAGATGATATATGTCCCCATACCTCCCCTGGCATACTGGAACTTTGACCTCAGACTTAGCCTACAAACTTATGGCAAATTTAGGTTTGAAGCAAATCACTCAGTCTATAATAATTTGTAATAATAGCCCAAAATAATTTAAGAGAAGATGGCTACAAAGCCACTAATGGCTCAAATGTAGTAAGTAGTGGTTCTATCATTTCTGATCATGGCTGAACTTACCCATACAAATATTTAAGGAAGTATTCTCCATTTCTTGTATACCTTTACAAAATTTAGAGAACATTTAAATAATTTTCCCAATAATTTTCTTTTGTTTGAATGAGTAATGAATCTACTGAAGTCTGTCTTTACCCCCTCCCCCCCATTGGAAGTGGCTCAATATTCATGTGTGACTTGTGGCATTCCTATGAAGGATGGAAAACATAGAGTGAGGTGATTCTGCAAGAATTCAGTGGTGGCAAAGTATTCAAATACTTACTGATGTAGCAGGTGTCAAAATGTCATAGCACAAAATATTACTCTCATGATAGTGGTGATACTTGTATAGACAAGCATACTTCTCTTTCAGATATACAAAATGTATAGCACAGGTAATAAAGTGTAGTATATAGTAATTGAACATACTTATAAATGTTACATGTTTATTATATCTCTTCCATGAGGTAGTAAGATTGTGCCATTTCTGTCTACTGAAAAGCAGAAAAGTCACAGTAAAGCAGAGACAGAGCTGGTGAATGGACCCAAATCCCTGAAACCTGGAGTTAGAGCTGTTCATTGCATTTCAACAAATAGTTGTCATTGTGTATTTTAGCCCTCATTTTCAAATGACAAGAACTTAGTAATAAAAAGCTGAATCAGTAATGTATGATGTCCATAGGTCTCATGGTGCAGAACCATCAAAAATCAGTCAGCGGTCAAATTGCTTAGAGCAAGTGATTGTTGACTTCATCAAGAGACAATTTCCAGCTTATTACTCCTCAGTATATAGCCAAAGGATTCATCCTATTGTTGGGATACATGCACAACCACGTTTATTGCTTCTTTTTTCACAATATCAAAGAACTAGAAGCAACCCAAGTGTCCCTCAACTGATAAGTAAAGAAAACATGGTTCATTTACACAATGGAGTTCTATGCAGCAGAAAAGAAAGATGACATCAAGAAATTTTCAGTTAAAGAGATGCAACTAGAAGCTGATATGCTAAGTGAGGTAACTCAGTCTCAGAAAAGCTTTTTTTTTTTTTACCTGCATGCAAACTGACTGTTAAACTATGAATCCCTAAATATGTTTTGGAAAAAAAAAGGGAGAAAATTTCAGTTTAATTGCCTTCTGCAAGAAGTAGCTATTCTGATGAGTTGTGAGAAAGTAACTAATCTGAGTATACCCATAAGTCATTAAATGTTATTTTAACATTATATCTACTTAGAAAATAATGTAAGTAGCAAGCTGCCCCTAGGGCTCATTTTCTATTAACAGGCAGGTTCTTGTGTGCAAAAATGGTGCTACATATGGGTTCCATCTCATATATTAGAACTTAAATTCAATCAGAGGGTGGTTAGTTATTCCCATAACAACTATTCATGCTACTGTTATGCTAGTGAGTATATCTTGCCAGGTCAGTCACTACTGAGGTTTTCGATGTTCCCCAGTAAGAAAGATTGATGACTACTTTTCTCCTCCAGTAAAATGCATATTACCTTCCAAAGTTATGAAAGCTAAGCAATAAAGATGAAGCCTTGAGGTCAGTACCATCTTGTTTTTTCCATGTGTTATGACACAAATGTTTTTGTCATCAGCAATAGGGTCTTACTGTCATGTTCTGGAGAGTAGCCCAAGAACAATAGCCTTAGAGACCAACAAATGGTCTTTTTCCAGGGAAAAAGACAGTGGAGTGATCAGCCCTCCATGGGATACCTGTATCCCATGTCTCCCAAATCTCAAGGAGCTTTGAGCAAGAGAGCATAGGAAAATTATAAGAACCAGAGGTGGTATATGACTATAAAGAAATTGTTTTTTGGGCTGGAGAGATAGCCTAGTGGTTAAGAGTACCGACTGCTCTTGCAGAGGACCCAGGTTTGATCCCCAGCACTCACATGGCTGCAGAGAACTGTCTGTAACTCCAATTCCAGGAGAACTCCAGTTCCAGGGGAATCTGAGACCCTCTTCTGACCTCCGCGGCATTGCATGACATGGATGCACAAACCTACATTCAGACAGTACACTCAAACACATACAAAAATAAATAAAATAAAAATAAAAAATAAAAAATAAAAAGTGTTTTTCAGACAGCAGGGTATATGCACATATGAATTAACAGATAATGTAATAGCATGCACAAGACCTACTCAAGCTCAAGCCAAACTAAATACCAACATGGATATGGGGAGGGGAGTTTGGCAGGAATCCCCACCTCTAGCTGAGAAGGTATTTGCATTTGATAGCTTCTGGGTGAGGAAAAATCATTTATTTTAAATTCAGGACTCCTGGAATGTCAACCAAAATGTAAGTCAGATTATTGTATTTGACTATTTGGGCAGCACATATTAGACTTGATGGGAGAAGGAAAATAAATATGAAGTTGAATGGCTAAGGAAATAGAGTTGGAGATGGAGTAGTTGACAAAGGGAGAAAAACGATTAAAATCCATTGCATGAAAAACTCAAGGGATTAACAAGAAAATAAAAAAAATATAAAGAGACCATATAAAATTATTGTCTATAACATATGTCCATGTATAACAATATTCTGTTATTTCAACAATTAGAAAATTGCTTATGAATGCATTAATAAAATCTACCCTCATTAATTATTAATTCACAGTGTCAGGACATTGAAATACTTGGATATAAAAACTACAAGCATCAAGGAATAATACTGAAAATTCAAGGAGGTTTCTTAGGCTTGGTTCTCCCAAGACCTGAGCAGACAGATATCCGTTCCCTGCAGAATTTGTCAATCGATGACCTCACTTCCACTTTATCTGATGTCCCACCCAAGACATTTTCAAAGGCCTAGAGAGACACCACTTTGGTGGTCACTGCAATCCTCCATCAAGCCCGTCCCTGGCTATTACTAAAGGAAACTTTCTGGATGCCTAAGTCCAGTGTTTTCCTTTTATTTGGGGGTTACATCCACATAAACTTAACATATATGGTGCTATGTGACTCAGTTCCCTAATTTCGACCCTGCCTCAAAATATCCTGTAATTCCTCAGGTAGACCAGCTACCAGTTGTAGACTACAATTTGGCCTAAAGTGCTATCTCATCCTTCCTCCACTCTGGTACCTCTGCATTCACCAGCCCCTCCCCTCCCCACATACACACTCCTTACTCTCCACCCTTCTGCCTTCCAATTTTGAAGTTCCCAAAATTAGCTGGCTTTGTGGCACTGGTTCCCGAAGCTTGCTCCATCCTGACTTCTGCCTCCAGGACGCTGCATGCAAAACCAGGACTCAAACTGGCTTATCTGCCTGCCGTTGCTCTACTTGATGCTTGCAGGCATGGAATACTGTTTCTTACTCTTGGAGTCCTGTATGAAACACCTCTTGGCTTTCAGAGACTCCCACCAAAGCTGAGGCTTTACTTTAGGCTTTACCTTCTCTCTCCCTCCACGTGGACCAGGGAGACATGCTCAGATTTCTGTCTCTACTGCTTTCTCCGCTTCTCTGTCATTTGGCTACAATGTTAATTAATATTAATATTAATTTTCCAACACTAAAAGACAGACATATAGATAGATAGATGATAGATAGATAGATAGATAGATAGATAGATAGATAGATAGTTAGATGAAAGAAAGGAAGGAAGGAAGAAAAAGAAAGAAAGAAAGAAAGAAAGAAAGAAAGAAAGAAAGAAAGAAAGAAAGAAAGAAAGAAAGAAAGAAAGAAAGAAAGAAAGAAAGAAAAAGAAAAAAGGAAAGAAGGAAAGAAAGAAAGAAAAAATAGATGTCTGCCAGGGCACTGGTAAAACCTGGTCTGATTACTATTAAACCCAGGCATTCTATTCGCCACTCCTGTCACTCAACCACTAGGAGTCCCAAATTATTGAGTTCTGCATAGTCTTTACTAAGGCCATTCTCAAAATTCTGATAACTTTGTTGTTTGCCACACAAAATCCCTACAGTTGCTCAGAATGTGGTTGAGACAGGTGTGTTATTATCTCTTGTTATTTCACCTCAGGGCTTTTGCTCCCATAAGCCACTTGGCTCTGAACTAAAGAGAAAAAAAGAATTAAAAATCCCTTTGTTTTGTTTTGTTTTGTTTTGTTTTTCCATGGGGTAAGGGAGAGGAGAGACAAGGGTCTGGAATTTAGATCTCAGACCTATTGGGGTATAAACAAGCAATGCTTACCAAGAAATGTTTAGACTAATCAATTTCCAAGGCAGCTGCTTTCCTAACTGAATGCAAGCATTTTAAATTTCAGTGAAAAGCAGAGTCACACTCTGTGCTCAGGCAACATGTGCTTCCAGAGAAACAGCCCAAGGATGTGCGTGCTAGGATACAGCTCCCATTTATTTCTGCTGCCTTCAGAAGGTTCTTTTCCAGCAAGGCTTGTATCTAGGAATGAAGAAATCCAGAGAACATTGCTTCATTTCACAATTAAGAAGGGTTTTGTATTTGGGGCCTACATATCTGTGGGTAACTTCTGATTTTATATCAAGTCTAACTAAATTGGGTGCTGTTCTAAAGTAAAAGAGGGTTGCTGTAGACATTTTATCTGTAGAGTGTGTGAATACCATGGGTCTTGTATCTGGGTGGGAGATGGCCTTATTTTATCATGAAGCTTAATAAGATATCCCTGTGCTTTGGTAGCAATCAAGGCTATTGAACTCACCAAGAAGGAGACAGCCATCTTGGTTGATGGCTTCACAGCCACATGGCTTGGTGGCCATCTTGGACAGTAACATCTTCTAAATGACAGTGACCTGTGTGACCTCACCCCCATCTTGATCCAGCCACATGATGTAGTTCAAAACTGCAACACCCAGAAACTTACTGGCACTGCAGAATTTAAAAGGGAACACAGTAACTTGGGAATTCCCTAGACAACAAGCATTTAATCATATGTTCTAATCATTTTGCAATTTATTTTTGTTTTGGTTTTCATCTTGGATTATTAGAAAACAGCAAGAGAGTATAACCCAATGCCTTGTAACAAATTTAATGCATTTTTAGGATTAAGGAAGTAATAACAAGTCTCCACTACTGGAGTATAACATTTTATCATTGTTTTGATCTGTTTCTAAATGGGATTATTTTGTTTTTTTTTTACTTTTTATATGTGTACAGTTACTCACTTTTAAAGATGGCTATTTAAAATTTTTTACATTGTTTTACATATTTACTGTCTTTTAAAGAGAACTATTTTGGGTCTTGACTTTGTTTACCTTATATTTACTTATTTTTAAGGGATTATTTTGGATTTTGACATCTTTTACATAGTATATTTACTTATTTCTAAAGGAACTATTTTGAATTCTTACATTGTTTTATGCACACACACACATATGTGTGTGTGTGTGTGTGTGTGTGTGTTTCATTGGTCATCTCTATATTTTAAATTTTAATTCCTCTCTCTTACCTGAGGTGGCCCAGACCATAAAGTGGACAAGATAAATTCCATTTAATTTAGAAATAAATTTAATTTTTTTTACCTTGACATAAGCCTCTGTTGTGCTGGGATTAAAGGTGTGAGCTGCCACTCCTGGCTGGTTTAGGGAACTCTTAGGAGTGTACCCAGGTCACAAGATTTAGGAGGGTATCAGGACCTACCATCATTAAAACATCTAAAAACTGCCTCACATTTTCCAGCATGAGTGTGCTTGGTTTCTAACCCAAAACAACTTATTTTACTCAGCTGATTTACCTTTAAATAAATGGCTTTAGGTTTTCCCATTCACAACAAATTTATTTCCAGGTTTGCTGTTTCCTAAGGAAACCCCAATTTTCCATGCACCAGATTCCAGCCTGGTAAGCTCACTATCACCCTCTAGAAATTACTATAAACTTATTCCTCATCCACTGTCTTCCATAATCTCCAACCAAAAACTCTTTTCCTAAAACTCTTATCTTTCCAAACAACTGCCACCTTCATAATTCTAGATGTGCCTACTTACAAAAGATCATCATAATCAAAATTTTATAATTCATATCATTATTTACGGCCATAATTTTCTGATGATGTCCTTTAAAAACTCCCTGCAATGTCATGTTTTTATGTTTCCATGTGTAAAGAAAGACCTAATGTATTTCCATGCAGAAAGATCTCTTGCAATTATACTGTCTCCACGTGTTACTTGTCTCAAAATAGCTTCAAGCTGACCACTAAGTTTTCCTTCTTCATTTTTGTGCACAAGAATTATTAGTTTAAACTTAATGCTGACATGCCTAATCAAAATATATTCAAAAGGCTGATAAACCCAGGTTCTTTAAATATTGAGAAAACAAAACGGTGGGTTTGGTTTTGTATACCTTTAACCCCAGCCTGGTCTACATAGGGCAGCTGGGACTACAGGGAGACTCTGTCTCAAAAAACAAACAAAAAAACAAAACAAAACAACAAAAAAAACAATGCTATTTAACCTGGTTATCTCAAAATTTTGTTAACTACCAGACTAACAGTTAGATTGATCTTGCTCTCCAAAGTAATTGTTCTAAGGTATTTCTTTTGTTTGTTTACTTTAAAGGTATTCTGATTTTGGATTACATTCAAGTTTGTTTTCTAAAACAATTCCCAAAAAGGGCCCTTAAAACAATCTCTTCCCTCCACTAAAACAACCTAGAAACACACAACTGCAATATGTTCAAAATAACCACCTTTAGGCTTCATTATGTTTATTTTCTCTTATAAAATTACCATATGTTTATGTTTTTTAGAGGGGAGAGCATGAATGCAGTCCCCCACTACCACAAATTTTGCAGTCTAGTTTCTACATTTGGGGAAATCAAAGCGATCAGCACATCAGGAGTGCAATGGATAAGCCTCGCCCTGGGAAAACCACATTTGTGATCATGTTATCTCCCTTGCCAGGTAAGTATACCATATGCTTTTGTATATATGCCACCACCTTGAGCACAGACCTCCCCCACCCTGTAGGCTGTGCTTCTGCCTTCCTCTCTTGTTCTTTCTTATGTTCCTGAATACCATTTTCTTATACCCTACATCATGCTGTTTGTATTGTTAATCATTAAATGTCTTTATTTTGTATTGCCTTCATAGGACAATTTCCAGCCATCTGATGCCTTTGCCTCTCCCTTAATGAATCTGTCTTTAATTATCATATTGTAACTTTAGTTATGGCTAGCTTTTAGTAAAATAGGATATATTAATCTGTTTTCCATAACTTTTTCAGTTTGAAACCCAGTTAAGGATGTTCACTATATTAGAATGGAAATGGCATTTCTGAAGATGCCTTCTACAAATGAAAGCCTGCCATTTGGCAGCAATGTATATGGCTCTGTTCAGGATAAATCATAAGAACCTCATGTGTGAGTGTGTATATGAAGTACTGTTAGCTTTTGAGAATTCTGTAATTAGTTATAAAATATTAAGGCTTTATCAGACCATAGTACAAGATTTATAAATTGTCATCACAAAAATTATTTTTTTTAATTTTTTGTTCTTTTTGAGACGAGGTCTCCCTTTAGTCCCAGCTGGCTTGGAGCTCACTATGTAGTCCAGGCTGGCCTTGAACTCACAGTGATCTGCCTGCCTCTGCCTCCTGAGTGATGGGAATAAAGCCCTGTGCTCCCATGCCTGGTTATTTTCATACTTTAATTACAAGGAAATTGTGTTCCACAGCTAGAGACTCTCAGCACTGTTGCAGACTGTAGGACAGTTTTAATGTTATAATTTTGACTGTGCTATTTGAGATAATTATTTGCAATATTGTTGTAGAGATTCAGTGTTATTATTATGAAAATTACTGTTTCAGCCAAAGTTTTAAGTCCATTCCTTTGGTTTATACTGCTAACCTTGTCATAGTCTCAGGGGAAATGGACAAATACAAGTACTGAGTTACCCATACCTACTAAAAATGTTTTTATGTATCACTGTTATGCTTGGCATGTGTTAGTTTTGGTATTTTCAAGAAAACTATGTTTTACCCCTGGGAACCATATGGGACAGTCCAAATGAAAACAGTTTTGGTGAGCTTGATTTTAGTGTCCATATTTCCCATCTATAGGTATGTGAATATGACTACCCTTTCCTTCTCAAAACTATAAATCAGAGTCTGGGAGGCAGGAAATCAAACTATGTCTGTTTATAGTGAAATAGCCTTCACTTGAGATAGTCCTAGAAGGTATTATTTTACAAGTTTTTTTTAATTATTTTAAGCATGTTTTCTGGGCTATATCTAATTAACCTAAATGTTAAATTTCTCTTTTCGTGGCTTAGACCCATTCTACGTAGAGTACCTAAATATCTTTTATAGATTTAAACCCTAGCTTTAGTGTCAACTTGACACACCTGGGCTGAGGAAACTTCAATAAGTGCCTCCATTGGACTGGCCTCTGGCCATGTCTATGTGATATTTTCCTGATTGTTTAATGATATGGGATGGCTTAGACCACTCTGTGCAATGCCAACCCTGGCCAGATCTTTCTGTATTGTATAAGAAAATAACCTGAACATTGGCCATCGAAACAAGCCAGTAAACAGTGTTCCCCCTAGCCTGTGCTGCAGCTCCTTTCTCCAGGTTCGGGCCTTGGGCTCCCTGAGTAATGAACTATGACTTGGGAAAGGTAAAAATAAACCCTTTCCTTCTCAAGTGAGTATCGATCGATCGAGTGTATTGTCCCAACAATTCAGGTATTAATTGAAATGTTTAAATCTTTCATCAAGCTTTATTTACATGGTATATAGTAATTAAAAATGCCAAATTAGTACAACTGACCCTCTTAGAAGATTAACAACCAATTGTAAAACATTTAATTTAATTTGGTCAGAGGGATTTATATTAACAATCTTGTGGCCCTTGCCTTCTAAGGTAAACCTAAGTCCTAGAGGTCTGTGAAGGCACCTCTTTAAAAGTCCTGTGAATTTCAGTCACCCGTGTTCCTGTGCATGGTGTTGGGGATTCACTTAAGGGACGACTTCAGCCAGCATTGGTCTAGAAGGAGGAATGACAACAGAGGAAATTATCCTCATGCTTCAAAGGGAAACCTGGTCAGACAAGACATGACTTTGTCCTCACACAGAAGGAACTGGTAAAAGAAGTAAGCCAAAGGTGCTCTCCCCAAAGCCTGAGTCACCCCTGAGGACAAGAACCTCAACTGACCTTAACAGCAAAATCACATTAATTTATCTTAGCTAACTGTATGACTTTAAACACCCCAACAGGAAAGTATAATAAAGAAGTATAATAAAGTAACTTAAAAACTTATTACCTCAGACATAGGTGAGATCTTCTGTGCCATGCTAGACAATACCTTAGAGATAGGTCAGTCTGCACAATGCTAGAAAAATACCACTTCTATACTAACTTGTCAAAAAGATTTGGGTCTCATGACTAATGTCTTCCCAGAACCTATTGTCATGTTTATGCTGGCTCTCATTCTGGGGCCATGTGTACTATATCTTTTTTTTCCAATCCTTTACAACAAAGTACAGCTCTTTACATCATCCAGTTGGTACTAGGAAATCTTTGAACTGTGGCACATGCGTCTTAAGGTATTTCCAAAACAAAATCCAATAGCTCACTCATGCAAGATTTGACCAGTGTGTTCTTTCGGTTTTAGATGGAGAAACTGCACACCAGCTATACTAGCCAGTATCGATCTGGACAAAACACCAATTATGTAGAGTGACTAACATTGAGACCAGATCCTGATTTTCCAGTCTGAAATCCATTTTTTTCCCCAACTATGCCTCCTATCATCTGGAAGCAGTCATAGAAAATAGTATGAAACTCTTTTTCTATTATAACCCAAAGGCTGGACTGTTAGGCTTGGTTCTCCCAAGATCTGAGCACACAGATGTCCACTCCCTCCATAAATTGTCAATCAGTGACCTCACTTCCTCTTTACCTGATTTCCTGCCCCAAACATTTAAAAAGGCTTGACTAGGGGCTGGAGAGATGGCCTAGCGGTTAGGAGCACTGACTGCTCTTGGAGAGGACCCGGGTTCAATGCCCAGCACCCACATGGTGGCTGAGAACCGTCCCTAACTCCAATTCCAGGAGAACTCCAATTCCATGGGAATCTGACAACCTCTCTGACCTCCGCGGCATTGCACAACACGGGCGCACAAACCTACATGCAGACAGTACATTCATACACATACAAAAATAAATAAAATTTTAAAAAATCTAAAAAAAGTAAAAAAATAAAATAAAAATAAAAGGGCTTGACTAGACACATTCTTGGCTGCTAGCTCCCATGCCATCAAGCCCAGTCTTGGTTATTTCTGAAGTAATTGTTCCTGGAGTGCCTAAGCCTGGTGTTTTCTTTTTATTTGAGGGTGTCATGGACATAAACCTAATGGGTTTGGGTATCCAATTCATATTTTATATATGACTGCCATTTCAAGTCATTGAAAAGTTAAATTGTTGAATATTAAATGAAAAGCTTGTTGCTCTTTAACACATTTAAGAAAAAGAAATTCAGATTAATATCAGCTTCTTAAGTTACTATCATTACTGGTTGAACCAGAATATAAGCAAGAAAACATGAAGCAAACACACATATCCATGTGAACTTTTACAATTTTCTCCAACACATTTTTCCCTCACCTTTTCATCCAAAGCAATATTTTGAGGTCCAATGTGAATGCAAATATTTAAATTAACAAAAGCCTGTATTTCTTTATATAGGCCTAGACAAGCATCACTTGGAACTGGAGATTAGGTGACAAACATTGGATGAGGGTATTTTTCTGGGTTTACTGTGTGCCAGGTAATATAAGACAATTTAAAAATAAAGACAAATGCTGAAGAAAGGAGAATCCTTAAAACTAAATAAATGATATCACAATTAATGAATGAATATGTGACATATCAGATTTTAAATAATTTTTTGAAAATCATGAGACAGGAAAACAGGATAGAGAACAATCAGTAAGTCAGATATAGCTGGATATTACCTTAAGAGTAACTAAACACAGGTATCTCTATAAGTTTAACTTGTGAAGTCATCACGGATTATGGACTAAGGCCTTCTATACTCTGGAGCAGGCCTTATTCCAAGTGGTAACTAGCAATATCTGTAACTAATTTAATCTACCACTTAGGCATGACTATAGCTCAGGTCACTGGAAACTTACCTCTGAAACTTTGAACCTGAAGCAGACCACACAAGATGACCATAAAAATTTTCCAGCTCCTATATATGGTAACAATGATGTACAGTTTTCAGAGACACTGTCTGTATTTCATGTTAACAAGCAGCTGATGAACTGGAATATTGTTTTTCTTTCTCAAATTCCTGTTTATTAGTTTTCCCCATGAATATTGGTAGTTTTTATTTTAACCAAAACCCAGTATTATAGTTGCCAATGGCTCTATTCCTAAGCTTCCAAGAAGAGAGCTGTATTTTAAAGCATAACAGAAAAGTATTTTTAAAATGCTAATCAAAGAGAACAAGTGATTTGACAAATTTTCTCAAATTCTCTCTCTATGTCTATATATCTATTTGGATGCGTGTATAATATTCATTCATGTAAGGGAATGCTACTTTTCTTTATCAAGTTCCTATGTCCAAAAGATCAAAGAAGGAAGATGTAACTAACATTAAAATAAAAAAATATATATATATATCAGGGCTGGAGAGTTGGCTCAGTGGTTAAGAGCAGTGGCTGTTCTTGCAGATGGCAGGGATTCAATTCCCAGTGCTCACATAATGGGTAACAACTATACATAGTGCCAGTTTCAGGGCATCTGACACCCACTCTGACCTGCATAGACATTGTACAACACGGGTGTACTGACATACATTTAGGCTTAAGACTCATGCACATCAACTAAAACTGATAAGTAAGATATTAAAAAAAATTATATGAGAGAGGTGACAGAAGTGATTTTTTAAAGAAGAAAATGATGATGATTATGATATAGATCCAAATACAGAGGAAAGAAAGATGATTAATGCAGAGCCCAGCAAGTTATTCTTATAGACATTTATAATCTGATAGAACAATAAATAATGTTAAGTAGATAAGAAAAAGCCACATGAAATGAGAAATTACTATAATAATTAGAATTAAAATTTAGCATATTTTTCTTATATCTCCCTATAAGACATAATGGCAGAAAGATGAGGTCAAGACATTTTAAAATGTGGATGACAAATTATTTCAGATGGATATTTTTTTTAAAAAAATGTGTATTACTTCAAAAATATAAGTTGGGGGACAAATCTTTTCTGTTCCCAGTGAAACCAAATAGCTGGATAGAAATTAATAATGTTAACAGGGTCAGAATAGTCATGGTGAGTTCCCTTGGTAGAAAATGTTCCATCCATTCAGGAAAGAACAGTAGAATGAATAATAATAATAATAGTGTGTGAAGTAGAAACTTTATTCTTGAGTCTGAGGGAAAAGCAGGAGAAATTTTCTTTGTGAAGAGACACCTAATTCATTGTGTCTCACTGTGTGCTTGATCTAATTTATTCAGTCAGATGAAGTCGAACAGTCATATTGCAAAGGAAGCTGATAAATGTCTGACACTCAATGTGGAAATTTAAACATTTCTAGAATAATTAATGCCACTAGAGGGAAGAGAAGACAAACAGGCCATCCTTCCCCAGATTTGGCCCATTGTGAAAAAATATGCAGTTTGTTGTAGATAAAGAAGCCATAGTTTAGGAAGAAGCATTTTGTAGAAATTACAAAGAATGACAGAGCTCAAGAAGTTACTGCTTGACTATTCAAACACATCCTTTCATTTAATAATCCTAACTGGAAAGACTATTTCCGACTTCTGCTTACAAAATGGAACTTAAGTACATGGAGGTGAACTGATATATGAAAATTTCCTCCAGGGTTATTAAAGAAATTAGATCTAATATTAAATAACACTGGATATTTGTTTTTAGAGCTTCAGGTTTAAGGTGTATTATTGAAGAAAACAGATTAAACCAAAATTCATGATAGCAATTATTTCCATAATTGAAGAAAGTATCTGTCTTAAATTAAAACAGAAGAAAACAAAACAAGGAAACAATCCAGGAGCTTCTAGGGTCATGAGAATTATGTGATTGATTTTATCCTGGAGGGTAAACAGGTAGTTACTTTATATTCTTTACTATATTAGAAATTTAAAGGGTTTGACAGTGTATGTTGTATCCAAGAACACAAAATAAAAATAACTAGAGAAAAGACAGAACACTGCAGTGTTTTTGTTGGCCTGATAAGAGTTTCAGAGACAGGCAATGATCACAGTTTCCAAATGTCTGTAGACTTGTCTCGCTATACTGTGAGGAAAGATTGGGATCATACTGGGAAGCAAGTACTGGTAATATTGGTCCTTCATTTAACAGGAAGGTTTGAAAGAGGGCTTCAGACTAGAAACTGCAGAGTTTCTCTGAAAGAGAAGAAATGGGGAGAGTCAAAGTACATAGTATGAAGGTGTGATTCTACTCATGATAGGAGTAAGGAGCTCATGCTGAGGTACACTAAGCTTGAAGTGTCTCTGAAATTTTCATGACGACAAAGATGTGAATTGAAGCAGCAGACTGTGCAAAGTACAAGAACAGAAATTACATCCAAAGAGAAGTTGACCAGGGTGGCAAGCACCGTTAGTCACAGAATCCAGGAGGCAGAGGCAGAGGGATCTCTGTGAAATCAAGGTCAGACCTATCCATATAGCAAGTTCCAGGTCACCTGGGGCAACAAGGGAACCTTGTTGCAAAAACAGAAAAAACAACAACAACAACAAAACAAAAAACAAAAACAAAACAGAAAACAAAGAGAACATGTGAGAATAAGAATGAAATAAAATAATGAGAATGCAAAGTATAAGAACCTGATATTAATCATGTCATATTTGGACATAAAGTACAGACAGAAGATGGTCATCGTGCTTCCCAAGTGTATTCTCAGCACTCTCTTGAGACAAAAGCAGGGTGATCACAGGTGTGGAACAAGTCCGATTTACAGAACACAGACTGCCCAGCTTGGGAGACAGTTTGTTCCTGTCCATAAATAATGACATAAGAAAATATAGTTGTCAGGTTAACTATAAACACTTGAAAGCAGCAGGAAATTACCATTACCTCCCTAGATCATGCATCTTAGAGAGCTTGAGGATGGAATGGATGGATTGAAGCAAGAAGAGAGAGGAAGGGAATAAAGGAGGGAAGGAGATCACTTTAAAATCTATGGCTTGAGCCCGGCTTGGTAGCACACGCCTTTAATCCTAGCACTTGAGAGGCAGAGGCAGGTGGATCTTTGTGAGTTCAAGACCAGTCTGGTCTACATAGAGAGTTCCAGGATAGCCAGACAGGAGAGACCCTGTCTCAAAAAAGAACAACAAAAAAAATCTGTCTCAATGCAGAGAGGTGTGCAAGAATTGAGGAAAGGTCTTTGTTATCCTCTGATATTCCTAGCATTATTTTCTTTATTTTAAACTCAAATATTTCATTCTAAAGTTAAATGATTCATAGATTTTTTTAATTTATAATTTTTTATCATATATGTGAGTATATAAGTGCACCCATGTTTACAATGCTTGCAGAGGAGATAAGAGGGGGTTGGATATCCTGCAATTGAGGTAACAGACCAAGTTAGCCTTGATGTGGGTTCTGGGAATTGAAACCAAATCCTCTGTCATAGAAACCAGCACTCCTAACTGCTGAGCTGTTTCTCCAGCCCTATGAGCACCCAATTTTGATGTGATTCATTTTATTATTTCCATACATTATTTTATATAAATACATTCTAATTATTTTGTAAATTTAGACTTAATTGTATATTTCTTAGAAATATTTTTGAACCTACATTGTAGCTTAACTATTTCACAGGTCTTAGGATATATATATATATATATTATATATATTATATATATATATTTATATATTTATATATATATATAATTATATATAAAAATATATAAAAATTATATATATATAATATATATAAATATATATAATATATATAATATATATAATCTTGGAATATAAGTATTTTGTATCTCAGTGTTGTATATCCAGCAGTAGCCCCATCAATCTTATTTGGCATGGAAGCCTGTGTCATAATATCATATGAACAGAGTATCATCTTTTCCTTGCTGAATTTTATCCAAAAATGCATATGCTAATCATTCAATGAGTATTTACATGATTAGGAATATTGGTGTTTTTTTTCTTTGTCCTTAAATTTTCTTGATTTGAATTTTAATTCTACATGATAATTTATTTTAATAAATTGGAGCCAGGCATATTGGTAAACACTTGTAATTTTAGCAATCTGGAGACTGAGGCAGAAGGCCAGTTGGGGTTGTATAACAATAATCTGTCTCAAAAATAAGAATGAGATAGACCTGTGGAGGTGGTAGTTTGCTTGGCTGTCATTTACAAATCATTGACTTAAATCCTACCAACATATAAACTGGGTATGGATGTACCTGCATTAATCCTAGCACTTGGGAGGTCAAGGCCAGTAGGTCAGAAGTTCAGTGCCAGCTTGGGATACATGAGACCCTGTCTCAGCACAGTGACAAAAACAAGGGAACAACAAAAAGTTACTATTACTCTAAACTATCTTTTTCTTTTTGATGTTAAGCAATTTTAAAGAAAATTAATCTTATGATCTGAATGTTTTTTCTCAAAGTTATTTAATCATTAATTATTCTAGTTTAGAAAATGTTCCATTAAAATTCATGGTGAGAGATGTATTCACATTCCTGTAGTTAATTAATTTTTAATCATGATTACTTCAGCTTCTCCAAATATTATTCTATAGTAAAATTTTGAATTATCTGGGAGTTGATCTTAGGAATATATTTTACAACTTTGATTAAACAACCCATGACAGAGCTGGAAATATGTTCAACTGATAAATGTACCTGATGCACTCTGTTGACCCGAGTCTACATTTGGAACCCACATAAAGGTAGGAGAGAGCAGAATGCACAATTGCTCTCTTACCTCCAACCACAGGCCACGGCATGCCGGGTCCAGCAGTGGCTATGAACACTGTTGTAATTTCTTCCTCAGCTCCTGCGTAGTGCCTGTCAGCAATGTGAATGTTAGTTTCCATGGAGGAAGCTTCCCTGTTGGTTTCCTATTAATTTCTCTACATCCTGCAGCTAAAGTCTGTGATGTCTTCAGAAATAGGGTAATTATGGTTGATTACCAAGGTTGATGGCAGCTGTCTGTGTTACTTTACAGACCTTTGTGACCTCTCAAACCAAATCTCAAGAAGTTTCCCATTACTTTCAAGACAATTTTAGCTTAATAACCCATGACTTCTAGGATTTGCATTGCCCATCCTTAATGGGTAATTGTATTTGAACACATTTTTCTAAAATTATATATATTTTTAATTATCTTTCTAACTAGTTGTTTCTTACAAGGCTTATACTTACATCCTTAGTTTGGGTTACACCACATACTCTCACATTTTCTATCCCATACCCCCAACTCATCCCTATTTAATCCTTTAACTTTAGAATACCTCCCGTTTATTTCATATTACACGTATTATCCTAACCCTTCTAATGCTATTTAACTGAGTTGAAAGATAGTAGGTTTCCATATATTTTTCATAACCCTCCAGGAGTTTGTCACCACTTACTATAATTTCCTTCACACTGCCATGCCCTGCATTGCTTATGCTTTTCAACTCCCAGAATTCCACTTCCCTAATTTTTTTGTTTGTTTGTTTATTTCAAGACAGGTTCTCCCTGTAGCCCCAGCTGTCCTGGAATTCACTCTGTAGACCAGGCTGGCCTTGAACTCACCAAGAACAGCCTGTCTCTGCCTCCCAAGTGCTAGGATTAAAGGTGTGTGCCACCAGGCCTGGCTTCATTTCCCTAAATTTACCTAGGATTTACTATGCCTTTAATGACAAACTATCCTCTTCTATTGTCTTAGTAGTTAAGGAAAGATTAAAATAATTGATACTATATCCTCTTTACAGCAAAACTGGGAAGCTCACAGCCAAAAGAAGTTACACTGAATTATTTTAACAGTTTAGGGTGACAATTTGACTAAATTCCTTAAGAAGATTTTTTGACACATATAATCAAGTTCACCTGTACTCTATGCTGTTTTCAAGGATATGATGAAAGTTGATGCTCTTTTTTTTGTTTGTTTGTTTTATTTATGTGTTTGAATGTACTCTCTACATGTAGGTTTGTGCACCCTTGTCGTGCAATGCCAAGGAGGTCAGAAGAGGGTGTGAGATTCCCCTGGAACTGTAATTAAAGACGGTTCTCAGCCTCCATGTGGGTGCTGGGGATGGAACCCGGGTCCTCTGCAAGAGCAGCCGGTGCTCTTAACAGATAGGCCAGAAAGATGATGCTCTAAATTTAGGAATTCATATCAGCATTAAGTAAACAATTTTAAAATTGGTCCATTATTCAATTTATACACATGCATATATATGACATATAGTTTACTAACCTATGCTGCTCATGAATGAATAATAAATCATAAAATAACTTATATTGTTTGACTAAAATTATTTAATTTAAAAGTTGTTTATAGTGGGATATAATGCTGTTTATTAGCAATCAAGTTGTGGAAAGGCTGAAGCAGGTGGATCAAGCGTTTGAGGTCCTCATGGTGTAAATATCAAGTGCCTACTTCCACCTACCTACATATATACATATGTATATGTAATTATCTTTACTATGTATAAATGTGTATATGCAAGAAGTTTGGGATGATGAATAGCCAATGATTTTCTAATAGATAAAGATATATATTTTATTTCTATACAATTATATATTCTTTGAGTATTTTAACTCTCATTTTTAAAGAAAATATTAATTTATTTTATATACATATAATTGTAGAAGTATAGACATATACTCAAATATTTGCAAAATTATTAGTTTTTGTAACTAATTTTCTACTATTTTCTATCTGCCTTTCTATCACTTCTACGGGTAGCATAAAACTCAGCTATTAACAGAATAAATCCAACCACATTATAGTGTTCACAGATTTTAACCAAGAAAAGTTAGATTGTATACATCAAATACTTCCTTACTATCCAACTTACCAAGATTGTCTGAATGGCTTTCTTATAGGGGTTGGTGAAATGGCTCAGTAGTTAAGGGCACTAGATGCTCTTGCACTGGTCCTGGGATCGATTCCCACCACCCACATGCAACTAACATAGGTCTGTAACTCCAGTTGCCAGGGATCTCATGGCCTCTTCTACCTCAATGAGCATTGCATTACATGGGTGCCCTTATGTATATGCCAACAATACACTTAAACGCATAAAATAAAATTAATAAATAAAACATTTTTAAAGCATTATCTATCAGTCCTCCTTTGTTTAGCACATATTTTCAAAGAACTTTTATTTTTTACTCTACATGAAATAAATTATTATGAATCTTTTTTATTGTTGTTCTATTTTATTGTTATCTGATATCGTAAATGAAATCGTGTATTACAATATTAGTACAATTGCTTTTAAGTACGAATTGAATAAAGAATAATTTTATCAATACTAGGAAATGAATGCCATTTTCAAAGCTCAGCAAACTTTTCATTTTTGTATCACTGAAAACATCATTTAAAAGAATTTCCAGGAAATTAATCAATGATCTCTATTGGAAGAACACTAACAGAGTTGTTACCATATTTATATGTAATATAGGAAATGGTAATTGAAAACACCTAAATATTAGATGAAAAAAATCCTTCAACCATCTGTTGCCGCTCCACACTACTGTACTATGCTCGTGTTGCATCTTCTCCAATTGCTTCCAAAGAATTGGCTTGCTTACTATCATAGCTATTTGACCCTGTGGCTACACATGAAAACCCACAAGAGTGAATACACTCTCTCTTGTGTTGGACTATTTTTAAATTGCCAAAAGCAAAAGCCATTAATTTTAAGACAAGGATAGATTCCTCTGAGGCTTAACGTGCCATAAAGTTGATAGATGCACAAGCTTCCTGAGTATAGGAGACCATTGTTCTAACCACCATGTGGACAAGATGGACAACTTCAATTTCTCTGTCTCTGATAATTCTAAGTTCAGAAATATCTGTGCTTTCCCACTTAAAACAAATGATGGTCATCATTCTATGATGATAGGGATATTTTCAAAACTTACTCTTAAATTTGAAATTACTTTGATGATTATATAAATTGTTGTGTTTTCACTGATACAAAACAGAATCTTCTTTATCAATTCTACATAATAATCTCCAGGTGTCCTCATCATTTTCCATAATCTGTTTTAAAATGTTGAAAGATTATTATTTGAAGAATGAGAATTACTGCTGGGGGTGGTAGCATACGCCTTTCATACAAGTCATAGAGAGGCAGAAGCGGGAGGATCTCTGTAAAATTCAGGGCAACCTGGTCTACATAGTGAGTTCAGGGTAGCTTGGGCTACAGATAGACCATGTCTTAAAAAGACCTTAAAAAAGAAATGAGAATTACTTACAATTTTGCTAAAATTATCCTGTATCATATATGAGCTTCTGAGAACATTACCTTGTGAAAATAAATGTTTTTCCAGATTCAAAGAACTCAATTGCATCTGTATTTGTGTTTCCTTTTCCTTATATAGCTTGAGCCCTGTGGGAATATGCACGCTGTGCATACTCCTTTGCTTTCTGGCCCCCAAGTCTGATCTGAATTTTTTCTTGTTTAAAGATCCTATTACTTCCAATTCCATAAGAGCTACTGGCTTCATTTCAGTGTGCACTCTATATGCTGGTGCTGCCCAGCTTCATTTGTTGAACATGGATTACATAAACATTATTTTTGTGTATTATGGACTGCTTTGATTTTTGTGTGAATGCTATGAAATATTAATTTAATGCTCTGCTGAAAACATGTTTTTCTTTATTTTTCTACTTGGAGGATGATCATTATAATTACGGCACCAGCAAGTTATAAATTCTCTTCCTTCAGCCTCTCATGTCCTTTTATATTCACAAGGTTGCAGACACTATCCTTTTTACGCTTCAGTGTTATGAAAATTCAAAACCAGAATCTCCAGGAAACTTAAACATAGCCAGGCATTTCTTGAAGCTTGTGCTATTAGAATATTTGACTTAGCTTCTTCATCAGTAAAACATATACAATACCTATATGTTTACAAACATACACAGTAGGTACTCTATATGTTTGTTTTAGGTGTTACATAAATTCATGCCTCCAAAGACCTCAGAAATGTACTGCTATGTAATCATAGTCATATATTTATACATTTGTGCCTAGAAAGAAAATAAACTACTCAATTATTTTCACTGAAAATACAAATATTCAGGAAGTTGTAATCGCTCAGTGATTAAGAGCAGTGGACACACTTACACAAGATCCACACTCAGTTCCCAGCATTCACACCGCATCTAGCAACCATCTTTAACTCCAGGTCCAGGGGACCCTACACCTCTTTTTGGCCTCTATGGGCATTGTATGCCTGTGGTACACTTATGTATATTTAGGCAAAACCCACATACACATAAAATGAAAGTAATTTATTTTATTTTATTATTATTATTTTTTTTTAATTTTATTTATTTTTGTATGTGTATGAATGTACTGTCTGCATGCAAGTTTGTGCACCCACGTCGTGCAATGCTGCAGAGGTCAGAAGAGGGTCTCGGATTCCCATGGAACTGGAGTTCTCCTGGAATTGGAGTTACAGATGGTTCTTAGCCGCCATGTGGGTGCTGGGGATAGAACCTGGGTCCTCTGCAAGAGCAGTCAGTGCTCTTAACCGCTAGGCTATCTCTCCAGCCCTGAAAATAAATTTTTAAAAAAAGAAGTACAAGTATAAAGAGATCTTCCAGTCATGTTGGTTACCTCATTAATTCCATATGCTTTTTACACTTATTTATCTACTTATTTATTACTTTCTGCTTGTGCATGTGTCCACATGCATGCAAATCACAGTGTACATGTGCAGATCAAAGGACAACCTGTGAGAGTGGGTTCATTTTTTCCATCATGCAGGATCCTGCCATGAATCTCACACTATTAGGCTTGGTGGTGAGTGCCCTCAATCTCTTGAGCTGTTTTGCTGGCCGAACATGCTTTAATATGTAAATGCTTGCACTAATTGAACACATTTTATTTAGACAACTACATGCCATCCACAAACTTGTTCAAATGCAATGAAGCAAACCATTTATTGTGCTAATTTCATAAAGGAAAATGATTGTCACTTCATAAAATTGCTTAAATGACGTATTTCAAATCTTCATGCTAACAACTTTATCAGTAGGACTCTACATTCACCATATTTTTAAACATTTGAAATCCACACGGTATAAATCAACTCAGGACAGGCAGAGTGACAGAGCCTGCGGTTCTGCCACCTGTCTTGCAATGGTGATGAGTCTGACTAATGATTCTCCCATGTTCCAAATAACTAAACATCACTAATATGAAAAAAAAATCTCTAAATTATATCTTACGTGTAGCTGACTGGTAAGTAAATTTGATTTCATGCAAATATCTTGAAGTGAATTAGTTGATGGAGAAATGATATCTGAATGTTAATAACATGTCTCCCTATATAAACTAGAGGAAATCTCCTTCAATCCACGGGGTAGTTGTCAGTATTAATGAAGGAATGGCATGCTATACCTTGCTCTAAGCTGGCCTGTATTGACATGAAAAATTATACAGGAAGAAATAAAGAACTTTTCTGCTATAAATAGCTTTACTGTTTTATGAAATTTTTATCAGAAGTGGTAACTAAAGAGAAGGTAGAGGTAGAATGTTCTGCAGAGAATTCTAGTGTCATCTGTTGACAATAGGATTTGTGATCAAGATTTATTTTCTTTTTTTAATATTTTATTTATTTATTTATTTATTTATTTATTTATTTATTTATTTATTTATTTATGTGTATGAATGTACTGTATGCATGTAGGTATGTGCACCCATGTCGTGCAATGCCAGGGAGGTCAGAAGAGGGTGTCAGATTCCCCTGGAACTGGAGTTCTCCTGGAATTGGAGTTACAAACGGTTCTCAGCCGCCATGTGGGTGCTGGGGATCAAACCCGGGTCCTCTGTAAGAGCAGTCAGCACTCTTAACCGCTTAATCTCCAGCCCCCAAGATCTATTTTCATTATGTGATTTTAGACTTATTATTTATTATATAATTGCATTTGTATGGTTAGAAAAGTTAAGTTTTATATAGGGAATATGGATTCAAGGAAAAGATATATACACTACCTCTTAAGCATCTTAAAAATTTTACACAAGCATACAAGTGATAATTAGGGCAATTTGAAACATTAACTGATAAAGGTTTCTAGAATGAAACTGCTTTCAACTTTTCAATGTTAATATCACTGAAATCTCCTGACTGACTCTATCATAATTTGTTTCTCTAAAGAGGTCAGAAATCCAAAGTTTTAATTGAAATCTTAAAGTTGAAAATAAATTATTGAAATTTAATTTCAATGCTAGTCTTACGTAAATATGTACATTTATCACTGAGAATATTTAAGTGGTTGGAAAATTATAAAAGCTCCATATCACTTTCAATATATACAAAAACAAGCATTTAGTATATGTAAATTTACAGTAGAAAAGAGTGAGGATGTAAGATAAATTTTGCTTTCTGTGATATAGAGGTGATAGAGCACATCTCAGCATGTTTGCCTAGATCCCATTATAGGCATCCAAAGAACATATTTATTGAGGAAATTTAACTTTATATAGTATACCTATCTGAGTATAACTCCTGGAGACTTGGTATAGGACACAAATGTTACAAAAAAGTAACAATTTGCTAGAATCATTGATTCTTAAAAAAAAAATAGTAACTCCACTGCCTTTTCTAAACTCAGGACAAATGTCTACAACCAGAGAGTTATATTATTTCAGAAGAGCAGCTACTAACATGAATGTTAGAATAACTTGTGTTATAATCAGCTGGTGTCTCCCACAACACTTCAGTTCCCAAGACGCTGATTCTTCCCTTATGATACAGTGTGTTCCATTATTCTTTTCAAATGGGGTGCAATTGTTAGCTTCTTTTGAGTGATGGTCACCCTAATCTGTTCTAAACCTATTACAACAAAGCCATTTGCAGTAAATAGCAACAAAGAGATTCAATTCCTCCCAAACCTAGATTAAGATCAATGGCCAAGAGGCAATTGAAATTGTACTGATTTTGTACTTGTTGCGTATAATATATAAGCATCAAGATATTTCCAACTGGTAAACTAATTTATTCTTTTTTATAGCAAAACAAATAAAATAATTCAATTGCTATTTTCTTTACTTGAAACTTTGAAATATTTTATAGATCTGGTTAAAGATTTAATCATTTTTAATCCAACAAAATCAGCTCATTTGATCTACATGAAAAATAACCACAGATATCAGGTATTTATGTCTGGGCCAAACGAAAAGGAGATACATTGCTTGAATTGTGATTTTAAATATATTTTATTCAAAATGTCTATAGACATGACCTGTGATGATTCATCTTTGTTTAAGGGGCCAAATGAGGCTGGACAGCTTTCTTTTAGTATTTTAAGATAGCTGAACATTAAATATATATTTCAATTATGGATTCATTTAAAAAATAATAAGGTATCATATTTTTATCCTTGTTCATTTTTAAATTCAGGTAAAAGAAGAATACAAAATCAGAATAAAGATAGCTATTTTCTAGAATTTACAGAACTCAAATTTTAAAAGCTTTGAAATCAATACACAATGGGATTTTTTTACCAATATTTCAGTGTATGTGTTAAAAATAAAATATTTTGTAATGATTGCATAGTAAAGTAAAATAAATTTCAGAAATACTCAGAATAATGATCAAAGTCAAACTATAAATGAGGAGTTTACAAATGGTAATTAATTCCAAATTCTATGCTATTCTAATGGGTGCTTCTATTTACATAACACTGTACATAACAAATCTACACCCAAATTCACCAAACTCTTTAAACACAATATTTTTTGTAACAGGTTAGTTGTAGCAAGCCAAGTAGGGAAGAAATGTACATACATTCTTGGAAAAAAAGAGATCATATGTTTGCATATCAGGCATATAATGCAAATGTACTGGGCACTCCCAAACACAGATAATTTGGAGTGTGATGATGTCAACTGGAAATAAAACATGATGACTCCAGACAGTTCAGTGTCTAATTTTAAATAATTTGATTTAACAAAATATGTTAGATACAGTCATATTTTTACAAACAACTGTACCCATTTATAGAAACTGATTAATTTCACTAGAATATTACACTGGGCACTATGATTGATGAACTAGTATTGGACTAAATTTTGCTTGAGTTATGGTTTTAATGATTTACATTTCAGAATTATATAAAGTGATATTTGAGAAACTACTTACAACATGAAGACAGGAAGCATTAGTGTCTTTCAAGCTATCAATGACTGAGCTAGTTTAGTCATTTTTCTAGATCAGTGTGAGGAAGATTTAAAAAAGTTAAAAAATGGAATATAACTTAGATAGACTTCTGGACAATATACTTGAAAAGCTTGAAGAATGTGATATTTGTTGTGTATTTTATCCAAACCAAATCAATTAATTATTATGATTTTTGAGAAGCCATATTTTCCTGTGATGGTAACAAATTTATCCGTGTAAAAATCACCACAAAAGAATCATGAAAACCCACTACACTCAAGAGATTGACTGCTGTTCTTTTTTGAGAGTTTTGGAGTTTCTGGCTATGGAACAGAAAGTGATTTATTGCTGGTAAATACATTGTCTGGAAAAGAATAGGAGGTAAAGGGGAAGACACTAAAGTGGACATAGATGAGGAAGAAGGGGAAAAAGAGGAAGAGGAGAAAGTGAGGAGGAAGCAAGAACGACTGAAAATGCTGAAGTTCTGACATGTGGAAGTTACCAATTTTCATTCTTGTTTTTCATTTATTTAATTTTCTTCAAGGCCCTTAGTCATCATTATGTTTTCTACATGATGTGTTGTTCTGATTGACATTCTTTATCCTATCAAGAAAATAATTAATTGTAAAGTATTTGTTATATTTATGCATTATGTATGCCCTAAATGTTTTTTTAATTTTTATTTATTTTTATTGTTTTATGTGTATGAATGTACTGTCTGCATGTGGGTTTGTGCACCCGCGTCGTGCAATGCCGCGGAGGTCAGAAGAGGGTATGGGATTCCTCTGGAACTGGAGTTCTACTGGAATTGGAGTTACAGATGGTTCTCAGCCACCATGTAGGTGTTGAGATTCGAACCCGGGTCCCCTGCAAGAGCAGTTGGCACTCTCAACCGCTAGGCCATCTCTCCAGCCCCGCCCTAAATGTTTCATGCTCCACATATATATCAATTATTTTGTATAAAATATTACTAATAGCAGTTAACAATCAATGGATGCTGAGGGAAGAAGAGAGACAGTTTTTTTCCAGAAACCAACTTCTAAGAACTTATTTAATTTCTAATGGAGAGCCCTAAACACAGGTACGCAGCAGCACTAATAAATGAACTCAGTGCATTATATGTACATATATATGTATGATTACATAAAATCAATAATAACTACATACACTATATAACCAAAGGAGACAAGACATGACAGCAGGTACTACAAGGATTGGAAATAATGCAAAGACAAATTCATGTGTGAAATTCTCAATAAAATAAAATAGTTCCATTTTCTTTTTTTAAGTTTTATTGAGAGCATTTCATACAACATTTCTTAATCAAATTTAGACACAGTCCCCCATTCATGCCCACCCCTTACTTCCCTCCACCCCCACTAGAGCTCATGGATTCTGTCATACATGTTAAGTCCTGTTTTGCATCTTTTTCTCAGTCTTTTACAATCTTTTGACACACAAGTTTACTGTTTTGGTAAGTTCTTTGAATAGGTTTTTCTCTCTCTTTTTTTGTTCCCTTTAATTTTATATTATTCCAAAATATGCATATATACACTCCACACATAAAATTACAAATTCTGAAAATAAACTATTGGTTAATTCCAAAACACATTTAGAGATTCACATTTTAACAGTAAAGCTGCATGCTAGTAAAAAGATTTGTAACTTTACATTATTTTTTTTACTATGAATACATATCTTCCACGCATATATTTTAATTACAATGTGTGAATACACGTGGTAGGACAATTCTAGAGGCCATTAATAGATTCATATCAGAATAGCACAGTTGCTTTCAGATACAATGAAATATAATAATAAAGTTGCTCAGATTGCCTGCCACCGGGGGATTTGGTGTTAGGATCCACAAATGAGGGAAACCATTCACCTTTTTCTTCTGGGATTGTGTTACTTCACTTAGCATAATGGTTTTGAGTTCCATCCATTTATCAGCAAAGCTAATGATGTCATCTTTCTTTACTGCTGCATAGAACTCCATTGTGTAGATATACCACATGTTTGTTAACCTGTCATCAGTTGAGGGGCATTTGGTTTGGTTCCAGCTCTTCCCTATTGTGAAGAGAGCTGCAATAAACAGAGCTGTGCATGTATCTTTGCCTTAGGATAAGTCTTGTGGGTATGTACCCAGGAGTGGCATGGCTGAGTCAGGTGGGAAGCTCATTTTGAGTTTTTAAAGGGTGCTCTACACTTCTTTCCACAGTGGTTGTACCAGTTTACATTCCCACTAGCAGTGGATGAGTGTTCCCCTTTCCCTACACCCTCTCCAGCATTTGGTGTCGTTTGTGTTCTTGATCTTGGCAAGTCTTATTGGAGTGAGATGAAACCTTAGTGTGGTTTTAATTTGCTTTTCCTTAATTATTAATGATGTTGAATACTTTTTAAGATGGTTCTCTACCATCTTTACTTCCTTACCGGTGAAGTCTTTGTTCATCTCTTTACTCCATCTTTTGAGTAGGTCATTTGTTTTCTTACTTCTTTGTTTTTTAAGTAGTTTATATATTCTGGATGTTGATGCTCTGTCAGATGTATCAGTGGTGAAGGTTTCCTCCCACTCTGTGGGTTTTCTCTTCACTTCCTTGATGGTTTCTTTTGCTGTACAAAAGCTTTTGAGTTTGTTGAGGTCCCACTTGGTAGCTGTTGTCCTTATTTCCTGAGCAGCTGCTGTTTGATTTAGAAAGTCCTTTTCTATGCCTATGTCTTGCAGGTTGTTGCCAACTTTTTCTTCTATCACCTTCAGGGTTTCAGGTTTCGGGTTGAGATCTTTGATTCACTTGGAGTTTATTTTTGTACAAGGCCAGAGGTACGGGTTTAATTTTGTTCTTCTACAAGTGGTGATCCAGTTTTGCCAAAATCATTTGCTGAAGATGCTATCTTTCCTCCATTGAACTTTTTTGGCTCCTTTGTCAAATATGAGGTGGTTGAAGTTATATGAGCTCAAGTTTGGATCTTCAATTTTGTTCCATTGGTCAATGGTTCTTTTTTTTTGCCAGTACCAGGCTGTCTTTATGACTATAGCCCTGTAATCTACCTTGAAGTCTGATAATGTAATCCCCCCCATATTGCACTTTTCACTCAGGGTTGCTTTAGCTATTTGGGGTCTTTTGTTTTTCCACATGAATTTAAGGATTTTTCCCCAGGTCTGTGAAAAAGCTCATGGGGATTTAGATTGGGATTGCATTGAATTTGTATATTAATTTGGGTAGAATAGACATTTATACTATATTAATTTTTCCAATCCATGTGCACTGGAGATCTTTTTATCATTTGATGCCATTTTCTTCAGGGTTTTAAACTTTTTGTTGTGGAGGTCTTTGGTGTCTTTGGTTATGTTTATTCCTAGGTTATTTATTTATTTATTTATTTATTTATTTATTTATTTATTTATTGAGGCTAATGTGATTGGGAAGGTCTCCTTATATTCCTTCCCCAGTTGCTTATTGTTGGTGTAAAGAAAGGCTACTGATTTCTCTAGGTTTATTTTGTATTCTGCCACTTTCCAGATACTTTTAATTGTTTCTAGGAGTTTTCTGGTGGAGTTTTGAGCATCCCTTGGGTAAACTATTATCTGCAGAAAGGGATAGTTTTACTTCCTCTTTTCCAATTAGTACTCCTTTAATTTTGCTTTCTTGCCTTATTTCCCTAGCAAGCATTTCAAGCACTATATTGAAGAGGAGTGGCGATAGTGGACAGCCTTGCCATGTTCCTGCCTTTAAGGGGAATGCTTCGAAATTTTTCTCAATTTAGGATGATGTTGGCTGTGATTTTCTTGTATATGGCTTTGATTACATTGAGGAATGATCTCTCTAGTCAAGTTCCCTCTAGGACTTTAAGCATGAAGGGATGCTGGATTTTGTCAAAAGCTTTTTTTGCATCAATTGAGATGATCATGTGTTTTTTGTGTTTCAGTCCATTAATGTGTTTATATTTATTGATTTACATATGTTGAATCATCCCTGCATCTCTGGTATGAATCCAACCTGGTCATGAAGGATGATCTTTTTGATGCGGGTCTGCTGTGAAACCATCTGGGCCTGAGCTTTTCTTAGTTGGGAGGCTTTTTATTACATTTTCAGTTTCCTCAAGTATTATGGGTCTGTTTACGTTCTCAATCTCTTCTTTGTTAAGTTTTGGTAAATTCCGGGATTTCAGATACCCATCCATTTCTCTTAGGTTTTCAAATTTAGTAGAGGAAGTATTCTCATATGAGATTGTCTGGATCTTTTCTTTATCTGTTGTGATATTTCCTTTCATGACAAAATGCTATTGATTTGGAGTTGCTCTTTCTTTCTTTTGGTTAACTGGGCGAGGGGTTGGTCTATTGTGTTTATCTTTTCAAAGAACCAGCTTTTGGATTCATTAATTTTTTGTACTGTTTTCTTTGTTTCTATTTCAGTGATCTCTGCTCTGATTTTTGTTATTTCTTCCTGTCTGTTGAGTTTATGGTTCATTCATTGTTGTCTCTCAAGTGTTTTTAGCTGCGGCGTTAGATTGTTTATTTGTTCTCTTTCTGTTTCTTTTTTAATTTTTTAAAATTTTTATTGAGTACATTTCCTACATTTCTTAATCAAATTTGGACTCATTCCCCATCCATGCCTACCCCTTATGCCCCCCCCTTCCCCCCTCAGAGCTCATGGATTCTGTCATACACAAGTCCTATCTTGCATCTTTTTCTCAGTCTTTTATTACCTTTTCAGTGCACAGGTTTACTATTTTGGTCAGTTCTTTGAATAGGTTTTTCTCTCGCATTTTTGGTTCACATTTGATTTTATATTATTCCAAAATACGCATACATACACTCCACACATAAATCAAACTTACAACATCTGAAAATAAACTATAGGTTAATTCCAAAGCACATTTAGAGATTTACATTTTAACAGTAAAGTTGCATGCATGTAAAAAGAAGTATAACTTTACATTCTCTTTTTTTCTAGAATATGAATATTAGTTTTCCTATATGATAGAACACAGCATAGGATTACATAAGGATAAATCATGAATGATCGTAACATGTATCAATAAAAAGAGAAAATTTTATTTTACAAAATATTTTTAAGTGTTAAATATATTCCTTATTTTTTTTACAAAAAAAATGACATGTCTTCCCAAAGGAAGTGCTTGAAGGTTCCTCCTTGGCAAACCTAAACAACCATCGATCCTAACCCGTGCTCCACTGGGGTCCTGCCCCATCATGGTTGCCCAATTGAGGTCCAGCAAGCATGTGTCCTGTCTTGATCTTCCTGCACTGGCTTCCATGATATAGCATGGTACAGTAGTGTACCATGCTGTGTCTCTCTGAAAGAGAGACACCAGCAGTGTTGTCTCTGAAGAGGCTGAAATCCCAGTAGCCACTCAGTCTACACACTGGGCATCTCTGTAGTCGCCATCTGGCATTGCAGTTTTGAAGGATTCTCAAGTTTTATATCTGAAATACAATTTCTCAGACCTTATAATTTATTTCTGGTTATACTTTCCTTTTTGGATGCTTAAGGCCACACAGTCAGCCCAGATTAACTAAGGTTTCTGTTTTCTCAAGGTCAGTTGAATATCTGGTCCTCAAGGGTCACTCGGGGTTTTTTGGAGGGAGGGATGGGTAGCCCCTGGCTCCTTTTGGTATTTCAACCACCAGTTCCATCCACTCGAGGACACAGTTAGGACTTGCTAGACCAGGCTTCTCTCTTTGAAGCATGAGCAGACTTTCCTCTTCATAGGGTGGACACTGGCTGGAGTCCCATCAGTGGATCTACAAGACCTTCACACACAGGGAAGACTGGTGACTCACATTTGCAGGACATTTCAGGAGATACCCCCATATATATTCCCCTGAGACTTAGTTGACCTCTGAGGGCAATGAACAAAGTTATCCCTTAGGTCCCCCGGCCAAATGGTATGGGCATGACACTGGTGCACAGATATGCATGCAGACAGTACATTCATAGGCATACAAACATAAATTAAAAAATAAAATAAAATATACTTAGAACACAAGTACACATAAAATACATACATACATACATACATACATACATACATACATACATATATACAGAAATGTTTGTTAGGTTGACCTGCAAGAGAGGAAAACCACATTATTGTGTGATGTTCAATGAGAAACATGAAATTTTTATAATTTGTCATAGGGTTATTTTTACATAATTAGAATAAATGTCCTAATAACACAAAACAGCTGAGACCATATGCCACCACTTAGGCCCATTCCCAAACACCTGCCTTCAGTGAACTATCCCTAAATTCTACTCCTATTCTTTTTTTAAAAAATTTTATTTATTTTTTAATTTTTATTGAGCACATTTCCTACAACATTTCTTAATCAAATGTAGACTCATTTCCCCATACATGCCCATCCCTCAGGCCCCCCTCGCCCAATCAGATCTCATGGATTCTGTCATACACAAGTCCTATCTTGCATCTTTTTTTCAGTCTTTTATGACCTTTTCAGTGCACAGGTTTACTGCTTTGGTCACTTCTTTGAATAGGTTTTTCTCTCTCTTTTTTCATTCCCATTTGATTTTATATTATTCCAAAATATACATACGTACATACATTCCACACACAAATCAAAGTTACAAAATCTGAAAATAAACTATAGGTTAATTCCAAAGCACATTTAGAGATTGACATTTTACAGTAAAGTTGCATGCATGTAAAAAAGAAGTATAACTTTACATTCTCTCTTTTATTTATAATATGAATATTAGTTTTCCTACATGATAGAACACTCCATAGGATTACCTAAGGATAAATTATGAATGGTTGTAACATGTATCAGTAAAAAGAGAAAATATTATTTTACAAAATATTTTAACTGTTAAATATAATCCTTTTTTCCCAAAAGATGTCATGTTTTCCTGTCCCTCCTGTTTAACTATCCCTAGGCTGTGCCTAGGCCAAGTTAAATTGTCCCTATCCTATTTTCAAGTCCAAAGTTTGAGGAGGGTGCCAAAAATTACACAGGTCAAAGACTGATTTATCTTGTTTTATTATTAAAGACTTTGAAAGAATAATAATTATTCATAATCAGAACAACAATCACAATAATTATAATCATTATTAATTATTATCAATTATCAATAATTATTATTAAACATTATTTGTCACAATCATCATTAATAATTATTATGAAAAATAATTTTCAATGATAATAGCCAGCAACAATGAACAATTTATTATTAGACTGAATTATTATCAATTATTATTAGTAATTATATTCAATAACAATAATTATAAATATTAATAACAATTACCAACAATAATCAACAACAATTTATCATTAAACTGAATAATATGCATACTATAAACCCAATTAAAAATTGTTAACACTAAGGGGCATAAAATAAACATTCTTTATGAGTTGAATGTTTGTTTACACTTGGCTCCTAATTAGATTTAAAGCCGTAGGATTATAATGAATTAAAAGCGGGAACTTGCATTCACTCACACATACACACAGTTTGAATATGGGTCTAAAGGAAATGGGGGACACAATGAAAAGATCAAACCTCCACATCATAGGGACAGAGGAAGGTGAAGAATCCCAAGAGAATGGTATTGATCAGATCTTCGACAGAATAATAGAAGAAAATTTCCCCAAACTAAAAAAAGACAAACCCATACAAATACAAGAATCACATAGATCACCAAATATGTAAGACCAAAAAAGAAATTCCCCACATCATATCATAGTTAAAACACTAGAAGCTCAAAACAAGGACAAAATATTGAAATCCACAAGAGAAAAACAAGTTATAAATATATAAGGGGAAATCCATCAGAATCACAGCTGAGTTCTCAGTGCAAACTGTGAAAGCCAGAAAAACATGGAACAAAGTATTCCCAGTGCTTAATGACTTTAGATGCTAACCTAGATTACTATACCCAGCAAAAATGTCATAGTTGAAGAAGAAAGAAAATTCCTTCATGACATAAAAAAAATGAAGAATACATGTCAAAAAAAAAAAAAAAACACCAATACTTCAGAAAATACTTGAAGCAGTTCAAAGAACAGAGGAATGGAGCAACTATCCTTAAGAACCCTAGAGAAAAATTACCACAAGCAAAATAGAGTAAATAAATACCTAGACCAAGAATGCAAATGAAAAATAAGTTGAAAGGAAACAACATGCATATCTCAACAATAACCTTAAATATTAATGGTATAAACTCCTCCCAATCAAAATACATAGACTGGGGGAATGGATTAAGAAGTAGAATCCATCTATATGCTGCCTACAAGAAACCCATCTCACACTCAAGGTCAGACACCACCTTAGAGTGAAAGGATGGAAAAAATATTCCAAGCAAATTGTACCAAAAAGCAAGCAGGGGTTCCTATTCTAATATCAGATAAAATAGACCTCAGAGTAAAATAATTCAGAAAAGACAAAGAAAGTCATTATATCGTTATAAGTGGAAAAATTAACCACGAAGACTTCACAATCTTAAATGTTTAAGCATCAAACTTGGGTGCACTGAACTTCACAAACACAATCCTTCAGGACCTCAAGACATAGATTAATCCCAGCATAGTAATAGTGGGGGACTTCAGTACCCCACTGTGCCCCCTGGATAGGTCAACTGGATGAAAAATAAAGAGAGACATCAGAACTGAACAATAAAATACACCAAATGGACCTAACAGTTAACTACGAATATTCCACCCAAACACCAGAAAACATACTTTCTACTCAGTGCCCCACAGAACATTTTCCCAAATCCACCACATAGTGGAACACAAAAGAAATGTCAACAAATACAAAAATGATTGAAATTATTCCATGCATTGTATCAGAACACGGTGCAACAAAGCTCAAGATTAACACCAGAGTTAGCCCTACTAGCTATAAGAACACATGGAGACTAAACAACACAATCTTGAGCAATGAGTGGGTCAGGGATGAAATAATGAAATAAAATCATTCCGGGAACTAAATGAAAATAACAATACAACACAACAAAACATGTGGGATACATTAAATTCAGTCCTAAGAGGGAAATTTATAGCCCTAAAGTCCTAGAGGGAATAGGATTGGAAGGATCATTCCTCAACATAATCAAAGCTATATACAAGAAACCCACAGCAAACATCATCCTAAATGGAGGAAAGTTAGAAGGAGTCCCCTTAAAGGCAGGAACTCGGCAAAGCTGCCCCCTGTTGCTGTTCCTCTTCAATATAGTGCTTGAAACACATGCTAGGGCAATAAGGCAAGAAAAGGAAATTAAAGGAGTACTAATTGGAAAGAAGAAGTCAAACTATCCTTCTTTGCAGACTATACGATAGTTTAAGTGATACTAAAAACTCCAACAGAAAACCTGTATAAATGATTAGGAGTTTCAGTAATGTGTCCAGATACAAAATTAACCTATAAAAATCAGTAGCCTTTCTTTACACCAACAGCAAGCAACTACTGAAGGAATACAAGGAGACCTTCCCAATCACAATAGCTTCAAAACAATAAAATAGCTAGGAACAAACCTAACAAAAGAAACCAAAGATCTCTACAACAAAAATTATAAACCCCTGAAGAAGAAGATTGAAAGTGACATCAGAAGATGGAAAGACCTCCCATGCTCATGGATTGGAAAAATTAATATAAAAAAGTCCATTCTACCCAAATTAATATACAGATTTAATGCAATCCCAATTAAAATCCCCAAGAGTTTCTTCCCATGCTTGGAAAAGAAAATCCTCAAATTCATATGGAGAAACAAAAGACCCTGAATAGCCAAAGCAACCCTGAGTGAAAAGAGCAATATGGGGGGGGGGATCCCTATGCCAGACTTTAAACTATATTACAGGGCTATAGTCAGAAAAACAGCCTGGTACTGGCACTAAAACAGACCCATAGACCAATGGAACAAAGCTGAAGATCCAAACTTGAGCACATACAATTTCAGCAACCTCATATTTGACAAGGGGACCAAAAAGTCTCAATGGAGGGAAGACAGCATCTTCAGCAAATGATGTCAGCAAACTGGATCACCACTTGTAGAAGAATAAAATTAAACCCCTACCTCTCACCCTGTACAAAAATCAACTCCAAATGGATCAAAGACCTCAATGTGAAACCCAAAACTCTGAAGGTGATAGAAGAAAAATTTGGTAGCAACCTACAAGACATAGGTGTAGGAAAAGCCTTCCTAAATCAGAGAACAGCTGCACATGAAACAAGGTCAACAACTGGCAAGTGGGACCTTATAAAACTCAAAAGCTTCTGTACAGCAAAAGAAATAATCAGGCAAGTGAAGAAAAAAACCCACAGAGTGGGAGCAAACCTTCACTGCTGATGCATCTGACAGAGCACTAACTTCCAGAATATATAAACTACTCAAAAAAGAAGCAAGTAAGAAAACAAATGAGTCACTCAAAAGATGAAGCTCTCTCAAAAGAGCTGAACAGAGACTTCACAAATGAGGAAACAGAGATGGCAGAGAAACATCTTAAAAAGTGTTCAACATGGCTAATAATAAAGGAAATGTTGATCAAAACCACTTTAAGATAATCATCTCACTCTGATAAGACTGGTTAGGATCAAGAAAACAAATGATACCAAATGCTGGAGAGGTTGTGGAAAAGGGGAACACTCATCCACAGCTGGTGGAAATGCAAACTCCATTATGGAAGGCAGTGTGGAGAACTCATAAGAGACTCAGAATGAGCCTACCACCTGAACCAGCCATACCAATTCTGGGTATATACCCACAAGACGCGTCCTACCACAAAGATACATGTACAGCCATGTTTATAGCATCTCTCTTCATAATAGCAAAGAGCTGGAACCAACCCAAGTGCCCCTCAACCAATGAGTAGATACAGAAAATGGTAAAGAAAGATGATATCATGAAATTTGCAGGTAAATGGATGGAACTAGAAGATATGTTAAGTGAAGTAACAGAGTCCCAGAAAAAAAAAAGACAAATAATATCCTTCATCTGTGGATGCTAGCACCAAATACCTTGTTCTAAGGCAAACTGAGCAACATTAATGCTATATTCCCCACAATCTGAACACAACCCCTCTTATATTATGAATCCCTAGACAGGTCCTAGAACTAACCTACTACTTATTTTCAGACTATGGATTTTTGGTATGTGATGGTGGACATGTATACATATTACAATGTAACATGAAGTTAAAATGGAAAAAGGTGAATCAAGAAATATGATATGGAAATAACAGTTTGTTTTCCAGAAGCTACAATTTTAGTATAGGTAACTAATAGATGTATTAGGCTGGTGTAACTTATCCTTTCTGGGTGCTTAATGACCATACTTAATGCCCATACCATTTGGCCGGGGGACCTAAGGGATAACTTTGTTCATTGCCCTCAGAGGTCAACTAAGTCTCAGGGGAATATATATGGGGGTATCTCCTGAAATGTCCTGCAAATGTGAGTCACCAGTCTTCCCTGTGTGTGAAGGTCTTGTAGATCCACTGATGGGACTCCAGCCAGTGTCCACCCTATGAAGAGGAAAGTCTGCTCATGCTTCAAAGAGAGAAGCCTGGTCTAGCAAGTCCTAACTGTGTCCTCGAGTGGATGGAACTGGTGGTTGAAATACCAAAAGGAGCCAGGGGCTACCCACCCCTCCCTCCAAAAAACCCCGAGTGACCCTTGAGGACCAGATATTCAACTGACCTTGAGAAAACAGAAACCTTGGTTAATCTGGGCTGACTGTGTGGCCTTAAGCATCCAAAAAGGAAAGTATAACCAGAAATAAATTATAAGGTCTGAGCAATTGTATTTCAGATATAAAACTTGAGAATCCTTCAAAACTGCAATGCCAGATGGTGACTACAGAGATGCCCAGTGTGTAGACTGAGTGGCTACTGGGATTTCAGCCTCTTCAGAGACTACACTGCTGGTGTCTCTCTTTCAGAGAGACACAGCATGGTACACTACTGTACCATGCTGTATCATGGAAGCCAGTGCAGGAAGATCAAGACAGGACACATGCTTGCTGGACCTCAATTGGGCAACCATGATGGGGCAGGACCCCAGTGGAGCACGGGTTATTTTCTAGTTAAGGAACAATTCCATTTGTATCTTGATTTTTTTTTTTTGTGGGAGCTTCTAGGAAGCTTCCTTTGTCATAAGCAGGTACAACATGGTCCTGCTAAGGGAAGGGGAACACAGTGCCCACTTTGTGGACACTGTGGGGAACTGACCATTCAGTGCAGAGGTCAGTCGGTTACTTCTGTAACCCAACCAGTGAGGTAATTCCAACTCAGGTCCTTAGCCTGGGATAACGAGACACATTTCCCACTGTTGGCCATGACTTTCCACCTACCCAGAGACTGCTGAACCCTGGACAGGAATTTCAGGCTGATGGCTGTAGGCCTATCTTCAGCCTATGTCCACTCACAACACCAGCTACCCAGATTGGTGGTCCCCACTGAAACCATTTCCAACCCACTGGCCATCCAAATGAAATGCAGAAGAGGGCATTGGATTCCCCTGGAAATGGAGTTAAAGACAGGTCTCAGCTGCCACGTGGGTTCTGGGGATCGAACCTGGGTCCTCTGTAAGAGCAGGCAGTGCTCTTAACTGCTAGGCCATCTCTCCAGCCCTCTAAGTATATTTTAATGTTAACAGGTATAATACCAGTAAAAACATTACCTATCAGTTGGAACTTCCTTCTCAAGACGCAGATTTATGTTAAACATCCAACACATAATTCAATTTCAACAAAGGTTATGGGTTATTTATTAAAAATTTAAAAAATTCATTGAACATCTAAATGTATCTACACTGCACCTACTGGTTACACCTTTTCAACATCTGAAACAAAGATGCAACCAGGTTTTCACAGTATTAAAGTGTTAGTAAGTTTTGGGGTCTTTGGAAATAAAAAATATTAAAAAATTAAAAAATTAATAAATTAAAAAAAATTGTGAATTCCCATAACATCAATACCGAATTCTCGGCTGCCATCTTTTAATTATTGCATGCATACAGACCAAGGCAAGCCTGCATTTCGTTTGGATGGCCAGTGGGTTGGAAATGGTTTCAGTGGGGACCACCAATCTGGGTAGCTGGTGTTGTGAGTGGACATAGGCTGAAGATAGGCCTACAGCCATCAGCCTGAAATTCCTGTCCAGGGTTCAGCAGTCTCTGGGTAGGTGGAAAGTCATGGCCAACAGTGGGAAATGTGTCTCATTATCCCAGGCTAAGGACCTGAGTTGGAATTACCTCACTGGTTGGGTTACAGAAGTAACCGACTGACCTCTGCACTGAACGGTCAGTTCCCCACAGTGTCCACAAAGTGGGCACTGTGTTCCCCTTCCCTTAGCAGGACCATGTTGTACCTGCTTATGACAAAGGAAGCTTCCTAGAAGCTCCCACACACAAAAAAAATCAAGATACAAATGGAATTGTTCCTTAACTAGAAAATAACCAACTGCTATGCTAACAATTTCTCATGGGGCATATATAGCCAGTCTTTAATTAACTAATTGGCATAAGAACTGTAAAAGAAAATTTTATTAAGAGCTACATATTGAAAAATCTTTAAAGCAGGTTTTTATGTCAAGCCTGAAGAAGGCATCTCAAGAGCTTAGAGGAAGATAGTCATTAAAATACATTCTATAGGTTTGCAGTTTAAAATGGCATATTTAAAAATAGAAAATATTTATGTGAAGAGGTATTTCAGTAGAGATTTATACAGAAATACAAAATAAACAATATAAATTAATGGACTTGATTTTTCTGAAGTCATAATCTAGTCATATAGTTTTAACAAACAAAGTGTATATTTGGTTAAAATTTATTTGGCAGGTATTCAACTTTGTCCAAGCTTTGTCTACATATTATAGGATATTTTAAGACTTAATAAAAATGTGTATATTAGTTAAACTTGGTTGAAGGTTTTGATGGAAATGGTACTACATTTGAACTAATTGGGAATATAAAATGTTAATTGTTTTATTTATAATCTGTATTGAATTTCCAACAATAACTCTGGGGTTAAGCTACACAAATAGTCTCTATATTTTTCTGTGTTATACAGTATCATCTTGTAACATTTTATTTTACCTGTATGATAATTTAACTAAAGGAATTAAGTTTAAGTTTACTTCCCTAATATATAGCATACAGTCAATGATAAACAGCTTGGGTGAATTTGATGAAAACTTACGCTTTGGTTCCTGTTTATGTGCATGTGTAATCCAATTTAGGCATCTGTAGGTCAAAATATAAAAATTTAAAAAAAGACGGAGTGGGTGGAGTAATCCTTCTGGGATAAAAATAGAAAACTCTGTATTCCAAACCTTTTGATAAATTTTTAATTTTTGAGATCTTGAAACTAACAACGGGAGGAGATTTGTATCTTCCCACAGGTAAAAACACCAACCTAAATGCCTGAAAATGTATGACTTTTGGCTGTGCAGGATGGACTGAGAAATGCCAGCAGAGAGGCTGGCCCATCTGAACATTAAAAGGAAGAGGAACCTCAGACTGCCTGAGTTGCAGAGTCTGAGCATCTCTCTGAATTCTATTTGGGATAACTGTTTATAATGTGCCCTAATGAAGTTTACCTTCCAGATGCTGAGAAACCTTCCTACCTCTCCCTTTTATAGGAAAAAGCAAAACCTGATGGTAATGAAGTCATCCCATAACTGTAAATTAGAGCCAACTGATATAGTCGTAATTTCTTATAAAACAGGTATAACTACTTTCTTTAATTGACTGATAGACATAGGAACTGTGAAAGGATAATTATCTATTCAGAGCCAAATATAATAGTAAAGTCTTTATAAGCTGTGTAATTAAGCAAAATATATATTAATACAGGAGAGCTCTGATATCAGTAATAGACTATTCTGCCAAGGAGAAGTTGGCTAGGGGATCCAAACCCCAAAAGATAAAGGCCTTTTTCCTATAAAGTGGGATACCTGCAAGAAGAGTGATGGTTAGGCCCTGCTGCTGAAGACTTGGTGTATGCATGGGAAAGATGTATTGAGACCACACTTGCAAGTGTACAGTTGGTCTCTGGAATGCCAGAGAGTGTTACCAAAGGCCACTAAAGCAATGAAGCAAAACATTGGTCTCCTTGAGTCAAGCAAGTCTCCTCCGTCAGTATCAGCTGCACCTCAACTGCCTGGAGATATTGCGCAGCCAGTGGCAGCCATATATGTGTGTATCCCAAATCTAATTGGCTATTAGCTCTCTCCTTGGAGGAATAATTCATGGCTGATGCCATAAGCCTTTGACCTCTAGTGGTTAGGAGATGTTATAAGCCACAATAAAAACTTGTCACCCTTTACAGAAAAGCCACAGTTCATGGATTAGCATACCATCCAAACATCTGTGGCTATGCCCACAACTTAGCTTGCCATAATAATTAGTACTGTTTAAATGCCTGTACATCTAATTGCTTGTGCTTTGTTAGTAGGATTAAAAAGGTACCCCTGGATAAACTGTCAACCCATGATGGGAAAGAACCTGAACAGACTAGAGTCCAAAATGACATCTCCAGAGAAAGTAGACTGTTTTGCTTCTCACCCACTTCTGCCCTTTTCCCAAAGCCTAGGGAACAACCTGCAGAAGAGGAGGTGTGATAGTAAGGGGGGCAGAGATAAGGATAAATCATGAGACTACTGCAATATAGACTAGACTCTTTCATTTGAGCAACATGCTTGTGCATACAAGCTTCTCCAATTGGACTATGGGAACCTTGGGTTGTTGAAAATTTGGACATAGATTCTTGCTACCTGGTTTTACATAAATGTTACTTATATTCATTGCTTACATTTAACAATTGGTTCACTTTATGGTTGGGTTTTTTGGAGATTAATTGGCCTCAGTGTGAAAAAAAGTTTCAGGTCTGACCTGCCCCCCACTTCTTGGCACTCAAAACAGGCTTGAGCAGCTGGCTATTCAAAACTCAGGTTGCTTTGTGTTGTTAGCCTCGCCCATGGGTTCCCCTGCTTCTCAGAAAAAAAAAATAAATAAAGGGAGAGATGTGGGAAAATTTAGTTAAGATGGGCAGCATTCTAAACCAATGGGACCTCCCTGGCCACACCCATGGGGTGGGATGTAGTGATGAAAATGTTTAGGGTTTGGCCCTGGGAGTTGAGTCATGCTATCTATATAAGAAGACATTTTGGAATAAAATGCTCTCTGTATTTGGACCTTAACATGTGTCCATGTGGTGTGCTTTCCTGCACATGTTTTCCATATGGACCATCCCTGGGAATAAATGGGATACCCCATATCCCTTTAGTTCTCTGATTTGTTCTTTATAGTCTTTGAATATGTCTACACTTGTCCTTCTATGATTGGTGTCTTGGTTTCCTTCCAGGGATATCTCATTGCTCAGACCTTCTATAGCATTGGTTGAGTTCGGTTGGGATTTATTACGAGCTTTTTCCATATTGTTGTTTTTCTGTTGCGACTTTGGCATGTGTATTTGTTTTTTTGTTGTTGTTGTTGTTGGTGGTGGTGGTGTTATTTTTCCCCCTTTGTTTGTTTGTTTGGTTTCTGTTGCTAATCTCAAATATAAATATGGAGGACTTGTTGGCCACTCAGTTTTCTTCCTGCTGGTTTCTTCCTCAGTTTTGGCTATGCAACCTCAAATCACTCACACTGCTGGATCCTTCCAACCACAGTAATCCACAGCACTAGAAGTTTATATTTTCCAGCACAGTACCAGTAGTTTGAGCTGGGACTGGTGTGGGGGAGGTGTTTACTCCTTTGGCCCATGAGCAGGACTCCGCCTGGGCAAAGAGTGTGTGTGCCACTTGTTCTCATTCTAGCCATGCATGCAGTTCCCCTCTATGGTCCTAGCATTGGGTGGTTGGTGGCAGGGTGGGCTGCCACAAGCCCGCATGCCAGAAACCCACCTGGAGAAAAAGTAATTACTTAATTTACAAGAGTTTGCTAAAATTTTACAGCTAAAAGTTATGGCAGAAATAAAGGGTGAACACACATGACTGGAGGAACTATTCTCCCATACCACACATTTAGCTTTATATATAAAGCATGAAAATAGGAAATAATTTATTTTACTCAGATCTATATCCTAGTTATTATATCAGTTCCTAGCAGGTAAGAAATACATATTTTGAGAATGTGTATATCATCTACAGTATTTATATACAGGATTGAAAACATAGATCCAGATAATTTTTATAAATTTTATATGACTTAGAGATATCAAACCTATTATGAATAAAATAATGATATTTTACTATCATTACACAAATAGTAAAAGTTTCACTAGCTGCCCTGTGAAAAAAAATAGAGTATCTAGAGTTTTGTATCATATGTATATATTTATGATTTCACATATACACAGGCATAATTGATTATTCAATATTTCTGTGTGATTAAGCATGTAGTATTATGTGATATTTAAGATTAAAAAAATAAAAAAATGATTTAGAAATTCTTTTCCCACTCCTTGCATATTGCTACCAACTTTTTCTTCTATGACCTTCAGAGTTTTGGATTTCACATTGAGGTCTTTGATCCACTTGGAGTTGATTTTTGTTCAGGTTGAGAGGTAGGGGTTTAATTTTATTTTTCTCCATATGGTGATCCAGTTTTGCCAGCACCATTTGGTGAAGATGTTATCTTTCTTCCAACGAGTTTTTTTTTTTTTTTAGCCCATTTATCGAATATGAGGTGGCTGAAATTGTATGAGCTCAAATTTGGATCTTCAATTTTGTTCCATTGGTCAATGTGTCTGTTTTTGTGCCAGTACCAGGCTGTCTTTATGACTATAACCCTATAATATACATTAAATTCTGGTAAGGTAATTCTCCCTGAATTGTATATTTTGCTCAAGGCTGCTTTAGATGTTCAGGGTCTTTTGTTTTTCCATATGAATTTAAGGAATTTTTTTTTCCAATTGCAGCAGTTGTGCAGAAAATAAGGTCAACAGCTGACAAGTGGGACCTCATCAAACTCAAATGCTTCTGTACAATAAAGGAAGTGAAGAGAAAACCAACAGAATGGGAGGAAACCTTCACCACTGATACATCTGACAGAGCATTATCATCCAGAATATATAAACTACTAAAAAAAAAAAAAGAAAAAAACAAATGATGCACTCGAAAATGGAGTAAAGAGCTGAACAGAGTCTTCACCAGTCAGGAAGTAAAGATGGCTGAGAAAGATCTTTAAAAGTGTTCAACATCGTTAATAATTAAGGAAATGTAAATTAAAACCACTCTAGATATCATCTCACTCTGATAAGACTGTAAGACTGTGTAAGATCAAGAAAACAAAAGACACCAAATGCTGGCGAGGTTTTAAGGCAAGGGAAACACTCATCCACTACTGGGGGGGAATGGAAACTCCTACAACCACTGTGGAAATCATTGTGGAGTCTTTTAAGAACGACTCAAAATAAGCCTACCACTTGACCTAGTCATACCATTCCTAGATATATGCCCGCAAGACTCATCCTAATGCAAAGATACATGCACATCTATGTGTATTGCAGCTCTCCACAATAGCAAAGAACTGGAACCAACCCTAATGCCCCTCAACTGACAAATCGTAACAAAAATGTGGTATATCTACACAATGGAGTTCTATGCAGTGGTAATGAAAGATAACATCATGACCTTTGGATGTAAATGGATGGAACTTGAAGCTATTTTGCTAAATGAAGTAACACCCCCCCCAAAAAAAAAGAAAACACAAACAGAAGCAAAAACAAATGGTGATTTGTTTCCCTCATTTTTGGTTGCTAGTATCAAATTCCTCAATTGAAAGGCAGTCTGAGCAACATTATTGTTATATTTCTTTCTGTCTGAAAGCAAGTGTAATGTTATAATGTGAATCTCTTAATGAGCCCTAGAACTAAATTACCTCTTTCAGACATGGTAATTAATGTATATAGGGTGGAAGGCATATATTCATATTCTACAGTAATATAAAATTAAAGGGAAAAATGTAAAATAAAAAACAAAAAACCATCCAAACAAAATTGCAACCGAAAGTTTGGAGTGGTGGCATACACCATTAATCCCAGCAGTTGGAAGGCAAAAGCAGTCAGATTTCTATGAGTTCAAGGCCAGCGTAGTCTACATAGAGAGCTGCAGGTCACCTGGGAATAAAAGAGAGACCCTGTCTCAAAAATACCAAAAAAAAAAAAAAAATGCAAGTGAGCAGTACAAAATTTTATAGACATGGCAAAAAATCTCTGAAAAGAGGAAATTGATGTCAACTGTATCATTATTTAAAACGTGGAGAGAATCTCGTAAATAGTATTGCTTAAAGAATAAATCTCAAGAAATTTAAAAAACAATAAAAAACTGAAGCAATCTATACTCAGCATTAAATTATTTATTTTATTTTATGGAGAGAAAGCTGAGCAATTACAGAAAAATATGTAAAAGTGAAGCTTTAGTAGCTTAAATATGGTATTGTTCTTAAATCATCCTTGAATAATTTACCTTGAAAATATGTTTTATACATTTATTGTATTGTTTTAAGGTACACAATATTTGATCCCAACTTTCTTTGAATAATTTCAGATGATATTATATTATAACAATTATATTCTCCAAATTATATGATTATTTTCTATGCTTGAATAATACAAATGATGGTATTTAAGACTAAAAATCAGAAAAAAAGTCTATCAAACACCCTGAATTTTTGTAAATATTTGATTTATTAGCTAATAAAAGGACTTATTTGAGCACATTACTAGAACCTGGATTCTACATTGACTGTGGAAAGCTATCAAATCCTTATTTTCAGCTAAACGTTACCAAACAGTTTGTTAAAGTGATGTTAGTCATTCTCCAAAAATAACAGCAGAATCTAGGAAATACCATTGCATATTTTACTTACTATTAAAGATTTTTTTGCATCAATGAACAATTATTGAGCACTTATTCACAAGCAATATTTTCTGCAGATAGATCTTTTCTGCTTTAGAATGTCTAATTTCCTTAAGTTTTCATATGTAGGATACTTAAAAGATAAAGTTTGTCTTTTCAAAATTATAACGTGGTTGCTTATTCAGTACAGTGCTTTTTTTCTTCCATAATGCAGACCTGAAGTGACAAACTCAGTGACCATATTAAAAAAAAAAAAAAGCCTACCTCCAGCACCAACAAAAAATTAGGTAGAGAGGGATTGAAATAGATATCCAACATCAACCTATATCCCAGCAGCCCCTGACAGACTGCTGTGGTCAAACACACACAAATACACATAAAACTCCCATGTGATCTTTTATTGAATGCCTATTAGGATGAAAACAAAAGTATATTACTTAAAGATACTGATGAATGGATGGAAAGCTGGGGCAGGCGTTAACTATTCCGGTGATTAAAATATGAGTAAAATTGCTATGAGCAATTACAAGCTAGAAAGTGAATAGTCCTGTAAAATTAAGATGGAGTTTATTTTTGCAAAGACATTATCAGACATAGTTGTGCTGCATTCAATCTGTGTTACTATGGCATATGGGAACTGGAGTGAAGGTAATAAAATGTTACAGCAGTTTCTTGGTTTTTGTTTTCCTCTTTAGTTTTACTGAGTCTTTTTGCATTTCACATAAGAGACCTTAATCAAATTTAGACCCCCCATCATCCATAGTCTCTACTCCCCATAGTTGCCACCACCGGATTTCAGGTATTCTGGAATATATGTAAAGAGCTATACGGTCATACATTTGTATCTAGATGCCTTTCAGTGCAAGTTCATCCAGTGGAATCTAGTCAGCCTATCTGGAATCAGTCCCTTAAAGAAGATCTATTCTCACTCACCTCAATCATTTGTCAATAATTCCATTGCTAATGTTGGAGCTTGCTGCACATTTTCCCAGTTCTAGGCTGAGTTTTTGTCCAGTTGGGTTAGCATGGGTTTTGTGCATGCTGTCACCAGTGTTGCAAGTTCATGTACAATTTTACTTTTACAATCTTTAATTCCCCTCATTTTAGAAAATGAAATGCTCTTAAAAAGATATGCCATTTTGTCTTCCCTGAGAGAAATGTAAAACAAACAAACAAGGATTCTTTCTAAATTCAGTGCAATCAATCCTCACAGTGACACACACAATTTACTGGACAAAGACAAAATTAATTTAATTAAAACACTTCATTTTTGAACTCTTCTTTATTTACTGAATATTTACTGAATGTTCCTACCATATGAAATAATGACTCCATGACATTATCATATGTAAATTAACCAAAGATGTTTATGAATATGCTGAAATTACATAGAGAAAAAATTGCTCTATTTTTTTCTATTATACAGTATTACAGAAACCTGAAAGAGCATTGGTATTCTGATGGTCACATAATCCAAACACTGAGGAGATTGAGGTGAAAGGACTGTGAATTGACATTAGCCTTGACTTCATAGTGATATTCAGTTTCCAAGTATCATCATTGAGAACAATGAAATAAACATTAGGAGATATGGATTCTTATCTTCTTTCCTGAAATCCTAACTAAATTATTTGATCTTACACAAGTAATTTCATTAATTGTGGCCAATGTTTCATCTTACAGATGAGTGCACATTAGAAAAAGCATCTCAAGAGATTATTTGTTGGTCCAGAGAGATGCTTCAGTGGTTAAGCTCACTTGCTGCTTCTGCAAATTACATGGTTTTAATTCCTAACACTCACATGGTGTTCACAGCTGTCTAAAACTCCAGTTCTAGGGATTCCTTTTGGCCTCATTAGGGATCGCATGCATGTAATTTACTTACATACATGCAGACAAATATATACATAAAATAAAAAATCTCTTAAAAGAGATTTTTATTGTTGAAATATAATTGTATAAATTTACAATGAATAAAATATTTACTTTTTATATTAACTTTTCCAATTATTTCCCAAAATTAATATGCATGCCTAAAAAAAATCTCTGAAACCTGTTATTCCATTAAAATGAGACTATTTTCACACTATGCTACTTTTGTTCACCAAGTGTGCTTTCCAATGAACACATTTCCATTTCAGTTCTTTCCCATAGTGTTGGTAATCTATTTATTGAAATTAAAATGTCATCATATTATATTCTTGGACAAAATTTCCCATGGAATCTTTTAAATGATTTGTGAACATTTTACTGCAACATTCATAGGGTTCAATGTACTATTGTAGTTTGTATCTTATTGCATTTAATTTTTGCATCCATTATGATGCAGAAAGCAGCTTGTTCTAAGACTTCCCACAGCTGGGCAAGCAGAAGGCATGCAGCTCTGCATAGAGCTGCCCTGAATCTTGGCTGGATCTTCCTTTCTATGATATAGAAATACATTAAGTACTTCCAAACCATTGGGAAGCTTCTGCCATCTGTGTCAGTCCAGTGCCCTTATTTGTCTATTAGTTTTCCCTTTTTAATCCCAACCTCAATTATTCTCCTCAAGCTATGTTCTCTATTTTGAATGAACTTTGCTCCTGTCATTATCAAGAAAGATTCAATAATCCTCTATGAATTGTTCTAAAGCCACATTTTAGAAATAATTTATTCTTTTTATTACCTTACCAGTTTTTATTATCATGGTTACTGTCATCCTACACTTTATGCAGTGACTTCCATGTATGTCTTTCATTATACTAAGAGAATATTAAGCAGAGGTAATGTGTTACTCATCTTTTGATTTTTACACTGTGCCTCAGGTTGTGTTCATTTATTCTGTAAATAATAAGAAATTATTCAATTGTTTGAACTGCACAGAATTATCACAGCAAGTTTGAAGCAAACAAGTTTCAACCTTCTGTTGGAAATTTTATTTTGTCTTGCTGTTAGAGCTGCTGTTTTTCTGCTGTTTTTGGTTTAGAAATTCACTTTATGGAGACCTTTCTTACTTTTCTTGATTTTGACTGGAACCTAGAAAGAATCACGTATCTGAAACTATAGATCAGTTTCAGCTCATGAAATTTTTCCTTAATAAGCTTGGATTTTATTTTTGCTAAATGTCTTATGACATTTACCTGAATGCTAATTATTCATATGTTTTCATATAATTCATCCAAAATTCCCAGGGCCACTGTGCTGTCCTGTCACAGATTTTGGACATGATCAATACTAAAAGGATGGAATGCATTAATGGGTTCTTCAATTCATGTATTTTGATATATTGATACTTTAGAGTGAATATATTAAAGAAAATAAAACATGACTTATTTTGCAAATGAGGTTATGGCTCAGCAGTAGAACATTTGCCTGGCACATATGAAATGCTAGGCTCGATTACCAGTATAACCAAAAAGAAAAAGCAGTTTTATAAATATCTAAGCTGATTTATGAGAATGCCATTGATTTACCTTTTTCTGAAAGGGCAGAGAACATCATTTTAAATTATACACTTTTCAAATAATTTAAAGCAATTAATTGTACACAGTTCTAGAATATTAATGTTACTGAAAATATGTTTTATTTCTAAAAATTTTCAATCAATAATATGACAACTTGGCAAAGTCTTTTACTGTAAATTACAGTCATTTAAGACTTTTTAGTACAATTAATATGTTTTACTAATAGGTTCCTCAGAGCAGTGTAAATTAAGTGTTTATATTAAGAACTATCAAGTATGTTAAAATATAACTTGAAATAAGTTATCTTCTTCTAATTTGTCAGTAGTAGTCAGAGATGGATAACATTAAGAATATTTACATTGTTGGTGATAGCAGCAGGAAGAGCATAAGAGTCTGTGAGGCTATAAAATGGTTATCACTTCAAGAGGAAATTCCCCTTGATCATGTAAACAGACACCTTAGGATCTTATGTTTCTTTGCTGCAATAGCTGATGTACTCTTTAATTTGAAAGAATCATTGACAAGACATTCTTAAAGATAAATGAAAACAACATAGAGTATAACCATTACCTCATCTATTACCTCTTATTTCATAGCAATCTCTACCCACCCACAAAGCTTCATTGATTAAAGGATGACCATTTTAGTTGTTTCTGATGATGTAGTGCAGAAATTTGCTCTAACATTTGCTAGGACATACTTCTGCTGGGATCAGCTAGTGTACTCACTGAGGTTTTATAATTTGTCCTTTGGGTGAACAATCATTGATCTTGGTGATATTAGTGCGGACTGATTTTCTTTGCTTCATGAGTCCTATATTCCACCAGACAATGAAAACTTTCTCAACTGGACAGCTTACAGAACACCATATGAACATTTCCAAACTACAAAACATAATGTCTGAGTAACTTGACATGGCTGAGTCAACATTAGTTTTGAAGGTACTTCATACATACTTGGGAGATACTATTTTATTCCATGCATGTTGCCTAGATATCTGGCTTTACTACATTATAATTATGTTTATATCTTCTTAAAACTGCCTATAGCATAATAACAGATTATTTCCAAATATAACTCAAATGTGTACACATGGAAATTTTTATTATGAAGTTTTTATTGAAAATTAATATTAGGGTTGAGTTGAAGATATTTTGTTATATATATAACAAATTTTAAAATTGTTAAAACTATTCAGCTTTATTTTCTGTTCATTAGTGTTTTTTCTTCAACATGTTTGTCCAAAAGAAGGCACCATATCCTTTGGAACTGGAATTATGGATGGATATTAACCACCACGTGGGTGCTAAGAACAGAAGCCAGGTCCTTTACAAAAGCAACCAGGGCTCTTAACTGCTAAGATACCTCTCCATCCTCCTAGTCATAACTTTTAATAGGGGGAGCCAAAAGGCCACTATACATATGGTTTTAAATGCTTGGAACTTAATGTGTCACTGTTGCTCATTTACTGTTTCTAAAGATTATTTCTTCTAAGAGAAATAAATTGAACCATAATGAATTTTCTTTGACATTGAATAAGTTAGGAAAAATCTAATTCTAATTTTGTCACACTTTTACTGTTTGTCATTTTTTGTTTAATTTGGTTTTGTAATTTTTACTGCAGTCATTACTGTTATAGGTGAAAGCTGACACATCATCCTAGTTTAGATCTGCATTTCCTTGATGATTAGTATTAAAAAAATCTTTTTATTTACCTCATACACACTGACCCTTGTTTGAATGTAAGAATCCTTTATAATTCTTATTTTGGATATTAATATCCAAAGTGATATTATTAAAATGTATGTCTTTACGTATGTAATTCATCAACCATAAATGGAACTGATATCCATAACAAAAATGCTTCAAAATTATTCCTAGTCTGTCTCTCTCTTGCATTGTGAGCACATTGCATTCGTCTTTCCTTTTCATACTTTAATACCAACAAAGAGGCCTCATATTTTGTGTATAACTGAATACTAACTTTTGTGAAAGTGGTTGTCAAATTATGTGAATCTGAAGGTGCTGTAGTGATGGTTGGGCATTTGACAGCAGTGGATGCTCTCACAGTGGACCCAAGTTTGGTTTCCAGTACCATGTAATGTCTAACAGCTGTCTATAACTCCAATTCTGGTGGAATATGATGCCATTTTTGGACACCCATGGACATTATACACATATGGTACACGGAGGTAGAAAAATACCTATACACATAAAATAAATACATATTATGTGAGTATTGGAAAAGTATCCCCAAACATTATGAGATATATGTGTTGTTTATTATTTACAGGTGGGTACCACAGAACAGTCCAAGCACAGCAATAGTTTTGAGCAGGTCCTCCTTAAAGGATAATGATTTCTGCTCTGATTTTGTTATTTATTCCTGTCTGTTGGGTTTGAGGTTCATTTGGTGTTGTCTCTCAAGTAATTTTAGCTGCAGTATTAGGTCACTTATTTATTTTTTTATATAGGCACTCAGGGCTATAAACTTCCCTCTTAGGACTGCTTTTACAGTATCCCAAACGTTTTGTTGTGTTGTATGTTGTCATTTTCCTTTAGTTCCAGGAACAGTGTTATTTCTTTCTTTATTTCTTCCTTGACTCATTCATTATTCAGGAGTGTGCTGTTTAGTCTCCATTTGTTCTCGTAGATGGTAGGGCTTATCTTGGTGTTGATACTGAACTTTATTTCACTGTGGTCTGATAGAATGCATGAAATTATTCCAATAATTTGTTTAGGTTTTTCCTGTGTCCAAGTATGTGGTCAAGTTTGGAGAATGTTCTGTGGGGTGCTGAATAGAAAGTGTATTCTCTGGTGCTCTGGTGGAATATTCCACAGATGTCTGTGAAGTCCATTTTCTGTATCATATTGTTCAGCTCGGATGTCTCTCTATTTATTCTTTGTCCATTTGTCCTATCCAAAGGGATCAGTGGAGTATTGAAGTCCCCCACTATTAGTGTGTTGGGATTAATCAGTGCCTTAAGGTGTTTCAGGATGGTGTTTATAAAGTTCTGTGCACTAGATTTTGGTGCATATATATTTATGATTGAGAAATCTTCATGGTTAATTGTTCCTTTGATAAGGATGAAATGGCCCTATTTTTCTCTTCTTACTAGTTTTACATTGAAGTCTGTTTTGTCCGATATTAGAATAGTTATTCCTACTTGCTTTTTGGTATCATTTGCTTGGAATATCTTTTTCCATCCTTTCACATTAAGTTGGTGCCTGTCCTTGAGGGGGAGGTGGGTTTCTTATAGTGAGTATATAGATGTGTTGTGTTTCCTAGTCCATTCTCCCCATCTATGTCTTTTGATTGGGGTATTTAGACCATTAATATTTAAGGTTATTATTGACAGATGTGTGTTTCTTCCTTTCACCTTGTTTTCTGTTTTTATTCTTGGGCTACGTTTGTATTTTCACAGTAATACTTTTATTAACTTCTCTCTCTCTCATTGTTTGGGTATAGTTGCTCCTTTCCTTTGTACTTTGAATTGCTTTGAGTATTTTCTGAAGGGTTGGTTTCTTGGACATGTATTCTTCCTCATCTTGTTTATGTTATATAAGTTTTTTTTTTCTTTCTCCTTCAACTATGATTGACATTTTTTGCTGGGAATAGTAATCTGGGTTGACATCTATACTCATTTAGTACAATGCACAGAAACAATGAAATCAGAAGTTGGTTCTTTTAAAGGATAAACAAGATATACAGACCTCTAGCCCAGTTAACCGAAAGAAGGAAAGAACAACACCAAATCAACAGAATTTGTGATGATAAGGAAAGCATTACAACAGACAAATGAAAAGATCCAGATAATCATACGGTAATACTACAAATACCTATACTCTACTAAATTTGAAAACCTAAGAGAAATGGATGAATATCTGACATCCTGGAAATTGAAAAAGCTTAAATAAGAAGAGATTGATAACTTAAACAGACCAATAATATTTGAGGAAACTGAAAATATAATAAAAAAAAACTCCCAAATAACCCAGATGATTTCACAGCAGAATTCTACAAAATATTTAAAGAGGGTTTACAGCTATTCTTACCCTAACTGTTCAGACGAATACAAACAAAGGGAAATCTCTCAAATTCCTTCTATGAAGCCAGCATCACTCTAATACCAAAACCAGGATGGGCGATAAACATCTTAAAAAGTGTTCAACATTCCTATTAATTAAGGAAATGCAAATTAAACCACTTTAAGATATCATCTCACTCCAACAAGATTGGCTAGGATCATGAAAACAAATGATACCAAATGCTGGCTGGAGAGGTTGTGGGGAAAAGAGAACGCTCATCCACTGCTGGTGGGAATGTAAACTCATACAACCATTATGGAAAGCAGTTGTGGTGAACCCCTAAAGATTCAAAATGAGCCTACACCCTGACTCAGTCACACTAATCCTGGGTATATACCCACAAGATTCATCCTACCACAGAGATATATGTGCATCCATGTTTATTGCAGCACTCTTCACAATAGCAAAGAGCTGGAATCAAAAAAAGTTCCCCTCAACCAGTGAGTAGATAAAGAAAATGTGGTACATCTACACAATGGAATTTTATGCAGTGGTAAAGAAAGATGACATCATGGACTTTGCAGGTAAATGGATGAAACTAGAAGATAATATGCTAAGTGAAATAACATAGTCCTGGAAAAACAAATTGTGAATTGTGTCCCTCATTTGTGGATGCTAGCACCAAGTACCTACTTGTAAGGCAAACTGAGTAGTGTTAATGTTATAGTTCTCTTCATCTAAAAGCAACAGCAATCTTATAATTTGAATCCCTTAATTGGCTCTAGAATTAACCTACCATTTATTTTCAGACTTTGTAATTTTGGTATAAGGGTGGAGGATTTGTATGCATAGTTTAGAGTAATATAAAATTAAAAGAGAAAGATGTGAATCCTGAAATAAAATGATTTGGAAATAACATGTAGTTTATTTTCAGATGATATGATTTTAGTATAGGTGTGAGAATATATATATACAAAAATTCCTTTATATGTTTTATTTCTATACCATCAACAGGAATCAAAATCAATGAGTTCTATTTTCCAATTTTACTACTTTATTCATAAGTAGACATTTGACAAGTTCATTTAGAAATATATAAATATGTGCACAAAAGTAATGAATGGTTCATTTGTAAAACTATATAGCACCTCTGTGTGGGGGTAGATTGGAGAGGGGTGTTCATTTTTTTCTAGGACTCTGGACAGATATTAACATGATTGAAACATTGTTAAATAATGTTATAACTACTATTATGCAAAATGTACTCTAGCTTTTTTGTTTATGGCAAGCTGAAATGTTGGAAGATAGGCCAATTTTACTTCCCAATTGGCAGCTGTTTAGGCTCCTTTCAGTAGTGCTTAAATGAATATGTATCTGCCAAGAAGCAAGGAGAACTGTGGTCCACCTCATTCCAACAATGGTTGTTTTATATTTTCAGTAAGTTTCATGAAAAATCCTACTGCATGTGGCAGATGACAAAGTGGGAATCTGACTCCTGAGAGTATGAACCCAGCTATCAGTAAGACAGCTTGAGCCAGAACTTATGTTTACAAATCTTCTGAGAACTTTAAATCACCTAGCAACTATTTCCACCCAGGCCATAGAGGGAGCCTTTCTTTTATTGGCCCAAAAGAAGCACAGTGCAAATGGGATGCTATGATTATTATAACAAAGACTTTTATTTGCCTGGTCAGAAATTATTGAGTCAAAGCTCTTTTCTAGTTGTAAGAGAAAGTCATTTTGCTCATTTTATAAGCTGGCTAGGAGGCATCTCCTTTTTTTGATACTATGTTGAAATATTAGGCTCAAGAAAAAGTATCTTTCCAGTGATCTTTTCTCTCTCTCTCTCTCTCTCTCTCTCTCTCTCTCTCTCTCTCTCTCTCTGTATTCGTGTATGGTTTGTGTACTTTTGAACATCATTAGTCAAATAGAGATGGAAACATGAAGAAAGAAGGACAGTGCAGTAGTTGAAACCTCTGTAACTGTGGAAATACCAATGACTACAAGACAGCAGTGGTAGTCATAGTGGTGACAAAGTTAGCAATAAAGAAAACAGAAATGGAGGCAGTAGCAGTGGCAGCAGGCACAGTAGTAGCAGCAGTGAAGAAAGAAGCAGTAACAGATGCTACCCTGGGGACAGCAGCAGTGACCACAGCAACAGTGGGTGAGGCAGCTGAAGATGTCATGGACAAGCTCATAGGGCTGCTGGGCCTTAATGTACAAATATCTCAGATGATCTGGGACAGGAGCCATAATACTAGTTGGTGCCAAGTACTGGGAATTCCAATTCCTGGAATTGCACAGTGGCTGTTAACACTTGGCCCCTCAGACACAAGAGTCAGAATACCTTAAGTCTATAAAACATGCTGCGCTAACTCACTGCTGCCAAAAGACAGGATTTATGAAAGTTGTTAAATGACAGTTTATCAGGTATTCCCATAATTTTTATCCAGACAGAGCAAAGAAAGGGCAGACAGCTGATGGGTAACACTATTAGAAGCATTACCTCAGTTGTTAATATGTTGAAAAAAATTAGTACCAGTCCATGAACATCCACTACATATAGTTATGGCTCCTTTGAGGATTTAAGATTGTGCACAGTAACAAAGTAAGATGTGGAATTGTATGGGTTTCACGTGTTGTTAAATAAACAGTATGCACATATATAATATATTTCTATTAATGCTTTGTGTAAGCTACACAGAATAAAAATGTTTTTATTTATTAGTCTATGTGTGTGTTTTGTCAACCAATGGGTATAGCACATTCTTTAGAGCCTGATTATCTTTGTCAATTCTTGGCTTTTACAAATCATACGACTCTGGGCAATTTAAGTTTCTCTTGCTTCACTGTTCTCATTTATGATAATAGAGATGGTATTAATATATTCCATCATTTTCCTACTTCCACAGGAAGAGTGAAATAGACTGTGTTGTGTGAGAGCATGGATACATGGATCTGTCCACCCTGTTTCCATTTCTGATCATTCTATTTACAATCTGTAAAATGTTCATAAAACACTGAATTTCTCATAAACTCAGCTTCTTCTGAATAATCTTGTTTATAGCACTTATCTCATGCAAGGTCAGCAACATAATTTGCAAAGATCAATGCGATATGAAAATAGAGATCTTCTCACTCAGAAACCAGGGATAAGTGGTGTGAAGGCACTAAAATAAGCATCTTTACTTCCTCAGGCTTTATCTTAACTCCATGGCATTCTAAATTTGATATGTCAGGTTTTTATAAGTAAAACAACCTTAAAATACAGTATTGCCATGAACTTTGCAGTGTGTGAATCTTTAAAAATCAAGTATTAAGGGGCTGGAGAGATGGCCTAGCGGTTAAGAGCGCCGACCGCTCTTACAGAGGACCCGGGTTCGATCCCCAGCACCCACATGGCGGCCGAGAACCGTTTGAAACTCCAATTCCAGGAGAACTCCAGTTCCAGGGGAATCTGAAACCCTCTTCTGACCTCCGCGGCATTGCACGACACGGGTGCACAGACCTGCATGCAGACAGTACATTCATACACATACGGAAATAAATATAATTAATAAAAAAAATTTAAAAATCAAGTATTAAAATATGTAACAACATGTACATAATCATTAGAATTATTGATTTTGTATAATGTCCCATATCTCTAGTGGATCCCATAACCTAGTCAGAACAGATGAACCCAAAACAGATTCAGGAAGTTTGAAGGAAGAATTTATTATCCCCTAGACAATGACAGACACTGAGGAAGAGTTCCTTCTGGCAAAATATAATTGTGGGCAAACCCAGACTCTATCAGGAAGGAACAAGACCTGACATATCCACCTCTGGCCTGAAGATTGTCAAGTCTCCTGACCAGCTCTAAATGACAGTTTGTTTCTGTAACGGTTTAAGGGAGATTTAGTTAATCACTGCTCTTCCCCAACAGACCCAATGCAGCAACCCCAAATGGATAGAAAATTCCCTAGGAAACTCACTTTGTCTTTCTCCAGAATCCTTTATACTCTTTTTTTTTTTAAATTAGTTTTTATTGATGCTTTGTGCATTTCATACATTTTTCCAATTCAGTTCAGGCTTATTTCCCTTTCCCTCCCCCCCCATCCCCACCCTATCCCAGATCATGCATTCTGCCATAACTGTCCTGCATCTTTCTCTCAGTTTTTTTTTTTTCATTTTTAGCTATAAGTGATAATCCATGAGTACAAGCATCCTTCATGCAAAACCTATCTGCAGGCTGTTGTGCCCAAACACCTACAGCCCACTGGATGGTGGGGCTGTAGGTGTTTGAGAATCCTTTATACTCTTAAGAGTGCAACATTAGCTCTTTCAGATGTGGACACAGACTGAAGGCAGCAGTCAGTCTTGGGACGCCCACTGGAGCTGGGGGTGGTGGGGCTTCAATGATGCCAGAAGATTAAGAAGTAAGCATATTATGTTTCCCTAGAGATGAGGCACAGATGAAGGGATGAGGCACACGGAAACATAAGATCCAAGAGCCAAGCTACTCAGAAGCTTTTCAGTTTAATGAGGTGCCATTTGTTGATTGTTGGTCTTATTTCATGTGCCATTAATGTCTGATTTAAAAAGTTTTTTTTTTCCTACACCTATATCTTGTAGGGTACTAACAATGTTTTCTTCTATCATTTTCAGAGTTTCAGGTTTCACATTGAGGTCTTTGATCAATTTAGAGTTAAGTTTTGTACAAGGTGAATGGCAAGGGTTTATTTCATTTTTCTACAAGTGGTGATCCAGTTTTGCCAGCACCATTTGTTGAAGATGCTACATTTCCTCCATTAAGTGTTTTTGGCCCCTTTGTCAAATATGAAGTGGCTTACATTGTATGTACTCAAGTTTGGGTCTTCCGTATTCTATTGATCCACGGATCTATATTTATGCCAGTACCATGCCGTTTTAGCAGAATAGCTCTATAATATAGCTTGAAATCTGGTAGAGTAATCCCCTTGCATTATTCTTTTTGCTCAGGGTTGCATTGGCTATCTGGGGTTGTTTTTTCCAAACAAATTTTAGGATTTCTTTTCCAAATTTGTGAAGAAAGTCATGATATTTTGATTGGGATGGCATTGAGTCTATATATCACTTTGGGTAGAACGGTCATTTTTACTATATTAATTCTTCCAATCCATGAGCATGTCCATCTTCTGGTGTCTTCCACGATCTCCTTCTACAAAGATTTAAAATTTTCATTGTAGATATCTTTAATATCTTTGGTCAGGTTTATTCTCAGATATTTTATTTTTATTTTTATTTCTTGAGGCTACTGGAATTGGGATGGTTTCCATGTACTCCTCCAATTGCTTGCTATTGACATATAGAAAGGGTAGATGTGGAGAGAAAACCTGCAAAATGGTAGAAAATATTCACCAGTGATACATCGGACAAATGTTTAACATCCAGAGTATGTAAAATGCCAAAACAAAATAAAACAAAAACAAAGAAAAAACAAACCAGAGGACCAAGAAAACAAACAACCCATTAAAAAGATAAGCTAAAGATCTGAACAGAAACTTCTCAAAAGAAGAAATAAAGATGGTTAAGAAACATCTTAAAAAATGTTCAACATCATTAGTAATTAAGGAAACATAAATTAAAACCACTTTGAGGCACTTTAAGATTTTCTTATACTGGAAGACTGGCCATGATCAAGAAAGCAAATGATACCAAATGATGGGGTGGGGAAAGGGAACACTCAGTGAATACTGCTGGTGGGAATGCAAACTTGTGCAACCCCTATGAAAAGCAATGAGGAGAATTCTTAAAATACTAAAAAGGAACCTATCATTTGACCTAGTCACACCACTCCTTGGTGCATACCCATAGGATCCATCCTATAGCAGATATATGTGCACAATCATATTTATTGCAGCTCTTTTACAATAGCCAAGAGCTGGAAACAACCTAAGTGTCCCTCAATAATGAACATTATTTTTAGTTGTCATTTCTTTGTTTGACTTTTTCATTTTTCATTTTTCTCTTCTGTAAGCTTTCCTTGAATGCCAGTACTTAAAGGAAACATTAATAAGTGAGGGTAAACATATATTGTAAACCATCAGGTAATTGCATACCACAATTAAGTATTCAGAAGTGAAGCAATGGTAAGATTTTACTCAAAGAAGTAATTTAAGTTTTAGGAAAAAAAAAAAAAAACACTTGATGCTAATATTTGTAATGGCTGTGGTTCAAAATGGCCTAGGTCTTCCCTAATTCAACTAAAAATCGCAGAAGATAGGAAGTTCCAGAATGCAGTTAATTATGAATTTATGTGTTGAAATGCTCTAGGATTGATTAGAATACAGGAGAAGAGGATATAACAGTCATGTTTAAATAATTGCATAATATTTAACTATTTACTGTAACATCTATCAAAAGAAAAGACAGGTACATAGGCAAGAAAATGATAAAAATGTTGACTGAACATGTGAATGTGAGATAAGAATACTCAGTGAATTGGCAGCAGTGAACTTAAATTGGAGTCCTAGGCTCAAAACCTACATAAAAGCTCCAGAAAAAGGTTATAGATTTGATGCTCTTCACATGTAAGGTAGAGTCAGTTGTTTAATATTTCATAATATTTCATAGAAGAGAAGAAGGTAGACATACATTTACAATTACTACATGTTGTTTATAGAACTAAAAGAAGGGAGATCTCCCAAGACCTTCTGAAGCGCAGGTACTGGGGCGTGGCCTAAAGACCCCCCCAACCCCCCCCACCCCCGCCAACTGGAATTACAAAGGCATCTGAGGGAGGCAAGAAAAACAAAGCAAGCCTTTAACACAGTGAAGTGGCATTTGGGACTCACATTGGAATACAGGCAAGGAGAAGCCCATTTGCCAGGAACAAAAGGAGAGACAATACAGGAAAGGTGCTGGATAATCCCACATCAAGCTCTACCAACCCTGTGGAAGATTCCTACAGTGAGATCCCCCCTGGGGATGACCCAGGACACAGATATCAGAAACACAACCCTGAACCTAGAAATGCAAGATTATAAAGAGCAAATCAAAGAATTAAGAAAAGAGAACTAAGAACTCAAGAAGGAACTGGAAACACTGAAAAGATCCCATGTTGAAAAAGATAAGGAAACCAACCAGCAAAGCAAAGAGCTACAGGAAGAGATTGAGAAGCTGCAAAAGGAAGTGGAATTATTAAAGAAATCAGAAGAGGAAATGAAAAAGGAAATCAAACACTCATCCAATCAAGAGGAAAGGAATAGAAAAAGCCTTAGAAGCAGAATGGAGGAAATAGAACAAAAAATATCAGACCTGGAGGATAACACAGAACAACTAAAAACCTCAAGTAAAGATTATGAGAAATTTAAAAATACACAAAAGTGGAACAAACAGGAACTGTGGGATACTATGAATAGATCACACCTCCACATCACAGGAATAGAGGAAGATCTGATCAATACCAAGAGAATGGTACTGATCAGATCTTCAACAGAATAATAGATGAAAATTTCCCCAAACTAAAAAAAAAGACACACCAATACAAATACAAGAAGCACATAGAACTCCAAACAGACAAGATCAAAAAAGAAACTCTCTGTGCCACACCATAGTTAAAATGCTAGACACCCAAAACAAAGACAAAATCCTTAAAGCCACAAGAGAAAAACAACAAGTGACCTATAAGGGGAAACCTATCAGAATTATAACTGACTTTTCCATGAAAACTATGAAAGCAAGAAGAACCTGGAGCAAAGCATCCCCAGTGTTAAAGGACAATAGATGCTAACCCAGGTTATTATACCCAGAAAAAATTTCAGTTATAGTTGAAGGAGAGAGAAAAACCTTCCATGACATAAACAAGATGAAAGAATACATGTCCAGAAAACCAACCCATCAGAGAATACTTGAAGCAATTCAAAGGATGGAAGAAAAGAGCAACCATCCCCAGGCATCCAGAAAGAGAAATCAATTAAAGCATAACTGCAGAAGCAAAAACCTAAATGAAAACCATAAATGGATAATAAGGCAAAAGGAAGCAACACAAACCTATCAGTCATAACCTTAAATATTAATGGACTAAATTCCCCAATCAAAAGACATAGACTGGGAGATTGGATTAGGAAACAGAAACCATCAATATGCTGTCTACAAGAAACACATCTTACCTTCAAGGACAGGCACCACCTTAAAGTGAAAGGATGGAAAAAAATATTCCAAGCAAATGGTACCAAAAAGAAAGCAGGTATGGCTATTTTAATATCAGACAAAATAGACTTCAAAGTAAAAGAAATCAGAAGAGACAAAGTGGCCATTACATTTTTATCAAAGGAACAATTCACCAAGAAGATTTCATAATTATGAATATATATGCACCAAACTCTGGTACACCAAACCTTAAAAAGACAATTCTCCAAGACCACAAGTCACACATTAAGCACAGTACAGTCATAGTAGGGAATTTCAATACCCCACTGAGCCCTTTGGACAGGTCAACAGGAAAAAGAATAAACAGAGAGACATCTGAACTGAATGATATGATAAACCAAGTGGACCTCATACACCTCTACTGAATATTCCACCATAATACCAGAGAATACACTTTCTATTCAGCATCCCACAGAACGTTCTCCAAAACTGACCACATACTGGGACACCGAAGAAACCTCCACAAATACAAAAAGATTGAAATAACTTCATTCATTCTATCAGACCACAGTGCAATAAAGCTCAACATCAACAACAGAACAAGCCCTACTGCCTACAAGAACACATGGGGACTAAACAACACACTCTTGAATAATAAATGGGTCAAGGAAGAGATAAAGAAAGAAATAAAAGCATTCCTGGAACTGAATAACAATGACAATACAACACAACAAAACCTATGGGATACCTTAAAAGCAATACTAAGAGGGAAGCTTATAGCCCTGGGTGCCTACATTAGAAAAACAGAAAGAGCACAAGTGAATGATCTAACACTGCAGCTAAAAGCACTCAAGAGACAACAGCAGATGAGCCCTAAATGCAAAAGACAGGAAGAAATAACAAAAATCAGAGCAGAAATCAATGAAATAGAAACAAAGAAAACTATACAAAAAAATCAATGTATCCAAAAGTTGGTTCTTTGAAAGAATAAACAAGATAGACAGACCTCTAGCCCAGTCACCCAAAAGAAAGAAGGAACAGCTCCAAATCAATACAATCTGTGATGAAAAGGGAAATATCACAACAGACAAGGGAAAGATCCAGAAAATCATTTGTGAATACTTCAAAAACCTATACTCTACCAAGTTTGAAAAACCTAGAAGAAATGCATGAATATCTGAAATCCTGGGACTAGCCAAAGCTCAACCACGAAGAGATTGACAGCTTAAACAGACCCATAATTTATGAAGAAATTGAAGATGTAATAAGAAACTTCCCAACTAAAAAGGTCCCGGGCCCAAATGGCTTCAGAGCAGAATTCTATAAAACATTTCCAAAAGGCCTACAACCATTATTACTGAAATTGTTCAGAAGGATACAAACAGAGAGAATTCTCCCAAATTCCTCCTATGAAGACAGCATCACTCTATTATCAAAACCAGGCAAAGATACAACTAAAAAGGCAAACTATAGACCCATCTTCCTAATGAACACAGACGTGAAAATTCTAAACAGGATCCTGGCAAATCACATAGAGACTCACATCAAGAAGATCATCCATCATGACCAAGTTGGATTCATACCAGAGATGCAGGGATGGTTCAACATATGAAACTCTATGAACGTCATCAAGCACATAAATGGAATGAAAGACAAAAACCACACCAACATCTAAATTGATGCAGAAAAAGTCTTGACAAAATACAGCATCCCTTCATGCTCAAAGTCCTAGAGGGAATTGAATTGGAGGGATCATTCCCCAATGTAATCAAAGTCATATACAGGAAACCCACAGCAAATATCATCCTAATTGGGGAAATAACAGAAACATTCCCTTTAAAGTTAGGAACTTGGCGAGGCTGCCCCCTGTCACCACTCCTCTTCAATATAGTGCTTGAAACACTTGCTAGAGCAATAAGGCAAGAAAAGGAAATGAAAGGAATACTAATTGGTAAAGAGGAAGTCAAGCTATCCCTATTTGCTGATGATATGATTGTTTACTTAAGGGATACTAAAAACTCCACCAGAAAACTCCTAGAAACGATTAACAGCTTCAGCAAAGTGGCAGGATACAAAATGAACCTAAAAAAATCGGTGGCCTTTCTTTACACCAACAACAAGCAACTGGAGAAAGAATTCAAGGTGACCCTCCCACACACAATAGCCTCAAAAACAATAAAATACCTAGGAACAATCCTAACCAAAGACACCAAAAATCTCTACAACAAAAATTTTAAACCCTTAAAGAAAGAAATTGAAGAAGACATCAGAAGATGGAAAAACCTCCCATGCTCATGGATTTGGAAAAATTAACATTGTAAAAATGTCCATTCTACCCAAACTCTTGTATAGATTTAACACAATCCCAATCAAAATCCCCAAGAGTCTCTTCATAGGCTTGGGAAAAAGAGTCCTTAAATTCATCTGGAAAAACAAAAGACCCCGAATAGCCAAAACAACCCTGAGTGAAAAGAGCAACACAGGGGGGGATCTCTATACCAGACTGCAAACTATACTACAGGTCTATAGTCATAAAAATGCCTGGTACTGGCACGGAAACAGACCTGTTGCCCAAAGGAACAAAACCGAAGATCCAAACTTGAGCACATACAATTTCAGCCGTCTCATATTTCACAAGGGGGCCAAGAAGACACAATGGAGAAAAGACAGCATCTTTAGCAAGTGATGTTGGCAAAACTGGATCACCACTTGTAGAAGAATGAAATTAAACCCCTACCTCTGGCCCTGTACAAAAGTGAACTCCAGATGGATTAAAGACCTCAACGTGTAACCCCAAACTCTGAAGGAGATAGAAGAAAAAGTTGGCAGCAGACTACAAAACATAGGCATAGGAAAAGATTTACTAAATCAGACAGCAGCTACACAAGAATTAAGGTCGACAATTGACAAATGGGACCTCATCAAACTCAAAAGCTTCTGTACATCAAAAGAAACAATCAAGGAAGNGGGGCTGGAAAGATCACTCAATTGTTTTGCTCTTGCACAGGACCCAAACTTGGTCCCAGCACCCCTGTTGGGTGGCTCACAAACTGCTACTTGAAAACTCCAGGGCTCCAGGAGATCTAATTTCCCTCTGTTGTAACTCTCTTAGGAACCTGCACACACACCACAATTCATAATATATATTTAAAAAATTTTTTTTTTTTTTTTTTTTTTTTTTTTTTTTTTTTTTAGACAAGGTTTCCTTTTAGCCAAGCTGGCCTGGAACTCTGTAGACAGGGCTGTCTTGAACTCACAGAGATCTGCCTGCCCTCTGCCTCCTGAGTACTAAAAATGTATTCTGCCATGACCTGTCCAAATTATTTTTTAATTTAAAAATTTTTTTATTTTTTTGGTTCTTTTTGAGAAACAGTCGGTCCTTTTCCCTGTAGCCCTGGCTGTTCCTGGAACTCACTCTGTAGACCAGGCTGGCCTCCGAACTTCAAGAGATCGCCTGCCTCTGCCTCCAAGTGCTAGATTAAAGGCGTGCACCACCACGCCGGCATTTATTAATTTCTGTATGCTGTATCAATTTATGTCTGCATGCAAGTCTGTGCACCTGGTCGTGCAATGCCCGCGGAGGTCAGAAAGAAGAGGGCATTGGTGTGGATTCCCCGTGGAACTGGAGTTCTCTGGAATTGGCGTTCAGACGGTTTCTCGGCCGCCATGTGATGTTGCTGCTGGGGATCCAACCAGGGTCCTCCTGTAAGAGCGGTCGGCCCGCTCTTAATGCTTTAGGCCATCTCTCCAGCCCCCAATTTCCAGCATTTGTAAGATTGATGAGAAAAGATAGAATTGGGGGTTTGAGAGATTCTTTAGAATGAAAAGTTTTCAAAGAGTGTTTAAAAATTTTTTCAAAAAATATTGTTTTTATTTTTATATTGCTGAGTATGATAAAGCTAGAATTGCTCCAGCATTCAGCTATGCACAGAAAATAAATGCCAAGTGTTTACCTCATATGGTTTTCCTTCTGCTTTAGAAGTGGTTATAAAATACAGGTTAGCCAAAAAGCATTCAATTCTGATTGATCTCTCCTTTAGGTCTCTACAGTGTTCAGGGTTACAGGGTCAAAGTATACCAGCCAGAAGGGGAAGAAGGGTGGCTGTATGGCATTGTAAGCCATCAGGACTCAATCACCCGACTCATGGAGGTGTCTATAACTGAGGTGAGACTTATTCTGTCATGGGTCCATCTACTACCCTACTGAGAGGATGCTGCAGAGAAACTGAGTACTTCACCGCCTGTAAGATTTGGTTGTCTCTGGCTTTATTTACTTGATGATTGTATGGCTTGAGAAGCTATGCCACTTTCACCTCACTGCTGTCTCTTTAAGTTAGAGATTATAAAATGCCATGACTTTACCGCACTGTTTTGAAACATATGAGATTTGTTTGTGTAACGACTTTCTGCGGGTATGGCTATGTACCACCTTCTACTTCCCCACACTCTAGAAGGAAGAGGACACGGCCCTTCTGGGGTCTGAACAACAACCACTCTTGTCTCAAAAAAAGCAAAAAAAAAAAAACCAGGCCTGGTGGTGCATGCTCTTAATCCTAGCACCTGGGAAGCAAGAGAGACAGGACCGGCAGATCTTCTGTGAGTTCAAGGCCAGCCTGGTCTACATAGTGAATTCCAGAACAGCGGGGCTACAGGGATGACCCTATCTAAAAAAGCTTAAAAAGCCAAGCCTCCCTTGAAATCTGTAATGCACTTTTACAAAATTGTAAGGTCTATACATTATATTTGAATGGAAGATAGCTCAGGGAAATCCACCTGCTACCAATTGACATCTCTGAGTTTGCTCCATGAGGTTAGATAAACAGAACCAACCCCACAAGTGGTCTTCTGACTTCCACACACATGCCAGGCATTGCCACTTTACCCATACACATGCGTACAACACCTATATTGTTCAAAACCAAAAAAAAATAGGGTTGTTTTTGTTTTTTTTTTCCTTTATTTTTTTTTTTTTTTTTTTTTTTTTTTTTTTTTTTTTTTTTTTTTTTTTTTTTAATTTTTGTCTTTTTTGAAAACTGGGTCTCCTGTAGCCCTAGCTGGGTTGGAACTCACTATTGTAGAGCAGGATAACGCAAATATCCACTTTGCCTCAGCTTCCTAATTGGTTCTGGAAAAAATAGTTTTAAGAAGCGGCCACACGCCTTTAATCCAGCATTGTGGAGGCGAGGCAGGCAGATCTTATGAGTTCAAGCTATCCTGGTCTACATAGCAATTTTCCAGAAGAACTGTGGCTAAATGGGAGACCCTAGCTCCAAAAGACAAAAACAAAAAAAATTCTCATAATTCTTATTAATCTTTATTTTAATTTGTCAAGTTACTATGCACACATAAAACGCTAAATATATGGAAAAACTACAATTCCTTAGGTAGATTATCACTCCAAACAGTGGTTTCCACCCAAAAGTGGTATATGGCTACTATTCTTACTTCCCTTTTTTCTTTTCTTTTTTTTGTTTTTTTTTTTGTGCGTGTGTGTGTGTAAAAACAGATACTTTTGTTTGTTTGTTTTTCTTTTCTTTTTGGTTATTCTTTTGAGAGAGGGGACTCCCTGTAGCCTCAGCTGGCCTGGAATGCACAGAGATCCTCCTTCCTCTTTTTCCTAAGTGCTAGGATTAAAGACCTGTGCCACTACACCTGGCTCTGACTCACCTTTTTTTATTGTTGTTTTTGAGATAGTGTCTCCCTATCACCCCAACTGGCCTGGAACCTGCTATGTAGACCAGGATGACCTCAATCTCACAGAAACCCAACTACTTCTAACTCCCGAGTGCTGAGATTAAAAAAAAAAAAAAAAAAAAAAAAAAAATTTTATTTTCTTTTTATTTTATTTTATTATTTTTACATGTATGAGTGTATTGCCTTCATGTGTGTAAGTGGACCTGTGTCATTCAATGACTGCAGAGTCAGAGGAAGGCATTGGATCCCCCTGAAACTGGATTTATAGACAGTTGTTAGCTGCAATCAAGCCCTGTTTGTGTCCATTGCAAGAGTAGCCAGTGTTCTTTCTTAAACCTGATGAATATCCTCTCCAAGGACCTGACTTTTTTTTTTTTTTTGTCTTTTTGAGACATTGGTTTCCCTGTATCCACACCTTTTCCTGGGAACCACTCTGTAGACCAGGCTTGGCCTTGCACTTACAAAGATCGGCCTGCCTATGCCTCCAAGTGTGCTAGATTAAAGGCATGCACCACAACGCCCGCTCTTTTTTTTTTTTTTTATGTGTAGTAGTGTGCTGTCTGCATGTAGGTTGGTGCACCCGTGTTGTGCAATGCTGCCGAGGTTCAGAAGAGGGCGCGCTTCTCCTGGACATGGAGTTAAAGACGGTTCTTGGGCTGGAGAGATGGCCTAGCGGTTAAATAGCACCAAATATGCTCTTGCAGATTTTTGGTCCCAGGTTAGATCCCCAGCTACCACATGGCGGAATGAGAACCTTATGTAACTCCAATCCCAGGAGAAACTCCAGTTCCAAGGAAACCAGACACCCTCTTCTGACCTCCGTGGCATTTGCACGACACGGTGCACAAACACCTGATATGTCGACATAATACAAAAATAAATAAAAATAATATAATCTTAAAAAATTTTAAAGACGGTCTCTTAGCCAGAAGTTGGATGCTGGGATCGAACCCCCGGTGGGGGGTACTATGCAATGTAGCAGTCAGTGCTCTTAACTGCTGAGACTATATCTTCAAAAAGACCTGACTCATCTTTTGTTTTTTTTTTTTTTTTTTTGGTCTTTTGAGACAGGTCTCCCTGTAGCCCCAGCTGACCTGGAACTCACTCGCTAGACCAGGTTGGCCTTGAACTCACAAAGATCCGCCAGCCTCTGCCTCCAGTTGCTAGGTAAAGGCGTGCAACACCACGCCCGGCTTTGACTCATCTTTTTTATTTTTTTATTTTTTTTAATTTATTTTTATTTTTATTTATTTTTAATATTTTTTTTATTATTTTTTTTTATTTCCTGTGTGGTTATGAATGTCTACATGCACAGCCTGTGCACCCGTGTAGTTTTTTGCAATTGCAATGCCGCAGAGGGTCAGAAGAGTGTCTCGGATTCCCCCTGGAATGGGAGTAGTTTTCAGATCGGTTTTTCTCTGGTCCGCCATGTGGGCTGCTGGGGATCTGAACCAGGTTCCTCTGCAAGAGGGGTCGGCGCTCTTAACCGTCTCTCGAGGCCATCTTCCAAGCCCGACTCATTCTTTTTTAAATACATTCCTGAGCATTCTTTTACAATTGTCGTTTGTTGGAATCTTTTTTTTTTTTTTTTTTTTGTCTTTTTGAGACAGTCTCCCTATAGCCCCAGCTGCCCCGGAACTCCCTCTGTAGACCAGGCTGGCCTTGAACTGACAGAGATCCACCTCTGCCTCCTGAGTGCTGGGATTAAAGGCGTGCACCACTATGCCCAGCTTAAAGACAGCTCTTAGCCATCATGGTGATGGGAATTGAACCTGGGTCCTCTGCAAGAGCAGTTGGCACTCTTAACTGCTGAGCCATCTCTCTAGCCCTGGAATACAATTTCTTAATGTGGGCTGGAAAGATAGCCCATCTGTTAAGACTACTTGCAGGTATTCAGGTATTGCAGAAGACCTGAGTGTGGTTTCCTGATACCACACTGTGAAGTTCTCCACCACCTGTAGTCCAGTTCACATACCAGCCAGACACACATGCATATACATAATTAAAGAAAAATATATCCACTTAAAAAAAAAATTTTTTTTTTTGTATTTTTGAGACAGGGTCACCCAGCTCTCTGTGTAGACCAGGCTGGCCTTGAACTCACAGAGATCCACCTGCCTCTAGGATTACAGGTGTGTGCCACCATGCCCTGGCAACAAAAATAACTTTCTTAATGTGCAATTGCTTTTTTAAAGATAAACAAATTTTGCACTTTCTCTTTCAAATTGTTCCCTCTCAAAAAGATTTTATTCCTTTAATAGTTGAGTGTCAACTGGGTGTGGTGGCACACACCTTTAATCCTAGCACTTGGGAGTCATAGGCAGGTGGATCTTTGTGAGTTCAAGGCCAGTCTGGTCTACAGAGCAAGTTCCAGGATAGCCCGAGATACAGGGAGACCCTGTCTCAAAAAGACAAAAAAAAAAAAAAAAAGAATGTCTAAATGATCAGAGTAAAATTTTCATAGGACTCATTAGAGCACAGAGAAATGTGAATTAATTTTGCTATATATAAAATTTAAGCACAGTAAATATTTAAAGTATTTATTTTAGTAAATAGTTACTAGACACTTTCTCCGAGTGGGCATTTCATCATAGGTGAGTGTGAAAATTAAATTGCCGGAAAACTAAGTGTAAATTACTTTTTTTCAAAGTATGATTATGAAAGAAGTAAATGATACAAGGTGATAATAAAAGGGCATGAGGAATAGAAGGAAATCAGTAAAATGATATTCTAGGCTAAAACAATTGAGCAAAGAATAATTAAATGAAATTCCTTGGGGGAAAACAGGACAACTTGGACACAGTATCAGGTTTCTGAATATATCAGGTAAACATAAGGGAAGTACTCCATTCTAGCTTTGAAGCAAAAAGTGAAGGATATGATGCACTGATAAAACATACAAGCATATAAAAACTTCAATACAAAAGTAAACATGCTACATTTGATATAAGATTAAAGATGCATTTTTTTAGAGTATAATCTAGAGGAACAAATCAGGGTTGAAGTTCAGATGAAGAAATAGATTAATTCATAAAAACACTTGTGCAGGAGCGCTGAAGGACTGTGAGAAGGGAAAAACTGACCTACAACCAAATAAAGCAAAGACCCAATGTATTCAACAAGAATCTTGGAAGTTCATCATGTTCTTCAGGATTGGAATGAATGAAAACAAAGGGGCTATAATGTTGCACTGCAGCCATGGAAGAAGGTTAAGCTTTGGTAAGGTGCTCCTAATAGTAAGGTCTTGGGGCGGGACTCAACTGTGAATCATAAGCTGGGATAAACCCTGGATGCTGGTCAGCATCCAGTACATGTATGTTTAAGTTTCCCATTTCCAAAGAAAAACTGCTGACCCCTTGGCTTTTTCCTTACTTTTACTTAAGCTTTATTAACATGAAGAGGAACTCCCATCCAAATACAACAGAAAAATTACATTTGGAGATTGAGAAAATACTTAACAATCCTTAATTATAAATGCACCAAAATCTGTATTTATAATTGAATATAATTGTAGGATAGAATTCAGGTTTAAACATACCAGAGATCAGAGATTTATTTTTTTTTAATGCAGGCTCAAAGTTATATCTGCTGGAGCAACTCATACATAGTAGATAATGTGATTTTAAAACCTCCTTACAGAAATTATATTTGTCTAAGTTATATGACCTCTCCAGCCATGTATATTTGACTATGCTTACAGTATCACACACAAGTTTCCAACCATTGAGTGGACTTCTAGTCCAATTAGGTAGGTGATGATTGTCAACACAATAAAAGTGCCACTACTGCACCAGTATAAATTGATCTCGCAAACATTGTTGTGTTTATTAGGGTCCAAAACCCCGAGGCTTCTCATTCCTACAAAAAAAATAACTTCTTAAAGTTGTCACAATCATAGAAAAAATTAATTTCTTACTATGTGCAAATATAGATACTTACATTTATACACAATTATGCCAGTCACCACTCAACAAAGAATCTTATTTTGCAACAGATGAAAATTATTACAGAGTTCCACAACTAATAACTCGTAGAGATTATCTGTGGATTGCCCAGCTGTAAGTGACACGTCTATAATAGGAGCCCTACATCTAAGGCTAGTAGAACATAGGACAAAGAGTACAGGGAATACTAGTACCTCTCTCAGCTCTCATTAACAAAGATCTCTCACGCGACAGAGGGCCATGAATAAAAAAAAGACACAAATGTCAAAAGTGTAGAGAAGAAGGGTCCACAGAGAGTGGCTCCTTGGACAGGACTCCTATATAAAATTCACCCACCCAGGACTCAAGGACCATCATGGAAGAGGGGTAGAATGATTGTAAGAGCCGGGGAAAAGGGGCATGACTATAAGGAAATAGAGTCTTACTCCTGGGACCTTGTTCATATGAATTTTAACAGTGTTGTCAAAATGCAAAAGACCCACACAAATTCAATAGAAAAAAAAATCCCAGAATAGAAATATGGAAATGGCTAGCAAACCCCAGACTTATCTGAAGAACTATTGATAGATGATTACTGTTGATGGAGTAAGAGCTGGTCTTCTGGAGGGAGGGACTCAAGGTAGAATGAATAGACCTTATTGGATGCACTTGTACAGGATAGCTGGGGACACTAACATGACTTAATACTTCTTAACACGAATACAGGATGTATGAAATCCAGTGGCAGGCAAGACGGGGGTGGGGGCTATGAGAAGTAACCAATGTGGAAAAGGGTATAAATATTGTCAATAAGTTCGGTATGAAATGCACAAAAGGCCAATAAAATTTACAAAAATAAATTATATTTGTCCACCAGTAACTTGAAACCAAGCTCAGTTTTCATGGGAAGAGAGAAAATATCCTGTGCTTATGCATTGTTACTAACATGCTCAGCTAAATCATCACAATTTATGTTTCAGATCCATTACATCCCTAAATAAAACAAGTTTTATCAATATGAATATGTCATAAAATTATTTTTCAAGTTTGAGGACAGGGATTCTGAAATGCTGCCATGGGGGGCTGAAGTAATTTGTCCCTGAGATAGAAAACGGTGATTGTAAGATGAAGAATTAAGCTGTTCCTTTCAAGTACAGCAAAGCGACATCTTATGCACATTTACTCTAAATCTAGAAAAATGGAAAATAACGAGTTTTGAAAAGTAAGAGAGAAGATTAGATATAGATATCAAAGATGATAAATATTATAAATAGATTTCTTTTTTCATGAATTTTTAAATACATTTATTGGCAATTTGTGTATTTCATATATCTTTTTTCAGCTAAATTTAGACATATTCTCCTTTCACTTCCCCACATCACCCCAATTCCTGGGTTTTGCCATATATATCCTGTATCTTTCTCTCAGTCTTTTTTTTTAGGAATTTACATTTTCCTCCTTTAATTTTATATTACTCTGAAATATGAATACATACCTTCCACACATATACAGTAATTACAGAGTCTGTAAATACGTGGTGCATCAATTCTAGAGCCTTTAAGAGACTTACATTATAACAACATAGTTGCTTTCAGATAAAAAGAAATATAACAATAATGTTGTTCAGCTTGCCTTTCAACTGGGGATTTGTGAGCATCCACAACTGAGGGATACTATTTGTCATTTGTTTTTCTGGGACTGTTACTTCACTTAGCGCACTGGCTTCCAGTTCCATCTGTTTACCTGCAATGTTCATGATGCCATCTTTCTTTACTGCTGAATAGTACTCCACTGTGTAGATGTACCCCATTTTTGTCATCCACTCATCTCTTGAGGGGCATTTGGGCTGGTTCAGGAGTGAAGGAACCAAATTGCTTCCAGGTAATATATGAATTCTAGAACCAAATGGAAAAATATTTATCTAATTGTACAAATAATTAGATTTGAGGTCAATAACAAAAGTTTTATTTTCTCAGATTAAATAAACATTAGTTGTCATCTGAAAGGCACATGCTAAAAGACTGATAATGAGAGACGTCAAAGAGAAACAATTACATATGTGACACAAATAATCGAATTATTCCCAGCAATAGTAATGTAAAAGCAATAAAAGAAAAAAAGTATGCTAATTAATTTTAGACAATGAACTAAAAATGGACGGAGTAGCTAGTAGGCATTACTCAAAGTAATGACTCTATTAATTGATTAATGCATAGTAGATAGTAGAGAAACTGATTATTTTAAAGAAAAATGACCAGTACAGTGGAAAAGGCACTTGCCACCAAGCCTGACTTGACTATCATCCATAGACTCATAGGATAGGAGAAAAGGCATGAGTGCAGCAAGCTTTGCTCTAACCAATATGCACTGTGATACACAAGCAAATATATATGTCCACTCAGACACACATGTCCCTCTCACACTGACACACAGAATCACATGTACACATACAGACATTAGCACACAGACACACACACACAATCACACACACACACACACACACACACACACACACAAACCCACTAAATTAAAAACTTAACAGAAAATCTGCCCAAACTACACTTGTACACAATACCTAAAAGTAACTTCACATTTAATTTGTCTTGCTGAAATCATCATATTTTCATATTTACCTGTAATACTATGTCATTAAAAATATATATGACTTCTTTCTAATCTTTATATATTTGCATAGAAATAAAAGCTGTTTGTTTCTCTTCCATGGCCATTCCTGTACTTGACATAATTACTCATGAGAGCAGGTTTATTCTCATTCATTGATATTAAATATGAAATTAATGGTGTGGGGGTTTGAAGAAAAATGCTCCCAGTGGGCTCCAAATACGTGGACATTTGTTCACATTTGGTAATGGGGAAGGTTATGGTTTAGGCCATGCTTGAGGAAACATGTTACTGAGGAGACACTTTGAGAGAACATTACCTCAGCCCCCTTCTAGTCTGTCACTTTGATTCCTGAGCCTCTTTGTATCTATTTCAGCTACCTGGTGCCCTGCCTCTGTTGCCATGATGGTTTCTTATTCTTCTGGAACCATAAGCCCAGGAAACACTCCTTGCTTAAGGTGCCTTGGTCAAAGAATTTTACCACAGCAACAGAATGGTTCCTAATACAGATTTCTAGCATTTGCTATATTTAAACATCTTGTTCTTAAAATACATAAAATGAATAATATATTCTGATAAAGTTTCAGAGCAAAGAGTACTTGTAAATAGGGCAATATAGTACTAGTCTTTTTTTTTTTTTTTTTTTTTTTTTTTTGGTCTTTGCGAGACAGGGTCTCCCTGTAGCCCCAGCTGACCTGGAACTCACTCCGTAGACCAGGTTGGCCTTGAACTCACAAAGATCCGCCAGCCTCTGCCTCCTGAGTGCTAGGATTAAAGGCGTGTGCCACCACGCCTGGCTAGTACTAGACTTTTAAGAGAACTAACCTCCATTGCAACCATGATTCTATCCATTCTTGCCAGATGTTAGAGTTTAGAGTGGTTCCTCTAGGTACAGCATGTGGAACTTTCCTCCATAATTTGAATCCCAAAGCTATACTGTCAAATGCCAAGCTTCTAAATAGTAAATCTGGACTCATGTCATTACTGGTAAATTGTCCAAAGACAAAATGCAGTAACTAATAAGTTCACAAAATGCATGATTCATTAGGAAAATATGGTGATTATAATAAAAGAAATTCAATTTGGAATGAAGAAGTGAGAACCTAGGAGAGAGCTGATTGTAAGATCATTATTTTCAGAATGATATATCTGATATAATTATGTACATAAATGCATAAATATACACACATAAGATTTTTACTCACATTAATGAAAAGATGGAATGGGCACATTAAAGTTATATTGATATTTTAATACAGAAAAGGCTTATTAAAATAAGTTCCCATGCAAATAGTTTATAACAGGAATCTGGATCATGTCATGTATAATTGTTCTACCTAAGCACTGTTTTTAGAAGTTTGTTTTATATTAATTATATTTATAATTTTAATGTAAGTAGTAGAAGTATTGCTTATCAAAAATATTTAGAAAAAGTGTTAACATTATTCTTAGATCATATTAAAACATCAATACATATTATTTGATCACTCCAATGCTCCTTGGTCACTCACCAGAATTGAGTAATTTAAAATAAATATATGGGCTTTTCCAAGATGGTGAATCTGGAGGCTTCTGATGCATTCTGCTTAGCTAAGGGCAAAGTCATGGAGAGGGACTCTCTGGAGGGCATTGGGAAGCATCATAGGTGGTCTAAGGGCATTTGGATCATTAGGGACTACATTTTGGCAAAATAGACATCAAATGACTGCATCAGGAGACAACAGGGATAGTTCCAGGGTTGTCTGAGCATTTCTCCTAATGAACCCTGGTACAGACCTTAGTGCCTGGCCCTGGAGAATTGTAGGTAGATTAAGGGTGGTGTAAAGTGCTTCCATGAGTACATCTCGCCTGGTGCGTAATTGGGGTTCACCCCAATTGGATGTGGGGGACTCAAGCTGCATTACATTGTGATTTTCCAGCCCACAGTACTGTGAGTGCCTGGTGTCCTCATGTGTGTGTTTCTCAGGCCTGGGGAGTTGAGGTCAGCTTGGGTGTTGTGTAGCTTAGGCCATTGGATGATCTCTTTGCTGGTTGGGTAAGGGGTGTTGGTCTGTTCAGTGTTATGATAGAGATGAGATTTTGGAGCCTAAAATATCCACAACTGTACATCAATTAAGAGGTCAACAAACACATGAAGAATATAACCAACATCAGTGTCAGATCAATAAACACCTAAGCTTCACATTGGAACCATTCCTAACAGAAACTACCCAAATGCCTAAAGCTCAACAAAAGAAAGACTCGGATGGATCTCCACCAAAAGTATTCAAGTATCCTCTAATGAAGACACCTTGGATATAACTCAGGATACAGATCTCAAAAACACATTTATGAATATGATTTAGAGAAATTAAGGAGTTGAGGGAATTTAAGAAGCTTATAAACAAGGAAGTCTGGGAACTAAAAGAAGACCTGGATAAATTGAAAGAAAACAATGATAAATTGTGGAATGAAATTACAAAAGATAGAGAAACACTGAAGAAAATTCAATTTGAAACGAAAAAAATAAAATGCAACATTCCACAAAACACGTGGAATGGATGAGAAAAACTTAATAATATGATGGATGAAGTGGAAAATAGAATATCAAGATTAGAAGTCAATATGGGAGAATTGGATAAATCAAGTAAATATTATGAAAACAATTTAAAAAAAACCACAAGCATATAATAACCAGGAAGTGTGAGATACTATGAAAAGACCACACGTATAAATTATAGGGATAGAAGAGGAAGCAAACTCACAGGATAATGATATGGCCTAAGTCGTCAACAAAATTTTAGAGGAAAATTTTCCCAAATTAAACCAAGAGATATGTATACAAGTATTAGAAGCATATAGAACTCCAAGCAGACAGAATCAGAAAAGAAATTCTCCATGCCATATTATAGTAAAAACACTAGATGTTCAAAGCAAAGAAAGGATACTGAGGGTTGCAAAAGAAAAACAACACATTACCTACAAAGGAAAACCTATCAGAATTATATATGATTTCTCAATGCAGACAATGAAAGCCAGAAGAGCCTGGTCTAGAATATCCCTGTTTTTAAAAAAAAAAAAAAAAAATAGATGACAACCCAGAATTCTTTATCCAGCAAAAAATGTCTATTATAATTGAAGGAGAAAGGGAAATGTTCCATGATATAAATAAGTTGAAAAAATTCTTCTCCAAAAAGTTATCCCTGCAGAGAATACTTTAAGCAATACAAAGAGTGGAGGGCAGGCATGACTATAACCAATCAACACCAGAACACAAATGATACTACCACTATGGAAATAAAAACATTGGACAAGACTGGACTTAGAAATCAACATGATTGAAGCAATTTAACTCTCTCAACAACAGTTTTAAAAATCAATGGAATGAATTCTTCCATTAAGAGACAGAGAGTCGTAGAATGGATTAAGAAACAAAACTCATCTTTTTTTTTTTCTTGATCCAAGAAAATTAACTTACCTTTAAAGATAGATATTATCCCAAGGTGAAAGGAGGGCAAAAAAATAATACAAGTAAAAGGCACCAAGAAAGAAGGAGGAGTCACTATGCTAATACCACATACAGTAGAATTCAAGGTCTTTGGTTTTGTTTTGTGCGGGGGCTATTTGATCCCTAGGTGGAACATCGTTGGGGCAGATAGGCTTTTTTCCAGGCCTATGTGGTGCATTTATGAATACCAAGAAAGATTTGATTGGCCAGACCTGCCACAGGACTTGTAGGGTAATGGTAAGGTTTTTATTTTGTGGTGGTATGTTTGGGGGAACTGCCCCATTTGGTTGAATGGGTAGAAATATTTCAAAGTTTAGTAGAAAATAAGATACTTGTACTGGATTGAAGTGGTTAAATGTTTCTAGGGTGGAGTGGCATAAGCATTAGAGCCAGTTTACTAATGGTCTAAATGGGATTATAACTTCACAGGGTTGTGGTTGTTTTTTGGTCCATTCCTGATTTGTACTGGACTTCTAGTTGTATATTCAGATGAAAGGGGCATAGACAATTAATGGGATATCTTTAACTATTGAAAGATATTTTTGGTTTCTGTATATTATGCAATGTTACTTTCGATATCTGTTCTGGCCACTTCAAGAAAATTTGACTCAAGAAATAGGTTTACTTTCCTGAACTAGTGGCATGCACCCCAGAAGAAGACAGATTGGACAGACTTGGTAAATTTTTCAGCTTAATTCTGGTCAACAGGTATGTTCCCTGTTAGTTGAAAACTTCAAACCAGGATATGGGATGTAGAAAAGTAAAGAGACTACTTATGTTTATAGTAAATCATTTATATTTAAGATAGGCCTAAAATTGTTTAAATTTCTCTTATTGTCTTTGCCTGCTTATCCTATGTTGTTAAATTTCTTCTAGTCAATGTTTATGCAAGGCTTCTTGGGATTTTCTTCAAGCTTTATCTAAATATAATACAATAATTAAAAGTACCAGATTGGTATAATTTAACTTTTTTGGATGCTTAATGCCCATACATAAGGCTCATACCAATTTGGCCAAATGATTTCAGAGACAATTTGTTCCTTGTCCTTTGAGTCAAATTATCTTGAAGTGGCAAATTATCTTGATGTTTATATAGGCATATTTTGGAGCAATATAATTGGGAGGGATCCACAACAACATAAGGACTGGGTCAAAGAATGGACTGATATAGTTAAATTCTGCCCAAAACAATAAATCTTCACAGAGAAAAACTTTAAAAAGACTGAAAAATGCAAGAAATGTATGGCAGAATGCATGAACTGGGGTGGGGTGGGAGGAAGGGAAAGGGGAATATGTCTAACTTGAGCTGAAAAATGATGTCTGTAATGCACAAAATATCAGTAAAAGAATTACTAAAAATGGCCACAAAGAGTCAGGTGTCCCCCCCCGCCCCAAAAAAAATCGAGTGCTCCCTGAAGACCAGAACCTCAAATGACCTTGAGAAAACAAAGTTTGGTTAATCTGGGCTAATTGTGTGTACTTAAACAGCCAAAAACAAAGTATAACCAAAAGATAAATAGCCAATATAGTTCCCTTAAAGCCTGAAAATTTGTGACTCCACATATTCAACGTAGAGTTATATGAAATAACGTTAAACAGGCATAAAAACCTTAGATCTTGGCCTTGATTAACAGAGTAGGGTCACCTGCACCGAAAGGACAAGTCCACTACTGTATTGCTCAATAAAATTTCTTCTTTCTTTCAAGCAACTATCTAAGTGTAAACTCATATCCTGACTATTAAAAAGCCTGAAAAGCAGATCCTGAATCCAGACACCATGGTCAAATTAATAGAAGGAGAAGCCTAATAAATGGACATTTTTAAATCCTTAGAAGTTTGAGTTGAACATTGGAATTTACCTGGTTCTCACTTCTCCTGCTCCCCTGCCCGGGTCATGGACCTAACTACTCCTGCCTTCACTTTGCTTTCACGGGCACAAGTCAAGGATTACTCTCCCTCTATACTTATGCTTGGACATCTTTTAAATTGGCCCTCTGAATGGGGGATACCCAGTTGCCACACCCAATATCCCTTCTCAGCGTGGACAAAGTCAGACAGGTTGACATCCAGATTCCCTACTGGCAATTGGGGTGACCTTTTCAGAGGGTAACATAACTAAAGAGGAGGTAGAAATGAATTTAGGGATGAGACCCCCCCCCCCCGCCTAAAATTAACTAGACTCATTCTCAGATGAGAACTCAAGGCTTCCTGGACTAGCCAATAAACACCTGTCCTTCTGGTAACCCTGAAAGAGCAGGAAATGAAGAAAGAAAAGAAAGAGAGAAGGGAAAAAAGGGAAGTACATACCAAGACCTGCAGATTGATTTTTTATTTCACCAGAGTAAGAAATGGAAATCCCCTGTTTCTTGTTCTTGTAGCTTTGTTTTGTTATTGTCATTTTGCATTGTTTCTGTTTTCCTGTGAAAATATAAAAATAAAGAAAAAATCTGAAAAATTTAATGTACACATTAAAAGCTAAAAATTTTAATTCCAAAAAGAAAAATGAATATGTATAATATATTGAGTTTGAATTGTCACAGAATATTAAATATAACAAATTGGATAGTAAACTGGATGTGGTGGTATACTTTTGTAATCTCAACACTAAAGATAGTGAGGTGTAATTATTGGGGAGGATTTGAACCTATCTGGGCAACATAAGGAGAAGCAAGCCGGCATGGTATGTGTAGTAAAATTCTGATGTAGATCGGGCATGGTGACGCATGCCTTTAATCCTAGCAATTGGGAGGCAGAGGCAGGCGGATCTTTGTGAGTTCAAGGCCAGCCTGGTCTACAGAGTGAGTTCCAGGACAGCTGGGGCTACAGGGAGACCCTGTATCAAAAAGACCAAAAAAAAAAAAAAAATTGTGATACAAATCTAACACCCCCACAAAATTTTTGTAGTCTGAGGGTATTTCTAATTGAAAGAATTTTTTTCTTATGCTTTATTACAGTGTTAAATTTTATGCTGTACATTTGTATAAAGTGCATGTATGATTTATGCACATGAGTGGCAGGTATACATACCTGGGTACACATGAGATGCAAGCACGTCTGCAGGAGTCTGCTCCCATCTTCTCCTCCCTGCTTCCTTGCAACAGGGTCTCTGACTAAACCAGATGTCTACTGAAGACCAGGCTGGCTGGAAACACACTCTTGGGATCTGCCTGTCTCTATTCCCAATGTAATGGTTCAGGCAAGTTCAGTAATTTACAGCTTTGTCCCTGGCTGCTAGGGTTTGCAACAAGGATCCCATGTTTTCAAGGCACATTCTCTTACACGTTGAGTCATCTACCATTCCCTAGCCATAAACTATAATTCTACAGATGTAGGTATTTATTTTCTTGTATCATTGAAAGCAGATTTCTTTCTAATACAAAGATGAATGTACTCTGAAGGAAAGAACTAATGAGTGAAATGTAAGTTTTCCGGACTTGAGAGATGGTTCAGTGATTAAGAGCACGGGTTGTTCTTACAGAAGACCTGGCTTCAAATCCCAGCACCTACATTGCAGCTAATTCCATTTCCAGGGGATTTAACACCCTCTTCTGTCCTCCTCAAGCATTACATAACATGGGTGCACTTAACCATATGCAGACATAACACTCATATACATGAAATAAAAATAAATAAAATGTTAAAAATTTCAAAATGTGATTTTTCCAAACAATAGAGATTTTTATATTTATGGACTGTAGGATATTTGAAAATATTTGTAAAATTAGGAAAGTCACTTATAGTAAACATAAGGCTTGCTAAGGATTTGAAATCTAAAACAGTGTTAAACATTTTTCCTTAAATGCAGAAATATCTTTCATGAAGTTTGAAAAACAGCTTGGGGCATTAGCAGGTGATTTTTACTAAGCCTTTCTGGCTTTAAGGAATGGACTTCATGTTGTGTAATATATTTCTTTTTGGGGAAAAATTAAAAGATAAAGACTTTGAAGTTAAGAGATAAAACTTTATTGCAAAGAATGTGAACTTTCAGGCTTAAAACCTAAAGCAAAATAAAAGAAACCACAACCAAAAATGTTTATTAATTAAAGCATATAGTTTTGTTTGTTTGTCTAAATTTCAAGATAGTGAAGGCAGTGAGTTGTTCACACTAGAAAAATGTTTTTCAATAAGATACATCCCCAGACCGTTAAGTTTCCAATGAGTTTCTTGGTATATTTTCTTTAGCTTAGTGTTTCTGGGTGTGATAATATAAAAAATATGTCATACAATATACTTCATTATGTTAGTAGTTTTCCCCAAACCCCATCTATCAACCCAAATACATTATGTTTAATTTCTTCCAATTAATAGGAGATTACAAGCCAAGTATGCACAGACACCTTGAAAATGCCTCAATGAGTATATTAGCTGTATTTTATTAAAATAGTTTCCAGTTTCCAGCCATCACTGATGATTACTACTTTCACCAAAATCTGGTACATATCTTACATGTGAAACAGCAAATTTAAACATGGTAGGATTTCTAAATCACAAACTTTGGATGACTTGTTATTCCAATGACTTACTCTATTTTGACTGAGGCCATAGGTGAGCTTAGGTATAGAAATTTAAGAAGATTGTTTTGGCAAAAACGAAGAGCAATGTTTATTTTGCTTTGTATCAAAAAATTCATGATAATGTTTATGAGCAGTAGAATAGCATGATTGAATAAACCAGACAATTACAGAAAACATCCCTGTGAAGAGAAAGAGGAGGCAAATTAGGGTCATATGCAAACTCTTATTCTTCATCCCCTATGTAAAATAATGCATTCTAATTTATACAGTGCAGTTGGAATTCTTCAATCCTTAGGCTTAGCATATTTAACAAAAAATAAGTCCCTGTCATTCCACCAAAAAATTTCCATTCCATTTAATTAAAGAAATGATTTTGATGCTAATTGCCCGTTTGAAGACTGAGATAATTTTTGCCATTCTAATAACTCTGTAGCAATATTGCATATTGTTTTAACTTACATTTAGTACATTAATGATTATTTCCATTTCCCTCACTCAGTTTTTAAAAATTTATCTTATTTAAAAATTATCCATGTGTGCATATGTACATATTTATATAAATGTATGCCACAATTGTGCAGGGAACTGTGGAGCCAGAAGAGGGCATAGGATCCCCTGATCTGGAGTTAGAGGAAATTATGAATTGCTCAATGCACATGCTGGGATCAGATCCCAGTAGTCTAGCCTGGAAGAGCAGGAAGCACTGTGTACCACTTGGTCATACCTCCAGCCCACACTCATCTTCTTTGATGAAGGTTCTGTTTAGATCATTTCCTTATTCTTATTAATTGAGACATTCTTTTGATCTTGTTGGAAAATTTTAAGTTTTATTTTTTAATCTTTTATTGATATTTCTGCATTTCTTACAATAGTTCTTAAGCAACTTTAGACCCCTCCCACATCCATACTCCTCAGAGCCCTGTCCCCCAATGGACGTCATGCATTCTGTCATATATGCTAAGAACTATTTGGTCAAGAATTTTTGTCTCTGTGTTCATTAATGAGCTGGGTCTATAGTTTATTTTTTGGTTGTATCTTTGCCTGGTTTGCATTTGCATCCAGACATCAAGTACAAGTTCATCTACTGGAGTCTAGTCAGCCTATCAAGATATGTTAAAGATTTACTATCCATACTCCCTCATCCAGCAATAGTCAGTTGACATCAACTTCAAAGCCTGGACCCACCACCCATTTCTTTTGCTGTATTTTGGGACATTGTCTGATTGAGTAGGAGTGGGTCTTGTGCTTGCCCCAATGATTGCCACAAGTTCACATGAGCAAGCTTGAGTCATCTGAAAACCTCTGCTTTTGTTCATGGATCATCCCTGACTCTTACAATGCTCCCTCCTCCTATTCCACGATGGTCCCTGAGCCATGGGTGAGTGAGTTTAATATAGAAGCACTATCCAAGGACATCCACTCTGTAGTCTCTTATTCTCTAAAACATAGCCAGTTGCAGACTTCTCTGTGGATCTCCCTCTGTTAAATAAGCTCTCACTGGTGAGAGCTAAGAGATGCACTACTGTATTCTCTATTACCTAGGATTCTATGTTCCATGAGATTTAGGTGTTGTGACTTTACTATAGATGCCCCCACCTTTGGCAGCATCTCTCAGACATATATTGTCTGTGTGTGACCAGTTGTGGAAGTCTGCAGTAGTGTCCATATCTTCTGAACAGAGGCCTCTTTTATGAGTGTTGTATGCTACAATTTTCTCTAAATGTGTGGATGCATATTTAGCATGTGGTAAGAAATTTCATTTGTCTAAATGTCTGAAAATTATAGGGTTTTCATTAGTACCTATGATATCTCCAGCCATGTGTATATAGTTTTGTACTTACAGTACCACCCATGAGTTTGCTCCCAGTGAGAGTACTTTAAGACCAGAGTTTTTGATACCCCCCCCCATATAACAGTGCCACTACTGCACCAATAGAAGTAGTTTGTTGTGCTAGTTGTAGTTATTAGACATTAGAGTTGGGTTGGAATGTTGATTGATTTTCTGCCTTAGCAATATTCATAGTACCTTCTAATACTATGACAGCTAGTCTTCAGGGAGGAGGATTCAAGATCAGGTCCAGGTCAGTTGTTCCAAGTCCTGTGTCTGATGGATATCCTGTTTTCAGTACTTGGGTCTTAGTTTCAAGTCTTCGGAGATAACCAAGGGCTCCAGCAATTGCCTGTGTTATTTTAGGAGTCTTTGGTATTACTTTGAGCAACAACTTGAAGAAAGATGTCTCCTGTCTGGTACTGTGCCTTTTGCCATGCAGCTCAGAGGTATACATATGCACTAAGGTTATTAGAGACTGCATGCATATTTCTCAGAGTGTTCCAAGCCAATACATTTCCCTCTGTCTTTCCACACCACCCACGCTCCATTCATCTCTCCCCCATCCAAAATCCCTCCTTCCTCACCAGTCCAAGCCCCCCATTTTCCCCCATATTCGTTTTGACAACATCTGCCACCCACCACCTCCTCTCACCTGAATTCTCCCCATTGATCCACTGCATAAGCCTCTCTCTTCTCTTCCCAACTGAACAGCCCCACTTTCCTCACTTACCCTCTTAACATCTGTTCCTTACTATCCTCCTCCTTCAGGCTCCTTCTTTCTTTCCTCTGGATTTCACTTCCATTTTCCTGCATCCTGCTGTTAAATCAAGATATATACCTAAATATGAAGGGTGGGGACTATGATCTGCAAATGAGGGAGAGAATATTTCATTTGCTTTTCTGAGTCTCTATTACTTCATCTAGTATAACAGGTTATTTACCTGTAAACTCCATAATTTCTTCTTTTCTTTCTTTTTTTTTTTTTTGCCTGGTGAGTAGGCCAGAAATGTATCATATTTTCATTATGGATTCTTCAGTAGGGAAAAACTTAGGTTGTTCCCATTTGTTAGCTATTTTGAAAAGAGCAGCAACAAACATGGATGTACAGGTATCTCTAGAGTATGATGAGCCCTTTAGGTATACACCAAGGGGTGGTATAAACAAATTTTATTTTAGACCCATTTTTATTTATTTATTTATTTATTTATTTATTTATTTATTTATTTATTTATGTCTGATCAAGACAGGGTCTCCCTGTAGCCCCAGCTGTCCTGGAAATCACTCTGTAGACCAGGCTGACCTTGAACTCACAAAGATCCACCTGCCTCTGACTCCCAAGTGCTAGGATTAAAGGTGTGCACCACCACACCTGGCTTTAGTTATTTTAAAATATTTTATTTCTCATTTTATTTTATGTGTATGAGTGTATTGCCTGCATATATGCAAGTGCAACCAGGTAGTACAATGTCCAACAATTTCAGAAAAGGGTGTTGGATTTGGAACTGGAGGTACAGAAGTTTGTTGTGCCTCATACGGGTGCTGGGGAATTGAACCTGCATCCTCTGTAAGAGCAGTGAGTTCCCTTAAGTACTGAACAATCGTTTGAGCCCCTCGTTCTTAGACTTTAAGATTTTCATCCTGTTTTCTAATATGCCTGCTGGAGTTTGCATTCCCAACAATTGTTAATGAGTATTCCCCTTTCTCTACATTCTTGGCTAGCATTTGCTGTCTTTTGTTCTCTTGAATTGTCTAATATGACTGGGGTAAGACTGTATCTTAATGTTGTTTGTATCTTCATTTTTCTTATTACTAAGGTTGTTGAGAAGTTTTTCAGGTCTTTCTTAATCATTTTTAGTTCTTGGTTTGTGAACTCTTTGTTAAAAGTCCTAAAAAGATGGGCTACTATATTTTATTAGGTTATTTATTTTCTTGTTTGTTTTTGTGTTCTTTGTATAGTCTTGATGTTAATTTTCTTTGTCACATTTGTAGCAGGTGAAGATTTTTTCCTACTCAGTGGGGTTCCTTTTCACTTCTTGTTGATTTTTGGGGGGGAGGGGTTGGATTGTTTGGGGATTTTGTTGTTGTTGCTTTTCTGTACAGAAGCTTTGTAGCTCAATGCCGTCCCATTTGTTGATTGTCGTCCTTCATCCTTGAGTAACTGATGAACAATTTAGAAGGTCCATTCCTTCATCTCATCTTGTAGTGTATTGCTTAAGATTTCTTTTAGTAGTTTCAGAGTTACATGTTTGTTTGTTTTTTTATGGAAACTTGAATTTTTTTCCATGTATCACAATGTTTATTGATAGATACAAGTATATAAAATCAGGGCATAAACATGACTTAATAAATTAAGTAGACTTAATTTCAATACTATAATAAGGGACTAATTCAAATTCTCACCATTTATTTCACACCCACAAAAACCACTTCAAAGGCATTAACAATCTCTCAAAACTGTGTTTATGCAAGTAAACCATGTTTCTCTTTTTTTTTGTTGTTGTTCTTTTTCAAGATGGTCTCCCTGTAGCCCCAGCTGTCCTGGAACTCACTCTGTAGACCAGGCTGGCCTTGAACTCACAAAGATTGCCTGTCTCTGCCTCCCAAGTGCTAGGATTAAAAAGACTTGCATCAGGCGGGCGTGGTGGTGCACGCCTTTAATCCTAGCACTCAGGAGGCAGAATCAGGCTGTTTTTATGACTATTGCCCTGTAGTATAGTTTGATGTCTGGTATAGAAATTTCCCCTGTATTGCTGTTTTCACTCAGGTTTGCTTTGGCTATTCGGGGTTTTTTGTTGTTGTATATGGATTTAAGAATTTTTTTTCCAAGCCTGTGAAGAATGTACTGGAGATTTTTAATTGGAATTACATCGAATTGATATATTAACTTGGATAGAATGGACAGTTATACTATATTAACTTTTCTAATCCATGAGCATGGGAAGTCTTTCCATCTTCTGATGTCTTCTTCAATCTCTTTCTTCAGTTTATAATTTTTGTCATAGAGATCTTTGGTGTCTTTGGTTAGGTTTATTGCTAGGTATTTATTTTTTTTTTTTAGGCTATTGCATTTGGGAAGTTCTCCTTGTCTTCCTTCTTCAGTTGCTTGTTGTTGGTGTAAAGAAAGGCTACTGATTTTTCTAGGTTAATTTTCTAATCTGCTACTTTACTGAAACTCCTAACTGTTTCTAGGAGTTTTCTGGTAGAGTTTTTAGCATCCCTTAAGTAAACTATCATATCATCTGCAAAAAAGGATAGTTTTACTTCCTTTTTTCCAATTAGTATTCCTTTGATTTCCTTTTCTTGACTTATTGCCCTAGCTAGTATTTCAAGCACTGTATTGAAGAGGAGTAGTGACAAGGGGTAGCCTTGCCACGTTCCTACCTTTATGGGGAATCTTTCTAACTTTTCTGCATTTAGGATGATGCTGGCTGTGGGTTTCTTGTATATGGCTTTGATTATCTTGAGGAATGATCCTTCCATTCCATTTCCCTCTAGTACTTTAATCATAAAGGGATGCTGTATTTTGTTGAAGGCTTTTTCTGCATCAATTGAGATGATTATGTGGTTTTTGTCCTTCAGTCCATTTATGTGTTTCATGATATTTACAGATTTTCGTATGTTGAACTATCCTTGCATCTCTTGTATGAATCCAACTTAATCATGGTGGATGATCATTTTAATGTGGGTCTTTATATGGTTTGCAATATTTTGTTGAGAATTTTTGCATCTGAATTCATTAATGAGATGGGTCTGCGAGGTACATGTTTTGTATTGGAGTTGTGATCCATTTGGAGTTGACTTTTGTGCAGTTAAAGACAAGGGTACAATTTCATTCTTCTGTAAGTGGAAATATAGTTTTGGCAACATCAGTTTTGAAGATGCTCTCTTTCCTTCATTTGTATTCTTGGCACTTTTGTCAATATCAAGTGGCTGAAATTTCATGTACTCATGGTTGGGTCTTCTATTTTGTTCCACTGAGCTACATATCTGTATTTTTGCCAGTATCATGCTATGTTTATAACTACAGTTGTGTAAGATAGTCTCAGATCTGGTGTGGTGATCCCTCAAGCATTGCTCTTTTTGCCAAAGATTGCTTTGGCTATGTGAGGACTTTTGTGATTACATATGAATTTTATTATTTTTTCTAGCTCTTTGAGGAATGTCATGAGGATTTTGATTGCCATTGCCTTGAATTTATAGATTGCTATGGTATTATGGTTATTTTCACAATATTAATTCCACCAAAACAGGAGAAGGGTAGGTCTTCCCATCCCCTATTGTCTTCCTCTATCTCTTTCCTTAAAGATTTAAAATTTCATTGTAGAGATCTTTAATGTCTTTGGTTATGTGTGTTCTTTGTTTTTTTTTTTTTTTGTGAAGACATTGTAAATTGAAGGGCTTCTTTGAATGCTTGTTTCAATTGCTTGCTATTTCTATATAAAAAGATTACTGATTTTTCTAAGTAGATTTTTAATCGGCCACTCTGCTGAAAGTCTTAGTCATTTCTAGTAGTTTTCTGGCAGAAGTTTTAGAATCTCTTACATATATTTTTTTATTTTAATTTATTTTTTTATTTTTAAGGGATTCTACAATATAATGACACAGTTGTTTGCAGATAACATTGATGTTACTCAGTATGTCATACAATTAGGTAATTGGTGCATTTTGCAAGTATCTATGTCCAAATTTTGAACTACCCAAGGTTCCCATAGTGCAGTTGGAGAAGCTTGTATGCACAGGCATGTTGATCAATCAGGAGTCCAGACTATATTCCTGTAGTCTCATGATTCACCCCTATCTCTCCACAGCCCTTACAATCTACCACGCCTCCTCTTCCGCAGTTTGTTCCCTGGGCTTTGGGAAAGGGGCACAAATGGGTGAGAAGAAAACAGTCTAACTTCTTTGGAGTTGTCGTTTTGGACTCCAGTCTGTTCAGGTTGTTTCGCTTCATGGATTGACAGCGTTCCCAGTGATACCCTTTTTAGTCATACTAACAAAGCACAAGCTATTGGATGTACAGGCATTTAAGCAGTACCACTTATTATGTCAAGCTAAGCTGTGAGCATAGACACAGATGCTTGGATGGTATGCTAATATTTTATGGAATAGTGATAATTTGACCTCTTCTTTTCCAATTAGTATTTCTTCATCTACTGAAATGACTGTGTGATTTTTGTCTTTAAGTCCATTTGTATGAATTAATTAAATTCATTTACATATATTTAACCACCTCTGTATTTCTGGAATAAGATCAAATTAATGATCGTAGATGATCATTTTGGTGCATGTCTGTGTGTAGTTTGGGGGTACATTTTTATTGGTTTTATGTCTATATTCATTAATGAAATAGACATATAGTTTAATTTTTTGTTGTGTCTTTATATGGTTTGTTATTGGAGTGGTATTAATTTCCTAGAAGGAGTCCCAGTTCTCCCGCTGTTTATATCTTTTTTGAATAATATAAGTAGTGTTGGTTGTACATCTTTGAATGTCTGGTAGAATTCTGATGTGCATCCATCTTAGCCTGAACTTTGTTATTATTATTATTATTATTATTATTATTACTGAGACAGGCTCTCGCTTTAGTCCCAGCTGTCCTGGAGCTCACTCTAAACCAGGCTGGCCTTGAACTCACAGAGATCTGCCTGCCTCTGCCTCGAAGTGCTGGGATTAAAGGTGTGAGCCACCATGCCTGGCTGGACTTGTTTTAGTGAGGAGGTTTTGTATTAGTGTCATGTGAACTTCAGCTAGGATCGATTTACATTGGAAATGTTAATTTTCTACATCAAAGTCACAATTGGAAAAGGACTATAATTCTAAAGTGTGTCATTTACTGGGAAACACTTTAAAGATAAGTTTTAGGTAAAATCACAAACTTGAGACAGTAATTGCAGTATCTCAAACAAGATCCAGGAAGACAAGAGAAAGAACATATGAGGAACAGGACATGCATGGCTTTGTATGAGCACCAACTATTTATAAGGGAAACCTCATGCAGAGAGTGATATATAGAAAAACATAAAAGTGACAATAAAAAGTAGCCTGATGGTGCATTATAACCTAAAGAGGAATGAAGGAGAAAAATAGAAGATCCTCATTATCAAAGCTGCTCGATCCCCAGAAAATGCAAGACAAGAAATCTATTTTTTAAGTCTTGAAATCTTAAATTAGATATTATGATTTATATTAATTAATTTCTTATTGCTAGAACATACTACCTGAGAAAAACAACATAAGAGGAGAGGTTTGTTTTGGCACAAAATTTGAGTGTATCCTATCATGGCAGGTAAGTTATATTAAAAGGATAATGCAAATGGGCTCCTCTGCCTGGAATTTTGCTCCCATGTTTTTATTTTTATTTTTTTTCCAAATACAATCAATTTGATAATCAAGTTTAAAAATCATATCATTTCCCTTAGAAATTATCTTATTAAGGGATATTTAATAATCTGTTTAAGATAATCTAAGTATAAGGACTCAAGATTTCTGATTTTTCTCATAAAGATTATAAAACATAACAGTAAAAGTATATGTAAGTAAAAGTATATGTAAGTTAAACGAGTTTAAGTAGAGAAGTTCTTTGGTAGAAAATTGTTTTCCAAAATTGTTGTTAAGCCACACACACACACACACACACACACACACACACACACACACACATTCACATATAGACACAGAGGTATCATCATATTATAAGGTAATGCAATTTTTTTAATAAATCACATTTGCTGTCAGCGTGCACATGAATATTAAAATTGTTTGTACATGATTATTTTGTTGATTTAATCACCATTTGAAAAGATGCCTTAATTGAATTTTAACCTTAGGAAACAAATCATTCATGTTCAAATTAACCTAAATTTCACCTATTATACTGATCATGTTGGTGTTATTATAACTCAATTGTGTTCTATAAAATGGTTCTATTTAATTATAGAGGTTAATGTTATGAATTAAAAAACTTCAATGAAGACATTCAATATTACACGACATGGGTGCACAGACCTAAATGCAGACAGCACACTCACACACATTAAAAAAAGAAAGTAAAATGTGAAATTCCCCAAGCACACAGATGTACTTCATGACTTTATGTTTCATGCTCAATTTTTACATACCTTTGATTTACTGTATTTTTTGTCATTTGATTAATCCTGATAATTTGCTGTCTGAAATGAGTCCATACTACAGTTAGATTAAAGCAAATTTCAGTGAACTACAGTGTGTTGGTGCAGCAAACTTTTATAAATTCAATGTAACTGAAACATAATTACTCTCATTCATTTCTGCATTCTCTATGTTGTTATGACATTTTCTACACATACATGAGAAACCTGATTGTGTGGCCTGAAAATCATAGATTATTTACTGCCATCCATTTATTAAAATATTTTCCAACACTTAACAATAAGTTAAGTTAAAATAACTTTTTATATTTATTACATTTAATCATGTATTATAACTTCTTTATGTTCTTTTTTAAAAGAACATTTTTTTAAAAAGAAAGCTAATGTCCGTAACAACTACGAACTAATATCAAAACAAAAAAACCCATAAAATTAGATATTTTACAAAGAGAAGCTATTTCTTGCTCACATAGGATTATGAACATAGCATCACTCTGTGGTGAAGCTCCTCTAAAAGATAGTTTACAAGTGGCTTTGATCTTGTTACATTCATTACAAAGGTCTTTGACATCTGTATGAAATGATTTTCTGAGGTAAACATAAAACTATGCATATAACACATAAAAACAATATAAAATATCCAAGCAAACAAACAAAAGTACCCAATACTCAAAGTGACAAATAATATTTCAGCCTCCATTCCCTTGGCAATAAATAATCTGTCAGCCCCATCAAAGTGTACAATGACTTATCATTGGGAATATAGTTAACAAATTGACAACCACTTCAAAAAATAATCCTCATCCTATTTAAAGGGCAGTATGGGTTACTGTAAAGCATCCAACAATCTTCACCACACCATTCTTCTTAATGTAGATTTTTTTTGGTCAAATTGTAATCAATGTATAAATACTATACCTAGAGCAAACATTTTTAATCTTTTTCCTTATAGTTGGTTTTAGTAAAACGAATCTTTAAATCATATTAATTAATGTCATGATTTTAATAATGGGATGTATGATGAGAAAGAATTTCAGTCATTATATTACATGCCAGTTTATACATGGCGGCTGAGAACCGTCTTTGACTCCAGTTCCAGGGGGAAACCGACACCCTCTTCTGATCTCCGTGGCATTGTACGACACGGGTGCACAGACCTGCATGCAGACAGTACATTCAGACACATAATAAATAAATAAATAAATAAATAAATAAATAAATAAATAAATAAATAAATGAAATGTTATAGTAACTGCCAGAACTCTTGACTGCTTTTACTATTTGTAGATAATTTAATTTCCTTATTTCTATCCAAAATATTTACTCAGTGTTCCCATGGAGATCAGATAATAAGTACCATGGGTTAAGCTTTTTTTTCAGCTTGCTTCTTTTCTCCCTAATTTGACAATTGTCATTATGGTGTCGCTTATTGTTTTATTATGAGTTTTTACTTTATTTTATTTATTTATTTTTATGTGTATGGATGTACTCTCTGCATGTAGGTCTGTGCACCCGTGTCGTGCAATGCCGCTGAGGTCAGAAGAGGGTGTTGGATTCCCCTGGAACTGAAGTTCTCCTGGAATTGGAGTTACAGACGGTTCTCAGCCGCCATGTGGGTGCTAGGGATCGAACCCGGGTCCTCTGCAAGAGCGATTGGCGCTCTTAACCACTAGGCCATCCCTCCAGCCCCGAGTTATTTTATAATAAGAGTCAGAGTCATTTTCTTCAAAGACAATGCTTCGTTCTGCTTCAACTATATTGAAAACTCTGCTCCCTGAGCACCCACTGTGGAGCTGAGAAGAATGTGCTGAAAATTGTAGGCTTGTCATCTACCTTCACCATTGTCAATATTTCTGAATTTTTTCTCATTCCATTAAAAATAAAATTCAGACTTATATGTACTTCCCGAGTTTGTACATTGAATACACACACATGCATATATATATATATATATATATATATATATGCATGTATATATATATAGTATATATATATATATATAAATATATATATATACATATTTCATATGCCAAGTACTATATATATATAGTACTTGGCATATGAAACGCTCTGAACTCAAAGAAGTCCAGAGACGTTCCTACCTATTCAAAGTGGGTATCGTATCATATATACGGCTGGAAACTAAACAGAAAAATATGAAATATTTTTAAACAAATAAAATAAAATATGGACTGACAAAATGTAAATTAGAACAAAACCATAAGTTACATTTAAGGGGCTATTAAGATTCAGCCCATGAAAGACTCAGAATAGGAAATGTTGCCTATCTTGTATAGTCATTACAGGTGTTTCATCTAACTGATACATGAGCGACAAGATTTTCCCCAGAGGTTTTATGGATGGTGAGTCACAGTCAGAATATGATTGACCAGGCAGCATACAGGAAGAAGCCATTAAGGTCATAGAGCATTAAAGAATCAAATAGGTAATTCAAATACTCCAAAAAGAGCTCCCGCCCCTTCACTAGGATCACTAGAAGGAGGAGAGGGTACAGATTCCCAGGCTCTAGTTGGTAAAATAGGAAGATAGTGACTAATCCATTAGATACACCTTATCTCATAGTTGCTCATGGGAAAGGGATGATGGGACCTTCTGAGAACCCTCTGGAGAGGGGGTTATTCCAAAATAACTTCCTTGGCCTTAATACAATGTGTACACATTTATCATATAGATTTTATTGGAAAAATCAGCCAATACTTGCAAAGTTTCCCCAAGTTTTACCTTACCCTGATTGATCCATGAACCTTAAAAAAACACTGATGTTTCTGCATTTTAGGTCTGACCTGAATATAAACTAGAGGACCTGTAGTGATCTCTAATGGGAAATATTTTGAGAAAGGGTGCTATTTAATTCTTTCTGCTTGACCGTGTCCACTTGTAGATACAGGACAACTAATTATGGGTACAAGCTTTCATGCATTTGGTCACCTCTAGTATAACCAGTTTTGATACTGGTAAAGGACAATATTTAATCAATCTGGTCCTAGAGTCTTTACTCTGTACACTGATATTATCTTCCTGGGATTGTGATCCACCACAACTAGCAGGACCCCCACAGTAACTAAAGATATTTGGTGATTGATAACCATAGTTATAACCTAAATTAACAAGGTCAGAGGGACTTAAAGTGACAGGTTATTTTGCTCAACATTTCAACTATGTTTCATGGAACTATAGGGTATCTCTTGAAAAGTCCTGGGCTGGAGAGATAGCCTAGCGGTTAAGAGCACTGACGCTCTTGCAGAGGACCCGGGTTCGATCCCCAGCACCCACATGGCGGCTAAGAACCGTCTGTAACTCCAATTCCAGGAGAACTCCAGTTCCAGGGGAATCTGAGACCCTGTTCTGACCTCCGCGGCATTGCACGACACGGGTGCACAGACCTGCATGCAAAACAATACATTCATACACATACAAAAATAAATAATAAAAAAAAAAGAAAAGTCCTGTAAATATGGTGAGTAACTTCTTTTTTTTCATGGAGGCCATGGAGACAATATATGGACTCAAACCAATGTCATGTCTATAAGGAGGAGGTTCCTCAGTGCTTACAAGTGAAGCCATTCAAGAAAGACCTTTAACTCATTTTCACAGAGATGGTAAACTGGTAAAGGAAGGTCCACAGAGCTCTAAGCTTTCCAAAGCTGTAGTAAACTTTGAGGACCAGACCCTCAACTGCCCTAAGAGTAAATAATGGGTTAATTATGGCCTACTTTATGGTGTTAAATACCCAACAGAAAATTATACCATAATATTAAAGTGATTATTATATTTCTTTAAGAGTACAAGGTATTTCACTTCTCACATTAGGATTATGTCTAAATTATATTTTTAGATAATTATTTCTCACTAGTGAATTTATTCTTAATAATAAAATGCTTCACAGATTTAAGATTTCAAATCTAGGCCAGAATAAACACTGAAATACCTAAGTGCATCAAAGAGAGACAAGCCTTGCAGTTTGAACGTAAAAATCAAATGATGGCTACAGTTATGTTCTCTCCCTATCTAAAATACTTTTTGAAGGAATTAACACTGTGATTCTAGCCACTCCAAGAACTGCACAAAATGTGAAAGGAAATCTTAAGTTTTTCACTCTTGAGTCCCTACTTAGAAGCCAAAAGAAATGTGAAGAAGTCAGAACTCAATAGATAGATGCTCTTGGGCGTGCTCATGAAGAAATTCTAATGGATCTTGATTTGAACATTTAAAATTATTCCTTCTTCTTACTATTCATTCCCTGCCTAGATCTTTTATTTTTTTTTATTATTTTTTTCTTTATTTTTCTTTTTTTTTTAATTTAATTTTTATTGATGGTTTGTGCATTTCATACATCATTTTCCAATTCAGATCAGGCATATTTCCCTTTCCCTTCCCCCCCACCCCCACCCCATCCCAGATCATGTATTCTGCCATAACTGTCCTGCATCTTTCAGGTTTTATTTTTTTCATTTTTTAGCTATAAGTGATAATCCATGAGTATAAGCATCCTTCGTGCAAAACCAATCTACAGACTGTTGTGCCCAAATCCCCACAGTCCCACCATCCAGTGGGCCTAAATCTTTTAATCCTGAATACTCTTGCCTTTTCTTCTCTTTCACATCTCCTACTCATCACTTAGGGCCTTCTTTTTATACCTATAATTAGGATAATGTTCTTTTATGTTCTTTATATTGACCTACTGAAGAGTTACCTAATTGTCACTCCCAGGACCCCTATTCAGCAAAGAAGAATCAAGAGTAGTCATAGTCATTGACTCAATTCCATTGTCAATTAGGGTAACTTCTTCAGAGGGAGGCATGATAAGAAGAGCTAGAAAGTGGGTAAATAGTTTAGGGTAGTGTGCTGGATAGCTTTAGTATCAACTTGACACACCTGGGTTGAGGGAGCCTCAGTTGGGGAATTGGCTCCATTGGATTGGCCTGTGGCCACATCTGTGGAGTATTGTCTTGATGGTCGAGCAGTGTGGAAGGTCCCGGCCCACAACGAGTGGTGCTATCCTGTGCAGGTGGTTGTGTACAGTATAAGAAGGCAGCCTGTGCATGAGCCAGGGAAGCAAGCCAGTGAACAGCATTCCTCCATGGCTTGTGCTTCAGCTCCTGCCTCCAGGTTCCTGCTCTGAGTTCCTGCCTTGGGCTCCCTGAGTGATGAACTGTGACCTGGGAGATGTAAGCTAAATAAACCCTTTCCTCCCCAAGTTGGTGTTGGTCAGAGTGTTTTGTCACAGCAATGGAAGACAAACTACGACAGGTAGAAAGATCCCAAATAAAAATAACCATTAAATAATCTTGTGCCTCCTGGTGCCAAAGTATTTGGGAGTTCTGATATGATTCCTAAAAGATTTAAGGGTTACCTCTTCAAGTGGGGCGAGGTGAGGGAGATGAAAGCAGCAGTGAGAAAGCTTCCTGTCAGAAGAATGGAATGTGGTCTGGATGAAGACAAAACTTTCTAGTTTGGGCAGATCGCCTGGTCATAGGACCACCACCAGAAAGGCAGGCTCATCTTAAGTTATGGTAAAGAGATGGAAGAGATACCTAGTATGTTATGAGGTACTAAACTTTTCCTCCCTGAATCCCCACCTTTTTAATGAAGCTTTTGAGTCAAAAGCAGATATGCAGCACTGCAGCACTCACTAAGTTTTGTATTCTGTAAAGCATGTTTCCTTCTGTTATCTCTTTTCAAAACATGTTTTCCCTAAGCTCTGATCTGCTCCAATATTTTTTGGTTGGTTACTTTCTCTCTGACCCTTCCTTCCCTCCTTGCCATGAGGCTGATATTCAGGCACCATTATGACCTCCATGTCAAATCTGAACAAGAATGACTTTATAGCTTTCATCATTCTTGATTCCATTCTTCTCCTCAATGCAGCTGCTGAGATTTATAGTTAGTCTACCCTAAGAATTTATCTTTATATTATAAGAAAAATTTCCCAAAGCATTAAAAATGGGTGGGGACACATTTAACAACATCAAGATATGTTGCTGGTTTAAAGATATAGTGCTCTTTAGTGACTGATAAATTCACATATATTTTTTACAATTATGATAATATAATATTTATGAAATACTCTCAGAAAATTTAATAAGAAATTATTTATTATATAAATATAGAATATTTTCCATGGAATTTTATATCTAAAAGTTAGAAGAATTACATAATTTTTCATTGTATTATGCAGTGTGTGTTGTTTAATTCTCATTACTTTTTAAGTAAATTGACAATTACCTTGTGAAGCATATCTTAGGGAGTGCATATGAGCAGGTCTGAGACAGTTATGTAAGGAGGGAAGAACTAATCTGAATGTTCCTAGCATCAACACAAGGGGTGGATTCCAGATTAGATAAAGTAGAACAAGGGAAAGAACAGAGCACCAAAATTATCATTCTTCCCTTTCCTGACTCAAAACGCCTCGTGAAGAGCTGCCTTACACTGTCTGTAGTATAGCCACTCTAATCACTGTGTCTTCTTCAACATGGTGCTCACTACTGTTCAACCCTGAGCCTGGATAAATACTCCCTTCCTTTAGTTTATTTTATCATAACAATGAGAAAAGTAACTAACAGAGTTTGTATTCTACCACCATTTTACATATCTTATACATATCTTAGACTACACTGAAAAAATTTAAATGACATAAATAAATATTTGCTCTACTATTTTTAATTAATATGAGTGAGAATATTTTAGACTGTAGATCTTGAGCAGAAATTATTTTGATGGAAAATTAATTTAAATTTAAATTTTGGCTAGATACTTGTAATTTATGAAGAATTGCAAATGGAAACTGAAAATTAGAAACATGAATCTTTTCTAAAACTAAGTAACAGTGTTACAAAGTAAATCACAGTCTATTCATTGGTGGGTTTCTGAGGACTGAATATCGAGAGACAGGAAAATAATGCTTTCCTTGAACATTCTCTCATGGTGGAATAAATTAGCTTCTAGATTCTCTACAAAAAGCTAAATTAATTACCACTTACACATTAGTGAATTACTGTAGATTACAACCCTGCTTTCTAATTTAACTGACTTACCTGTACAAAGCACATCCTTTATTAGTTTCCATATAAAGAAATCTACAGACTTTTCAAAGTACATTCCCAGGGTAAAGTAAGATGAAAATGAAACCTTGATAGGCTGGTCTAAGTTATAAAACAATGATGGGGAAGGGAGGGAGAGAGAAAGGGAGTGAAGGAAGGCAGGAAGGAGGGAGGGAGGGAGAGAACAAGCAGAGATGTAAGAAGGGAAATGGAAAGAAGAGGAAAAGAAAACACTTAAAATTTGTATTATACAGAATATGAAATAGAATATTAAATATTCGCTTTGATTTATGTAGATTATATAGACTATTTAATTTGCTAGACATCTGTTCCCAAATAATTTTGAGGCATTGTGTCTGTTTGTAGGCTTTGCATGATTTATTTTATAAACCTCTAAGTCACAAAGGGAACATCAATATAAAGGTAAGAATGTAGAAAACACATCAAATCAATATATTAAAATAAAAGTAACTATAATTAAAATAATTTTGAAGTTGAAATATTACTAGCATGAAGAAATTAAAGCTGGACTCTTCCTTCTAAATTGGGAAGAAATTTATAAATGTCTGAATTCAAATTATATAATAATATCCTTGCAATATTACACGAATGGGTGTATTTCCCAGAGCAGTTGTTGTAGCTCCCGGGATTCACAATCGTGTAAGTTTAATGCTGAATTGGATATAATTCTTAATTTTATCAGGCTTAGTAAGTTGCTGTAATATGAAAATGTGAGGGGCTGGAGAGATGGTCTAATGGTTAAAAGCACCACCTGCTCTTGCAGAGGACCCAGGTTCAATCCCCAGCACCCACATGGCAGCTGAGAACCATCTTTAACTCCAGTTCCAGGAGAATCCGACACCCTCTTTTGACCTCCGTGGCATTGCATGACACGGGTGCACAAACCTACATGCAGACAGTAAATTTATACACATAAAAAATAAATAAATAAAATTTTAAAAAATTAAAAAAGATAAACTGCTTTAAAATAATAGAAAATGTGAGACTTAATTTCATTTTTCAAGCTGGCTGTTTTTTTTTTCTTCTTCCCTTTCTACAAATCTAGTAGTTTTTTATCTAAATATTCTAAATATGTTTATTAATTCAAAATAAATGTCCATCAAAATTCTCTTAATGTACACTCACTGGATTTTGAATACTAACTACCCACAGCCATAGTGTACCCAAAACCCAAATGAACTTCAGTGTCTTCAATGTATTCCCATCTACTGGAGCCTCTATAACTAAGCAAAATTCACACCCTTGAAGGAAAGTGTTATTTCCCCTCCCAGAAGCAAATGGTTGCAATTATTTCTTCAGGTAGAGTTGGGGTTTCTTACCCACTTCTGCAAGGCTGCCATATATATATGGAAGCCTTGTATGAAATGTATATATATATATATATATATATATATATATATACTTTTTATTGAAGATTCCTACATTTCATACAATGATTACTAATCAAATACAGGTACCCTCTCCCATTCATGTCCCCAAACCCTCATCAGAATGCATGCATTGCTTCATCCATGTTAAGTCCTGTGCTCTAAAGCTTTAGTACCCACGTGTATTACTGTGCCAATTCATCCACTGGAATCACGTCAGCATCTCTAAAAATCTTATGTAAGGCAAAATCCACCTAAAACTTCTGTAATCAGTCTCCAATAGTTCTCAATCCACCACCCATTTCTCTGGCTCCACTCTGAGACTAGGTCTGATTGAGTTGGACTAGGTTCTATGGCCAATGCCAACATCCAGGATTACTTTTAATTATTGTTATCTTTTTTAAATTTCTACTTTAACCTGTTCATCATTTTAATGAAATTCTTTGCAATGCTGTTGATTATAAGCTTTACTGCATTGTGGTCTAATAGAATGCATGGAATTTTTTCATGCTTTTGAATTTGATGAGATTTGTTTTGTGTCCCAGAATGTCAACAATTTTTGAAAAGCTTCTATTGACTCCAGAGTCAAAAGCGTAAATTTTTGGTGCTTGAGAGGAATATTCTCTAGATGTATGTTAAGTCCATTTCATATAAAAATGTAATTCAGTAATCTCTCTTTATTCTTTGTCCAGTTCATCTATCTATTTAAGACAGTGGAATATTGAAGTCACCTACTACTACTTAATTGGGGCTAATCTGTGTTTTATAGTCCTAAAATACCGTGTTAATGAAATTACATGCACCATAGTTTGGTGCATATATGTTCATGATTGTAATAACTTCTTGATTGATTGTTCCTTTAATCGGAATGAAGTGACCCTCTTCATGTCTTCTGATTAGATTTACTTCAAAGACTACTTTGTCATATATTAGAATAGCCATAACTATTTGCTTTGTAGAGCAATTTGCTTAGAATATTTTTTTTGTCATCCTTTCACCCTAAGGTAGAGTCTATCCTTAAAGGTGAAATGGGTTTCTTTAACAAGACAAAATGATGGGTTTTCTTTCTTGATACACTATGCTAGTTGTGTCTTTTGATAAGAGATTTGAGAAAATTGATCTTTAATAATAATAAAGGTGTGTATTAAATATTATTTTAACTTATGTTTGTGAACCTATTTTGTGTTTCCATTATTATAGCTTTCTTTGTTTTCTTTCTGACTGAGAATGCTCATTAATACCTTTGTATTGTCTCCAGTATTCTCTGTAATGCTGGCTTGGTAGACATGAATTCTTTCAGGATATTCATGCCATGAAAAATTTCCATTCCCTTAAATCATGACCTCTGCACTAGCTCCTAACATTAGCTAAACTCCCTAGCACAGATTGCTAAGCTCCACTCCTAGTGTTCCCAAACTCCATGTTCCCTGGATCCCCATAGGGTGCAAGTACTGTAAATTTCATCTCCAGTTGGTGGTGATATTTTGGAAGTTCTTAGAAGGTGTGGCTATGCTGGAGGAATCATGTCACTTATGGTGGCTCAGAGAATTATAAATCTTTGCCTGATCTCATATCTTCAGTAGATATCTGCTTCCTCTGACTGCTTGAAGATATGTGTGTATAGTGTCTGTTCCTGCCCTGGCCACTTAACCATGCTTCACTGCTATGATGTAGTCTAATTTCTTTAGAATCTAGAATCATAAGTTTAAATAAACTTTTATTCCTATATATTCCTTTGGTCATAGTGTTTTATCACAGAAACTGTAAAGTAACTAAACATACATGAAAACATCTGATAGCCAGAGGTCATCACAAGGGTGTGTTCCTCTGACACTAACAACCTTATTTTTTGAAAGATATCTCATGCAACCCGTAGCTCCCCATTTCATATAATGAGATTTGCCAACAAGCCTCTGCAAGGGCTGTGCATTTTTTTCCTTCTCTCTAATTCTGGGGTTACACATACATGCTATCACATCTAGATTTTAATTTGGGACTTGGGCTTCCAAACTCATGTCTTCATGCTCATGTAATAAGCATGTCACCCATTGGGACAACGTGCACACTTCAAAATTTTGTTGTTTATCACGTGCATATATTGTTTTTAGAATCTGTGAATTGAAAATGATGTATTTCATATACAATATTTACAAAGCAGCAATAGTTACAGAAAATAGAATAGCAAATGAATAATTTCATTTATGTACTTGTGTGTGTATATACCAATAAGTGTTTAAAATATCATGTTAAATGTGTACAAAACTATAAAACCTTCAAAGATTCATGCTTCTCAAACTTTTATGAGTTGTACAAAATAAAACCAAGGGAATAATCAGTGTTTCTTGCCTCGTGTCTTTTCACCACCCTCCACTGATATGCTGAGTAGATGCTCTTGGATCACACAACAAGCTCAGAATCAGAAACAAAGATAGCTGTACATGTGAAAAATAAGATTTGTGAACTGAAAAGCTACATATTAATGTGGATGATACTATTGTTTTGGGAGTGGAGCCCTAAGATCAAACTCAAGCCCTGGCACATGCTTGAGAAACAGGTGCACATTTCAGCCCAATATTTGTAACCATATATACAGAATTATAATTTTGCTCAACTACGTGCTGATCACATGTTTTTTGCAAGAAATATATTCATTTTTCCCTTCTTATATGATTTCTAAGTAAAAGTAGCAGGTGATAGTTGCTGAGGAGAATGTGGGGCATTTTCCCAAGATTGTAGTCACTAGTAAAATCCCCCTATTTCCATCAATACCTCATCACCCATGCTCATTTACCAACCCCAATTAAAATCTTCAGATTTAAGAAAAAGAAGACAGCATACGGAAGGGTTCAGTTTCCTAATCCATTCCCCCAGACTTCAAACTATATTACAGGGCCATAGTCACAAAGACAGCCTGGTACTGGCACAATAACAGACCTGTTGACCAATGGAACAAAATTGAAGATCCAAACTTGAGCTCATACAACTTCAGCCACCTCATATTCGACAAAGGGGCAAAAAACCCTCAGTGGAGGAAGGATAGCATCTTCAGCAAATCATCCTGGCAAAATTGGATCACCATTTGTAGTAGAACAAAATTAAACCCCATACCTCTCACCCTGTACAAAAATCAACTCCAAGTGGATCAAAGATCTCAATGTGAAGGCCAAAACCCTGAAGCTGATAGAAGAAAAAGTTGGCAACAACCTACAAGACATAGGTGTAGGAAAAGACTTTCTAAAACAGATAGGAACTGAACAGGAAGTAAGGTCAACAATCAACAAATGGAAACTCATAAAACTCAAAAGTTTCTGTACAGCAAAAGAAACAATCAAGGAGGTGAAGAGAAAACCCACAGAGTGGGAGGAAATCTTTACCAGTGATACATCTGACAGAGCATTGACATAAAGAATATATAAACTACTCAAAAAACAAAGAAGTAAAAAGACAAATGACTTACTCAAAAGATGGAGTAAAGAACTAAACAGAGACTTCACCAGTAAGGAAGTAAAGATGGCTGAGAAACATCTTAAAAAGTGTTCAACATCATTAATAATTAAGGAAATGCAAATTAAAACCACTCTCAGATATCATCTCACTCCAATACGACTAGCTAAGATCAAGAAAACAAAAGACAACAGATATTGGAGAGGTTGTGGGGAAAAGTGAACACTCATCCACTGCTGGTGGGAATGCAAACTTGTACAACCACTATGGAAAGCAGTGTGGAGAACCCTTAAAAGACTGGGAATGAGCATAGCACCTGACCCAGTCATACCACTCCTGGGTACATACCCCAAAGACTCATCCTACTGCAAAGATACATGCATGTCCATGTTTATTGCAGCTCTCTTCACAATAGCAAAGAGCTGAAACCAACCCAACTGCGCCTCAACAGACGAGTGGATGACGAAAATGTGGTACATCTACACAATGGAATACTATTCAGCAATAAAGAAAGATGGCATTATGAATTTTGCAGGTAAATGGATGGAGCTCGAAGCCATTATGCTGAGTGAAGTAACACAGTCCCAGAAAGATAAACAGAGAATGGTTTCCCTCATTTGTGGATACTAGTACAAAATCCCCCAGATGAAAGGCAAGATGAATGACATTATTGGTATATTTTTGTCTATCTGAAGGCAACTATGTTAGTATAATGTGAATCTCTCAATGGGCTCTAGAATCCACCCACCAATTATTCTTTCAAACTCTGTAATTACTGTATATGGGTAAGGACTCTGTATCCGTATTTTAGAGTAATATAAAATAAATGGAGGAAAATGTGAATTCCTAAGCATTAAAAAAAAAGACTGAGAGAAAGATACAGGACAGTTATGGCAGACTGCATGGTCTGGTGTGAGGTGGGGTGGGGTGGGGGGAAGAGAAAGGGGAATATGCTTGAACTGAATTGAGAAATGATGTATGAAATACACAAAATATCAATTAAAAATTCAAAAAAAAAAGAAAAAGAAGGAAAATGAAAGGGACACAGCTTGGATATGGAAGAGAATCAGTAGTATTGATAGAATGTATGCAAACAAGATTAAAGTATATTATATACACATATAACACCCTTATATAAGATACCCTAAAATATATAATGTATAGTCCATTCTTATCTTTTTTTAAAAAATTTTATTTATTTTTGTATATGTGTAATGAATGTACTGGTCTGCATGTAAACGAATATACAATCTGTGGTCCCTCTCCCACTCCCCGCACCCTTCCCTAATTCACCTCATTTTCAGTCAGTCATTTCTTCGATTGCAGTCTTTTTTTTTTCTTTTCTTTTGCATCTCTCTAAAAAAGTATGAAATATTTATATCTGGGTTATTGGCACTAAAACGAGTCCACTAGAGGACACCATTGGTAGTTTGTTTTTCTGGGGCTGTGTTACTCACTTAACATAAGGCCTTCTAGCTCCAATCATTTACCATTGCAAAGTTCAGTAGATTGTCCCCTTGACTTAACCGCTGCAATAGAACTCCATTGTTTACATGTACAAACCAAAAAAAAATTTATATTTTCTCTATACTATTGTCTGAGTTGAGGGCATTTTCCCGGGTTGTTTCCAGTGTTTTGCTATTCGTGCAAGACAGAGCTGCAATAAACATAGCGTGTGCATGTATCTCGGCAGTAAGAGTGTCTTGTGGGTATATATACCAGGAGTGTATGACTGTGGTCAGGATGGCAGGGCTCATTTTTGAGTGCTCTCTAAGGGTTCTCCACATTGTGTCTTCCATAGTGGCTGTACAAAGTTTACATTCCCACCAACAATGATGAGTTCCCCTTGCTCCCACAACCTCTCCTAGCACTTGGTATCATCGTAGTTCCGATACCTAGCCAGTCTTATTGGAGTAAGATGAATGATCTCGAGAGTGGGTTTTAATTTGCATTTCTTAATTAGTAGACATGATTGAAGCGACTTCGTCTACAGTTTCATATGCGTATTAATGCTATATTAAAAACTGACGGGGTTCAAAGTATCGCAGTTTTTTGCCTTCCAACGCTGTCTACAGGTTATATGGTGTTTTAGTGACTATTAGTAAAGTAAAATACTATGTATGTTTAAACAACATTGGTTAAAGGTCTGATAAAAAACGGTAATGCCACTCTAGTTAAAAATGGAGATATAATTGCTGTTGTTGCCATCACATTTGTCTTTGAACATAAAATCTGTATAAACAATAACTTGGGATTGGCACATACAACTGTTACTGTAATTTCTCTGTTGTACAGAGAAATTACAGAGAATTGCTACAAACTTCAAACACCTCCTCTTTGGAGTCCTACTTGTAATAACTATTTATAATAAGTACTAACAAAACTTACCGTCTAGGTGCTGCAAAGGTTTTTAATATGAGAGACTTTTCTTACCCCCTACCCCCCCCATAGAACAAGGAGAAATATGATGAGGAGGAGGTTTGTTCTCCACTGTAAATTGGAGACAACTTAATGGAGGCATCTCTTAAGAAAAACTGGGAAAACGGCCTCCTTCTTTAATTGAACTAATAGACATAGGAACCATGAAAAGGATTATGTCTCACTATTCAGAACCAAATATACTAAAGTCTCTTAAGTTATGTAATTTAAGCAAATATATTATACAGGAGCTTGCTGCCATCAGCAGCAATGGATTATCTACCAAGGAGATGGTGGGCCAGGGATTCAAGCCACCACAAAAGGTAAAGGCTCCAAACTGAGATACCTGCAAGAATAGAGGCGATAAGGCCATGCTGCCGAAGAAGACCTGAACCTTAACTGGGAAAGATATATTGAGACCACATGCAAGTGTCAAATGGTCTCTGGAATGCCAGAGAGTGTTACCAAAGTAGCCACTAAAAAAAACCATAAAGCAAATATGGGTCTACCTTGAGTCAAACAAGACTCCTCTGTCAGCACCAGCCACACCTCAACTGCCCTGGAAATACTGTGCAGCAAGGGCAGCCATATGCCTGTAATCCCAATCTAATTGGCTATTAACTATCTCCTTGGAGGAATAACCATGGCTGATGCCACAAGCTTACATACTCTAATGGTCAGGAGATGATATAAGCTACAGTAAGACCCGGTCATATTCAACAGAAAAAATGTAATTCATATTGGATTAACATTCCATCCAAACATCGGTGTCTATACCAAGGTAAACTTCGCCATAACGATTAGTACTGTTTAAAATACCTAAATGTCGAATTTCTTGTGCGTCATTAGTAGGAGCGAAAGGTTATTCCTGGAAAACTGTCAGCCCATGAAAGGAAACAGGCCAGAATTGACACATAGTCCAAGACAACGCTCCAGAGAAAGTAGACGGTTTTGCTTCCATCCACCTGTGCCCTTTTTCTAAGCCTAGAGAACATCTGTGGAAGAGGGGGCGTGGTAGGATGATAAGGGGCTGTGATTGGGGTAAATGGTGAAACTACAGCAATATAGTCTGGACACTCATTTGATCAAGCTTGAACATTGAAATATACAAGACCCCCCACCCCCCACCCCCGCACTGGATGGTGGGAACCCATGGGCTGTGTGGGTTTGGGCACAGCTGCCTGCAGATTGGTTATACACGAAGGATGCTTGGTACGCATAAGTTATCACTTATTGCTAAAAAATGAAAAAAAAACTGAGAGAAAGATGCAGGAGAGTTATGGCAGAATGCAGATCTGGGAATGGGGTGGGGTGGTTGGGGGGGAAGGGAAAGGGAAATAAGGGCCTGAACTGAATTGGAAAATGATGTAATGAAATACACAACGCTTCCATAAAAAATAATTAAAAAAAAGAAAAGAAAATTCTTTTTTAGGCTATAAAAAAAATGAATGTACTGTCTGCATGTAGGTTTAGTGCACCCGTGTCATACAATCCATGGAGGTCAGAAGAGGGTCTCGGATTCCCCGGAAATTGGAGTTCTCCTGGAATTGGGAGTATAAGTTACAGACGGTTCTTAGCCGCCATGTGGGTGCTGGGGAATCAAACCCAGGTCCTCTGCAAGAGACAGTAGGTGGTGCTCTTAACCTTAACCACTAGGCCATCTAAAAAAAATTTTTAATAAATATATTTTTAAAGAAAATTAGAAAAATATGTTATGCGTAAGCAAGAGACTGAGCGTACTTGTTTTACTCTAATATTAAAGAAATATTTTGAACAACTTTTCTTTTCACTGCTATTATTATATACAACCTTGCATAATTAGATTAAAAGTGATACGTCTTTAATGAAACAAAATCTCACAACCTTGAGTGTTTGGCTTCATCTCAGACACAGGTTAATGGAGATGGAAGAAGAGACTTGTGCTCAAAAACTTGGCAAAGTGTGCCAACAATCTTTAGTAATGAGTCTAAAAACAGTCATGGAATAAAAGTTATTATTTTTAGAAAAATAGTTTTAAGAAAATTCTTTAATGAATGACAAGTAACAGAGCAATAATCTTCAGGTTATGATAATTTTTGACTTGAAATTACCGTTCCTTGTCGAGACAAGTGATATATATTGAGAATTCTTATGCTTAGAAGTTCTAGCGTTGCTTTTAATTTATATGACTTTCATCATGCAAGAGTCAAGGCAATGAAGGAAATAGATAATATATAGAATATATAATATATATATATAATATATATATATTCGTTTATTTTTGGGAGTGTTATCCCATTGGGTAAATAATTATAATTACAACGTAAACATAAAAAGGTGAAAATTATGTGAATTAACTTTTACCTCAAATTTTGTTTTTTTTTTAATGTCCTAAGAAACAAACAAGTAACAATACATAACAGACACCGAAACAAGCCACAAATGCCGTTCAATCATGCTCTCACTTCTGTGTGATTTCCGTGTCAGGTTTGGAACGAACCAGGAAGACCTACAGAGTTCGCCCTTTTATAGTCAGAAATCAGTGGTTTTTTCCAATGCTTTTAATTATAACAGTCGGCACCAGTGATTACGGGAGCACCAGTTTTTTTTGGGGGTTAGACCTGCTTTCCTTTCCAGCTGTGCTGCTTCTTTCTAGAGCAGTCAAAACTGATAGTACTCCCATTGATGATGCACACCGCTGGGGAACGGGCAATGTGATATGTTTGAATGTTTGACCTGCAGTTTCTATGTATTATAGTAACAATTGATCTCCTTTAGCTGAATTGGACATGATCATCTGGCATTTGACTTCTATTTCTTAACACCATTTATAGAAAGTAAATGCTGGTTTAGAAATCTGTTATCTCTTGAAGTGCTGCCTTGTCCATTTCAACTGAGTCTCTGTCTTCTTTCCTCAGTGTCTCTTATCATGACCATTCATTATCATACATTCTAATGTCTTTTATTTGAAAATCTGGATGGATCAAAAACTGCATTATTACTATATTGCTTTAAATTTCTGAGCACAATGGCTTTTGTCTTAAGGAAAAAAAAAAAAACCATTTTTCAGTACCTTAAATCATAGTCTTTAAAAAAAAAGCCAACATGATTTCACACACCTAGATTCCCAGCACATTAGAGGGAGGGAAGGGGAGATCAGTTTAAAAATCATCTCCAGCTCTACAGTGACTGAGTAAAGTAAAAAAAATAGTTGTTCTTGAAAATCTCTGTCATCATTTTCTCCTTTAATTAACACAAGGTGTGCTGTTTTGTAAAAAAGGAATGCAACAACTTATCTTAGATTCCATTCATCATTTAGTGTTTTGAACTTACTCATGAAACTCTTACCTCTCATCTTTCTATCCAAACTATTCCCATGAAAGTGTTTGAGGAAGAAGCAGCAGTTGTTCCCTGATAAGTCAGGAAGCTTCACTTTCATCCAAACCTCAAACTTGGATGGTTATAAAATATAGTAAAATATAGTTTTGATAAATATTGGAATGCATTTTATGTAATAGAAGAAGAAAATAATAGTCTTTAAGGGCATTCAATTTTAGAAAGTTATTTATATACATAAAAATGGGCAATACTAGCTTTGTATTGTTGACAGATAAAACAATTCAAACTTTGTGCCTTAATGGCAAAAAAAAAAAAATCCCCACTGATGAAAAATTCAAAATGTAGAAAAGAATTAAATCCTTTGCTTAGCATCTCATTTAGAGATTGGCTAAGAACCACCCACAGCTTTACTAGAAGCTTAATGTCTTCTTTACGTCTTTGTTGCCAAGTTAAGTTCCTTCTGACCATAAGATGGAAGAAATTACTTTCTTACTGCTTGTCAACAAGGAAAAATTACCCCTTCTTAAATGAATATTGACTCACCCCTGAATTGTACCATCTTTATAACATGGTTTTCTGCCACTTCTAGGCTGGCAGGAATATTTACAATTATTTTGCTCTCCCTTTGAGAGTAAATTTAGCTTCATTTAATGGTTCGTGTAACTAGATCAGGTCCATTTTGTCATCTATGGTAGAGTAATAGGGTATATTCTATTCTTGCTTATAGGCAGGAGCAAAGGGGTTAGAAAATGGTACATCAACACTGAGGAGGGGAGAGTCATGAGGAGAGCCAAGAATTCTACTTACCACAAACAATAGGTTGGGAGGGGGTCGGTGGGGGGTGGGGATAAATAAAAAGTGAAATTAAATCAGAATTTCAAATTTAGGGAATTGAAATTATAAATACTATGCACACAGTGAGAAAAAGGAATGTGTATGGAAAATGGTAAAAACTATTCTTAAAGCATATATATATATATATTATATATATATATATATATATATTATATAATCCATGTGTATATTCTAGGTAATTAGAGCTGTGATAAAGAAACAGTGGATTTCAAGAAAGAGTACATCATATGTTATCATCAAAAGGAAAATAATGGCAGTATTCTTATATAGAAATGTGGCTAAGAAAAGGAATGGTAAAGACAATGAAATGTGCTAAACGAATTTTGTTTGGAGGGAAATCAATAGGAAGTTACTGCTAGAGGTTGGTGAAGTGCTCTCTTATGCTTCAGATACACTGTCAGTCTTTTACCCTCCAAGCTAAACCACACCCACCTGAACACTATGCTTTTTGCATCTTCATTGGTTTTCCTAGTCACAGGCAATGAAATGACATCTGGGAGATGATAGGAAAGTCAGATGTGTACTATTTCTATGATTTCTTCTTCTGAGACTTGCCATCTCATAACAAAGGGCTGTTCCACACTGCTATTTGTGCATTTGAGTACAATAAGAATTTGTGTTTATGTGTATGAGTGTGTTGGGGTGTGGTTCTCAAAAATATTTTGAATGCATATGTGAATGTCTAGGTATAACTGGTTTGTGCCTGTGTGTAGATGCTATGTGTGGGTACATGCCAATGTACGTACATGTGGAGGCTAGGGGATAATGTTGGTTGTCTCCCTCTATTGTTCGTCATATTTTTGATTGGCTAAAATGGCTGGCCCATGAGCACGTGGGATCCTATTGTCTCCTCCTCTTATTGCTATGGTTACTAATATGCCCTGGCATGCCAAGTTTTAACAAGGACCTGTTCTCAGGACATGCACTTTACCCAATCAGCCATTTCCACAGTACCTTGGTAAACAGTTTCCTTGTGTCTTGTTCAGAATAAGCATCTGAAAAACCCCCCCACCCCGTTAGATGAACATCCTTTTATGTGCCTTTTTCTTTGATGAACTAACATTTTCAAACATTGCTGTGAAATTCACTTAAAGTTGGCCATTTTGAGTATACCATCTGTTTACTTCTAGGGATGTGAATGAAATTGGGAGAGTTGTTATCAAAATTCTTGTGGGAAGATTAATCTGACAATGATAAACAGATAATGACACAGGAGGAATATATTAGTCCTGCTATATATAATTGTGAGATATGAACTATATGGTTAACATGAAAATAGAGTAATAATTAGAAGGTAAATAATGCAGAAATACATGGAATACATATAAATTAGAAATTGACTAACTGCACCGGGCATGGCGGCGCATGCCATTAATCCTAGCACTCAGGAGGCAGAGGCAGAGGTACTGGCTACTCTTTTGTTGAGGTTCAACGGCCAGCCTTGGTTCTACAGAGTGAGTTCCAGGACAGCGGGCTACAGGGAGACCCTGTTCTTGAAAAGATTTTAAAAAAAAAAAAAAAAGAAATTGTCTAACTGCACTGAAACTCACTAAATTCATACAAAGTGGGGGGGAGTAAGTTCAAAATGTAAACTTGTTAATGAAATGTCATTCTATTAATGAATACCTGAAGTAAAATGAGACTAAAAAGTAAAATTAATTTACAGGTCATTTGTAGGCATTAGTTTGCATCTGTACACATATACAAACAAAGTGAAGGTAACTTATCTGAAATTATAAAATCTGATGAGTAAATATGAATCATTTTGTATGACAAAAATTGAACAGCCTACAATAAGGATAAAATACCAAACTACATATGCCTCAGAAAATTATGAGAAAAAAAAACAAGAAGCAAAAGAACAATAATAAATTTAAATATAAGACAAATTTAAAATGTTTTAGAGAAAAAAATAAGAAAAGTTCATAATAAAAGGAAATAGTAAATTAATGTAATCTAAATACTAGCCAACACAGCCAGAATCAGAGTTCATTGGTCTAAGGCACTTATTTCACCCCAATTTTTAGAGAAATCTATTTGATACTGAGTAGTTTCTTCTCTGTGGAATAGTGTTCATAGTACAGAAAATTTCTATATAGGCTTCTGGGAGAAAACATCTTCACCAGTTGTGAACTGGCTAGGGAAGTTATATCCCTAGAAACCATAGTGTTATAAAGTTTATTAGGGTAACCCAAAATTTTCTGATTAAATAAGTCCAGAAGCACAAAAGAAAACATGTTTGGTACAGTAAGTTTGGCAAGGAACAAAGGTTTGGGGAGCTCATTAGTCCCGGGGTAACCACACTTACTATTTTTCTGCAAAGTTTACATGCTATTAAAGTGCCTTCTAACGTCATACGTGTCTACACACAGATGAGCAAAGCGCTCAGTCCTCATCAGAGAAGATACTCTGTGAAGCACTCAATGGTTATCACAGAAAATTACAACTGGTTAAAGTGCACAGAAGTGTTAGCTGAGTACTCAGTAACAAAGAGATGTCTCTATCTTTCCTTCTGTGGACGGTCAGTAACCGTCACGGAAGAGGACGTAAAATGGTTTTAAGAGTCAGAGGTTGGGAACTAGCAGAGTGAAACACGGTCCTTTTGACTTGAGAGGATCACTGCCTCATAAACTCACAGAAGCAGTGGCTGCCTGGTCAAGAGCTGCACACAACGAATGCAGTCAAAATTCTGGCCTGGAGAGGGCAGCAGCTCACAAGCTCAGACCATCAGCAAAGGTGCCTTGGAGAGTTGACATATTCTGGGGAAGTGAGTCAGTTTTCTTTAGAAAGAACTGGTAGGCTAGTAGGTTGACCACACTTCAGTGGATGCCCACCCAAAGGAGGAATGGGCAGCATAAATTGGACTAGATGAGTTACTAAAAAAATAAAGAACAGTTCTTGGGGTGGTGTACATCTCTTTAATCCCATCACTCGGGGAGCCATGTGACTCTCTGTGAGAACAAGGCCAGCCTACTCTACATATGGAGTTCAAGCCCTGTCTCTGTCATCGCACCTGCCTTTAATTCTAGCACTCGGGAGACAGAGGCAGGCAGATCTCTGTGAGTTCAAGGACAGCCTAGTCTACAAAGTGAGCTCCAGGCCAGCTGGGAATAAAGGGAGACCGTGTCTTGAAAAAGACACACACTGCAAAATACCAGCATGTGCCCAGTGCGTGGGGTGAACAGACTTCACCCATGTCCTACAAAACAACAGCCTGCAAAAGTCCAGGTGAGGCCTGCCTGGGTGCTTTGGGGGAGGCCTGGTATCGCCTGGGACCTTCCAGCCTTCAGGTCCTAGTTTGCAACGTGGTCGGAGCACAGAGCACACCAGCTTGCGCCCAGCGCATGGCATGAGTTGGCCAATAGGCTAAAAACCCCCACCCCCACCCCCCACACCCCCAAATAAATAAAGAGCAACTCTAAATAAATAGCATTCATGATGAAAGGGGAAATATAACAACAGATAAAGAAAAGATGCAGACAACCATACGCGAATACTTCAAAAATCTATACTCCACTAAATTTGAAAATTTAAGAGAAATGATGAATATCTGAAATCCTGTTAACCAACAAAGCTTAACCAAGAAGAGATTGAAAGTTTAAAGAGACCCATAATATTTGAGGAAAATGAAGATGTAAGTAAGAACCTCCCAACTAAAAGTCCCGTTCCAGATGGTTTCACTGCTGAATTCTATAAAACATTTAAAGAGGTCCTACAACTATTGCTACTCAAACTGTTTAGGATACAAACAGAGGGAATTCTCCCAAACTCCTTCTATGAAGCCAGCATCACTCTAATATCAAAACCAGGCAAAGATACAACCAAAAAAGAAAGCTACAGACCCATCTCACTAATGAACATAGATCCAAAAATTCTCACCAAAATACTTGCAAATTGCATACAGACCCACAACAAAAAGATCATCCATCACGATCACATTGGATTCATACTAGAGATGCAGGGATGGTTCAACAGATGTAAATCAATAAATATCATAAACACATAAATGGACTGAAAGACAAAAAACACACGATCATCTCAACTGATGAAGAAAAAGCCTTTGACAAGATCCAGCATCCCTTCATGTTTAAAATCCTAGAGGGAGGGGCTGGAGAGATAGCCTAGCATCCCTTCATGTTTAAAATCCTAGAGGGAGGGGCTGGAGAGATAGCCTAGAGGTTAAGAGCACTGACTGCTCTTGCAGAAGACCTGGGTTCAATCCCCAGCAGCCACATGGCGGCTGAGAACCATCTGTAACTCCAATTCCAGGAGAACTCCAGTTCCAGGGGAATCCGACACCCTCTTCTGACCTTCCACGGCATTGCACGACACGGGTGCACAAAACTACATGCAGACAGTACATTCATACACATAAATAAATAAATAAATAAATAAATAAATAAATAAATAAATAAAATTTGTAAAAAGAATAAAATCCTAGAGGGAATATATAGGACTGAAATGAACATTCCTCAACATGATCAAAGCCATTTATAGCAAACCCACTGCCAACATCATCCTTAATGGAGAAAAATTGGAACCATTTCCCTTAAAGGTGGGAACCCAGCAAGGCTGCCCCTTATCACCACTCCTCTTCAAAATAGTGCTTGAAATGCTTGCTAGGGTAATAAGACAAGAAAAGGAAATTAAAGGAATACTAATTGGAAAAGAAGTTAAGCTATGCCTTTTTGCAGATGATATGACAGTTTACCTAAGGGATGTTAAAAAACTCCTCCAGAAAACTTGTAGAAATGATTAAGAGTTTTAGTAAAGTGTCAGTCTACAAAATTAACCAAGAAAAATCAGTAACCTTCCTTTACATAAAAAATAAACAAGTAGATAAGGAATATAAGAAGTCCTTCCCACTCACAATAACCTCAAAAATAACAAAGAACCTGGGAACAAACCTAACCAAAGACACCAAATACGTCTACAACAAAAATTTTAAACCCCTGAAGAAGGAGATTGAAAATGACATCAAAAGATGGAAAGATCTCCCATACTTATAAATTGGGAAAATTAATATAGTAAAAATGTCCATTTTACCCAAATTGATATATAGATACAATGCAATCCCAATCAAAATCCCTATGAGCTTCTTCATAGACTTGGAAAAAAATCCTTAAATTCATATGGAAAAAAAAAAGACCCCGAATAGCTAAAGCAACCCTGAGTGAAAAATGCAATACAGAGGGGATTGCCCTTCCAGACTTCAAAGTGTATTACAGGGCCATAGTCATATAGACAGCCTGGTACTGGCACAAAAACAGACCCGTTGAACAATGGAACAAAATTGAAGATCCAAACTTGAACTCATATAATTTCACCCATCTCATATTTGACAAAGGGGCAAAAAAACCTCAATGGAGGAAGGATAACATCTTCAGCAAATGTTGCTGGCAAAATTGGATCATCATTTGTGGAAGAACAAAATTAAGCACCTACCTCTCACCCTGTACAAAAATCAACTTCAAGTGGATCGAAGATCTCAACATGAAGACTGAAATCCTGAAGGTGATAGAAGAAAAAATTGGCAACAACCTACAAGACATAGGTATAGAAAAAGACTTTCTAAATCAGACAGCAGCTGCACATGATGTAAGGTCAACAGTCGACAAAAGCTTTTGTATAACAAAAGAAACAATCAAGGAGGTGAAGAGAAAACCCACAGAGTGGGAGGAAATCTTTACCAGTGATACATCTGACAGAGCACTGCCATCAAGAATATATAAACTACTCAAAAAACAAAGAAGACAAATGACCTACTCAAAAGATGGAGTAAAGAGCTAAACAGAGTCTTCACCAGTGAGGAATTAAAGATAGCTGAGAAACATCTTAAAAAGTGTTCAGCATCATTAATAATTAAGGAAATGCAAATTAAAACCACTCTCAGATATCATGTCTCTCCGATAAGGCTAGCTAAGATCAAGAAACCAAAGACAACAGATGCTGTAGAAGTTGTGGGGAAAGGGAAGCACTCATCCACTGGTGGTGGGAATGTAAACTTGTACAACCCCTATGGAAAGCAGTGTAGAGAGCCCTTAATAGACTCGGAATGAGCCTACCACCTGACTCAGTCATACACACTCCTGGGTATATACTCCAAAGACTCATCTTATTGCAAAGATACATGCACATCCATGTTTATTACCGCTCTCTTCAAAATATCAAAGAGCTGGAACCAACCCAAATGCTCCTCAACAGAGGAACGGATGACAAAATGTGGTACATCTACACAATGGAGTACTATTCAGTGGTAAAGAAGGGTGGCATTATGAACTTTGCAAGGAAATGATGGAACTAGAACGCACATTATCATGCTGAGTGAAGTAAGTAACACAGTCCCAGATAAGCAAACGGTGGAATGGCTACACCTCATTTGTGATGCTAACACCAAATCCCCCCAGAGGAAAGGCAAGCTGAAAACGTTATTGTTATGTTTCTGTTTGTCTGAAAGCAACTATGTTGCTTATTAATGTGAATCCCTCAATGGGTTCTTTAATCCACCCATCCAAATATTTTCGAACTCTATATTACTGTATATGGTTTTTGAAAAACCGTATCCATTTTAGATTAATATGAAATTAATGGAGGGAAAATGTGAATTTCCTAAGCTAAAAAAAAAAACGACCTTGAGAAAAAGATTCAGGCCCATTATGCAGCCAAGAATGATTGGATCTGGGTGGGGTGGAGTGGGGTGGGGGGAGGGAACACGGGAATATGCCTGAACTGCATTGAAAAATGATGTAAATATGCAAACATCAAAAGCCCAAACAAAAACAATTAATCCAAAAACAGGGAAATTTAGTCATCTATGTAGGTGGGGTTTATCTGGGAATATGGTGGTTATTAGGGGAATATAGGGGTGAATTAAAATATTTTATCATTAACTTCATATTGACAAAACCTTCCACACAGAAGCTTTTTTAGAGTAAAATAACTTTAAAGTCACTATAATGGGCCATGTGCATGAGAAAATTAAGATATGCTAGAAGCAAAAACAAAACAAAACAAAACAAAAACAGCCGAACACTACAAATTTTTCAATTACTAGGAATTAACTGGAGTAGGAACCACATGATGAATATAACCTTATGGTAACAACTTTATAAAGTGGGAAAAAAAAGGAAAAAAGTACATTTCAAAACGTGGATCCACATATAAAATTTACTTTTCTTTGACCTCTCTTTGCTTTTTACACATATCTAACTTAAGCTACCTGTTTTTGTATTGACTTAGATTTTACATATCTTCCCATTACCCTGTACAGATGATTTGCCTAAGAGAACATTTTCCTCTTCAGACTTCCCTTTAGAGGGCCTATAAAATAAATAGGTAAATGCACATACAAGAGAGTGTATATCATTGTCAAATCCTCAGATGTCACAAAGGTCAGAGACATTCCTTGATTCCTAGGGTATTGACTAGAAAAGAGGTTAAGAAATCTGCCAGTTCCAATACTGCAAATCAGAAGTTCAGGACTGTGAAAACAATAAAACTCAACTTCCCTAAGTGTGAATGCTGACAAGTAAGGAAGAGAGTATGCTACAGAAGTTAATCATTATGTCAATGTAATCAGAGAAAATGAAGGTATCCCCGCTCCCTACTTTTCAGATGTCATGATTTTTGCCTCTGATTCACACTGCATTCTCACTTCAATTATATGTAGCTGACCAAGGGGAGCAACACATGTCCTGGTGGGCAACTCATAGGTGACATCTTGCATAAAGTCAGAGGTGAAATTGACACTAACAGGAATTAAAGCTAAGATTGATATAATCTGATACAATCAATGGTTAGAAATTGAATTAAAATACTTGTAGCATAACAGAAGTTGAGAGCACACAATGAGAATTCTTTACTATAAAGCACAAAATGGTGTTCACCTGCAGCTACAGAGTACATCTATTACAGTGTAATAGACCTAGTCCCAGTGCAGTAGCAATTCGGATTCTTTACTCTTTCTGAGGTCCTCAAAACAATATTGCCAAAAATATACTTATTAAGCCCTACATTCAATAAGCTTTAGCATCATTATATGTTCTTTTCTAATTTTTAACACAATTTCAAATATTTAATTCCATCATTACTGACAAATGGGGAACAAGAACCTTATTAATTTATTTATTTTGTCTTTTTGAGGGACAGGGTCTCCCTGTTCGCCCAGTGTCCTGGAACTTCACTCGGTAGTCCAAGGCTCGCCTTGAACTCACAAAGATGTCCACTTGCCTCTGCCTCCGAGAGTGCTAGGATTAACTGTTCGTGCCCCACCAAGCCGGCAGACAGCAGAGGCAGAATTACTTTTTAATAAATGAGAGAGCAAGATAGATGATGAAGATGTGGCGGTCTATGTTGAATTTGGAGAAAAGGCAATAAGAAAAATGATCACCTGTAAGAAATGAAGACTGAACACATAAATAGATAACAGGAGAAGAGAAGAAGATGACTTAGGGCAACATAAATAAGGATACCTTTAAAAGACAAGGAAAGAGGTTAGTCCAAAGAATAAAAGCTCAGTTGAATAAAGTTAAAAAGATCTCTTTTGACACTTTGATTTTGAGAAATGGGGAAACTAAGGAGCACATTAGGCATTAGAGCTATGAGATTAAGGTCCACAGATTACAACTAAATTATGAACTTCTAAATGAAAGATTTTATTTTCATGTACTTTATAAGGCTTATAAATTCAGCCTCTATACCTATGGCTTAGGAAACATCACAGAGAGCAGAAGGATTTTTAAAGTCAGAGAAGCAATGGGTGATTTAATCTAGACATAGTAGTGTACTCTAGACATAGGAAGCTGCCGCCATATAATCTCAACAGTGAGGTAGTCTAACAAGATCTGCAAAATGACAAAAACTAGATTAGAAAAGTGTATGGGGGACACATCACTGGGTCTCACTTGTAGATGGAGAGCTACATGGAGACAATTGATGCTAGGGAAGGAAAAAAATCAGTTTTCTAAGGCTGGAGAGATGGCCACCCTAGCGGTTTTGGTAGAGCACGGATTCCGCTCTACAGAGGACTTGGGTCTCGATGTCCCAGCACACATCATGGCCCGGCCGAGTTGAGAGCCGTCTGAAAAACTCCAATTCCCAGGAGAACTCCAGTTCCAGGGTAATCCGAGACCCTCTTTCTGACCCTCCCGGCGTTGCACGAAACGGGCTGCATCAGACACTGCAGGAAGACAGTACATTTCATACACATACAGAACTAAATAAAAAATAATTTTTAAAAAAATCAGTTTTCTATTATCGGATTATCAAGGAGCTATTTGACAAATTAGCTAATCCCAAGAGGTCAGTCCTAAGTACTTGTATACTTGAGTAACAATAAGTGGACTTGACGCTTAATATGCATATTTAAAATATATATTATGGTGCAAATATATGCATATTTAAAAATGTATGTATGTATAAGTAATGGTAATAATCAAAGAAGAAATTAAGATGGATTCAGGGAGGACATGGGGGGAGTTAAATGGCCTTTGGGAGGGGGGAATGTGGGTTTTGGAAATGGGTTTCATACAAACTGGTGTGTATAAAATTCTCAAAAAATTAAAAAAATATTTAAATTAAAAGTTAAAAGTAAAAATAATGAAGTATTTTCTTGTAACTGCTTGGTACTCTATTGTTTTTTTAAAAGATATTCAAAAGACAGAAATATTGAAAAATATTAAATTATTGATTTTTAAAAATATGTTACTTATTATTTTGGGTTTTGTACATGAGTGTATTGCTTGAATGTAGGTAGGTGTGGAGCATAGGTCAGAAGAGGCTGTTGGATCTCCTGTAAATGGAGTTACAAATAGTTGTTACCTGCTATATAGGTGCTGAGAATCAAACCCTGGTCCTCTGTAAGAGCTTTTCAACAACTTTTAGGGTACCACACACACTTTAACATCAATGTGAAAAGGGAAATTCAAAGCTCTAGGTGGAATGTATTCTGAAGGTCAAATTAACTGGTTCTATTCAATTCTGAGTTTGAATCATATCAGCAGACAGACTTTGTACTATATATACACATCACTGCTAAATATTGTACTAATATAACACCTTTCAATGAGCATGTTAAATGTAGTTGACTTTTTTAATATAATAATTTTATTGATGTTTTATGCATTTCATACACCATTTTTAAGTTCAATTTTGACATATTCTCTTTTCCCTTCCCCCCACCCCACTACAGTTTATGCATTAGGCCATATATGTCCTGTATCTTTCTCTCAGTCTTTTTATAGTTTTTTTCTCTGCAGAGGTTTATAGCTTTGGGCAGAATTTAACTGTATCAATCCATTCTTTGACCCAGTCTTTATGTTGTTGTTGTTCCCTCCCTTTTATTGTCCTGAAATATGCCTGTATAAATGTCATATATGTACCAGAATTTTGTCCTCTGAGAATAAACTCTATGTTAACTCCAAAACATGTTTAGGAATTAACCATTTAATTTTATATTACTCTAAAATATGAATACATACCTTCCACCCATATACGTAAATTACCATGCCTGAAAATAAGTGGTATGTTAATTCTAGGGTCCATTAAGAGATTCACATTATAATAGCACAGTTGATTTCAGACAGAAAGAAATATAACAATAACATTGCTCAGCTTGCCTTTCAACTGGGGATTTGGTGCTAGCTCCAGAAATGAGGGAAACGATTGACCATTTGTTTTTTTGGGACTGTGTTACTTCACTTAGCATAATGGCTTCGAATTCCATGCATTTAGTGTACTTGAGTTTTAAGGAATATAGAATTTAAGGCTTGGAATGGTGACTGATGTGTTTAATATCGGAACTCTTGAGGAAGAAGCAGAAGACACCTTGGTCAGGGACAGTTTGGTGTTCTTGGGTACAATGTTAGATTCTATCTCAGAAGAAAATAAACATATTTCGCATGCAAAAATAATTCTGAATTATACTAGTATTTAAGTACTACATTGTCTTCTCTAAAGCTAGACATTTGAAATACAACTTTCAAGACTCAAGCATAAATATGACAAGTTCCCATTAATTAAGATTTTCCAAGATAAGTTAAATGGTTAAAAATGCCGCAGTATGTATCTTAGCCTAATTGGAATTTTAATTTGAAATTTACTATACTGTATTTAATATTCAACACACTTACAGAACAATGCCTATATATATATACATATATATATATATATATATATATGAAAATACCTAGAAATAATGTGTTTTTCACTTCTAAAATGATTTAAGTAGTGGTGTGCTCTATCAGTAAAAAAAATTATGCCTGAGTGATTTTTTTCATTTAAAGTTTTAAATGGCTTTACCCCTATGGTTTTATCAACCTTTTCTGTTTTGATATTGCCAACATGTATAGCATAACAAAAGTTACCTTGAATAATTTTTCAAATGTATTTTTAGAGAACTAAAATATATATAAAATATTTTCTGTGTTCTGAAGCGATTTAAGGGAAATAAATGTTGATTTATTTCTTGGTAGATGACAGACAGATGATAAAATACTGACATACGAAATAGACACCTAGAAATTAGGTTGCAAAGCTTTGTTAAATTCCATCAGAATATTTTACATACAATTCACTATGATTTAATAATTTAAAGAAAAATGTCTCATGTTCTGTAATCCTTAATTCTTATAAGTTAACAGAAATAAAAGTAAAATATTCTATTGATTTTTATCTGTACCAAAATGGAGTAATCTATAATTATTATTAACTGATGTTTGTAGAGCTAGAAGAGAATACATCAAAAAAACAAGTTGCCTGTAGAGGCAGTACAGCCTTATTCCTTCCTCTGTAGAATACAACATGCACTATGCCTTCCATTGTACCTACAAAGAGCCAAAACTATATGCTAAGTTAGCTAAAGTAATTTGTATACAAACTAGGTCTCTGAAATCAAGAGAATAGAACACTCAAGACCTCCTCATCTGAACTGCTTGGGTGATTAAGTTTCAAGTTAGAACTTTTGAAGTAAAAGCTACCTAAAAATCCTGCATTCCATCAAGGCCACCCACAATATAACATACATCATCATAAGGGAAATTTATTTTTTCTATCTTAATAGTCTCAAAAATCTTAAATTATTTTCTGATGAATTTCATTCTAAGTCTAAAGTCTTATTTAAAAAAACATCTTAAGTCACACATCAGTAGAAGTGATTCATCCTGGTACCTACTCATACTACAGCTTCGGATATGTGAAATCAAACAACATCTATACTTCCAAACATAGTGGTTTTCCAGGTAGAAGATACATATTACCATTCTAATTGGAAAAGCAAATAGGGTAGAAAAGAATAACAAGTCCCAAGTAAGTCCAAAACTCAAAGCAAGTAACATTAAAGCTTGAATTTGAAGACTGAACCTGGCCTCCATATCCTCCCTTCCTTAATCATTGGCATGGTTGTTGGGGTTTCCAAAGCTCTGGTGAGCTCCTCACCCTTGCTGCTGTTTGCAAGGTTCAGGACACCTCCATGTTGCTTCCCTGTGTTCTGCTGCTGCAAGATAATTAATGGCTTCATCTTCTACAGTTATTGAAGGTTACCTGGCCCCCACAGTCATGCTAGACAGATTTGTTATGAAAGATAGTCTGGCATAGGTCTTCAACTGAAGTTCTTTTATGCCTTGACGTGGCTGCTCTCTTGGGCTTATTTGAAATAACTGGTAGCTGTAAGCACATCATAGAGCTTTTACAATCTATATGCGTATAGAGTTTCTATAAATGTAGCTGAGACTGTCATTTTTTTCAGTCATATAGCTCCTGTTTCCCTGGAAATTTAGAAGCCCACATCTGAACTCGAAGTCCCACAGTTGCCCTGAACATTAAGTCCTAAGACCCCAGGGGATTTCCAAGTCTTTTCCTGAAACATGTCAAGGTTCTGAAAGACTGACTTATGAAAGGATTTAGCCACATTGAAGAAATGCAAAATACATTTGAGCATATTTATCTATGCTCCAGGTGGATAGCTTCTGATTTTCTGGTATGGATTCTACCTTTTTTTTTTCTTTTTCTTTTTGAGACGGGGTCTCCCTGTAGCCCCAGCTGTCCTGGAACTCACTCTGTAGACCAGGCTGGCCTTGAACACAAAGATCCGCCTGCCTCTGTTTCCCAAGTGCTAGGATTAAAGGCGTGTGCCACCACGCCTGGCTTCTAAACCTCCCACCCCGCCCCCAGAAAATAGTCATTTAGCAACATCCTTAGGCTAGTACCTGATTATGACATAGAAGAATAAATGATGAGAATTTACAAAAGTTTACAGGAACATATATCATAAATAATAATCTGCTCAATAAAATACATTTATAATATCTAAATGTATGCTTTTAAAAATAACATAAACTAAGGTCCCACTTCTGACCTGGATCTAGCATTTTGTTTTCACATACTGTGCATAGCTTATCTTACAATCTTGGATTAAAATCTATTCCAAAATTGAGCATATAGGACTAGAGTAACTAAAAGAATTGACTCTTTAAAAGTATGTGCTCATGATCTGGGATGGGTGGGGGTGGGGTGGGGGGAAGGGAAGGGGATATATGCCTGAACTGAATTGGAAAATGATGTATGAAATACACAAAGCATCAATAAAAAAAAGGAGAGAGGAAGTGACAATATTTCTGTCAAAATCAGAATATATTTGTATGTTTTCACTGTTCCTATTTTTGAGAGAAAATCTTATAAAAGTCAGTGTTCAAAATATTTTTACTAGCTGTATGTCTGAACAGAAAGCAGAGAGAAGATAATTTATTTCATTAAAGCTACCTATTTGAGGTTGAAAAGAAAAAAAATAAATAAAAGTATGTGCTCAAAACAGGATAACTTTTAAAAAGTTCGCTGTATTATGGATTCACAAATTGAGTTTCATGAAGACTGATGCAGGTCCAAGGACATTATTTTATTTTATAGGGATGCAAAGCTCAAGTAGACCAGGCAGGTCTAGAAATTAAAGGATAATGTGTTGCCAAAATAAGTCACCTATGTTAATTTGAAGCATATAAAATATTAAATAATGAAAATTCAAAATCAAATTATATTAGCTTTCTCATTGTCTTGACAAAATACCTTTAAAAATGTGGGAGGTGGGGCCATTGAGGGGTAAGTGGTCTAAATTTGATTTGTTGTAAGTAATGTACATTAACTGAGTAAAATATTTTTAAAAAACATGAGCATGTAAGTAAACAAATAAATGTAGAAGAAATAAGCAAAAACAGCACTTTAAGGAAACAAGGTTTTATTTGGGTTCACGGTTTAAACAGGCAGCCCACCACTGCAGAGAAGCCATGCTAAAAGGAGTTTAAAGATGGTTAGATTGTACCCAAAGTACACAAGCAGAGGGGAAATGCATGCAAGTGCTCAGCTCCCTTTCTCCTCTCTATTTAGTCCAGAATCCCTGACTATGAAAGGGTGTTAGGATGGGGATTTCCACCTGAGTTAACCTGTCCTTGATAATTCCAAACAGGCATACACAGAAAGCTGCTTCACAGGTGATTCTATATCCAGAAGTTGGCAGTACTAAACATCATTATGCAATGTTTTGGAGTTCTTAAATTTACCTTTCTTCTGACCATGTATAAAATGATATATCCATTAATTCAATACTCAACGTATAAATAATCCACAGCACTGCACATCTCAGATGAAAGTTACTCTTTCAAACCTACGTATATTAATTTCTAATTTAATGTGACTAACCATTAAAAGGATGCTAGTTATATTATTCTTAAGTCCTCAATATATTCCTGACCCAAATTATCTTCTGATTTTTTTAATTTTCTGTTTCTTCTTTAGCAAATGTTTTATCAAATATTATGTTTCTTAATATAATGATTTAGCTAGATTTTTCATCAATGGATTGTCTTTATGTATAATTTGGCATGTTTATTTTTATTAATTTATATTGTTGCTATTAGACAAGGAAACACAATTTAAAATCAAGTATATTACATATACTATCATTTTTAAATTGAGAAAGGTAATTTTATTCATGGAAGCAACGTATATTTCAAGTAAATTTTTACTTGTCAAAAAGAAGTAAAATAGAAATTGTTTCTTTTATGATAGACTGTATAAGAAACATACAACAAAGATAAAAATATGAGTATTGGTATTCAAATAAATCTCAAAATTTAACAGAGATATAACTAATAAGATATATATCCTTACATGTATTTATCCATTTCCAAGACTCCATAATAACTGTTTCTGGAAAAAAAAACTACTGAAATTTTATTGTTTAAATATGAATTTAAAATATTTAACAAGAAGAAATCAATGATGCTGGTGTTTTATTGTATAACATAGTTCCTTGGTAGAATTCTTTTCCTGGCTACAGAATAATGATAATGAAAATTCTTACTATCCACAGTGTTATGGATAATATAATTAGATAATTTTGCCATCATAACAGGGCACATGGAGGGTAAATATTACACACATTACCGAAATCTCTGAACATTGTGTAAGTAATGCTTGGACTACTCTTCAACCGCAATGAAATAATGTAATAGTAGCAACTGCTAAAATCTCTCCAGATGTTAGTAGTTTCTCTCTCTCTCTTTCAGATGCTATGCATGTACTCTACTTCTATATCCTTAACCCCAAATAGTAAAATCTTAAAACTCCTTGGGTTCTCTAATAAATTGATCTCAACTAATATGTTGAGCAAGTTCCCCTCCCATGAATGGTTCTAGGACCCAGGCATGAGTAAATATCCTTTCTTTTTCAAATGTACAGTCCCAGAGTCATACACCAATTTCCCCTCCAAACCACAGTGTTTGTTTTCCACATAACTTCACAAAAATCTGTCTTTCCTTTTCTTTTTTTTTTTTTAATTAGTTTTTTATTGATGCTTTGTGCATTTCATACATTTTTTCCAATTCAGTTCAGGCTTATTTCCCTTTCCCTCCCCCCCCACCCCCACCGCACCCCTTCCCATCCCAGATCATGCATTCTAGCCAACTGTCCTGCATCTTTCTCTCTTTTTTTTTTTTCATTTTTAGCTATAAGTGATAATCCATGAGTACAAGCATCCTTCATGCAAAACCTATCTGCAGGCTGTTGTGCCCAAACACCCACAGCCCCACCATCCAGTGGGGGGTGACAGGTTGTTTGTTCAATCAAGTTGATCAAATGAGTGTCCAGACTACATTGCTGTAGTTTCACCATTCACCCCAATCGCAGCCCTTACATTCTACCATGCCCCCTCTTCCGCAGGTTGTTCCCTAGGCTTAGAAAAGGGGCACAGGTGAGTGAGAGGTAAAACAGTCCACTCTCTCTGGAGCTGTTGACTTGGACTCTGGTCAATTCTGGCTGTTTCCTTTCATGAGAGGCAATAAGACCCTGGTGCCGAATTCCTGTCTTTCCTTTTCCAATCAGCTCAGACATCATGTACTTCTTACTCTGTAATCTCTTCTGGCCACAGAAGAGTATTTATTATTTAGATAATTTAACTTTTACTCCTCATATTTCCTCCAAACAGTTGTCCTTATTAAGAGTTGAGACCAGCGGTAGTAGGGACAAAGTTATTCATTTTGTCATTGCTTCCCTCCTATTTGTTTGTTGCTGTTTGCATTTTTACTGTATCAATTTCAAATTTAGAATTCAGTGTGCCTCCAGTAAAAAATTTTTAAATTACAACAAGAATCTTAGATGCAAAGTCAACACATACAGTGAATGTATCTCACATCTCTTACCATAAAAGTTTCTTTATGCATTTGATGGTGATTAACACAGAAAACCACAATTGGCCAATGTTCACAGAATAAGAGACTACAGACTACGTGTCCCCGAATTGGACACCTGTTTTATAGCTAATCCTCCCAAGCCTCAGGAATCATTGCAGAAAAGGAGGCAGAAAGATTGTAAAAGCCAGAATGGATAGATGATGACAAGGGTCTTCTAGACAGGGTTTTCAGGTTCTCATCTGAACGCACAGCAATGGTGCAAGCATACTCAAGTCCTGTGCAAGCATACAAAATCCCAACATAGACACTTGAAGTGGGTAAGAAATCTCAAACCAACCTAAGGAAGTTTTGACAGTTGATGGCTCATGAAAAGGACTGAGATAGTGTCTTATAGATATGAGACTCTTGGTAGGCTCAGTAGATGGACCCACACCGAAGAATATTTTAGGAAACAAATACACACACACACACACACACACACACACACACACACATGCCTGTGTATTTGCAAATATTTTAAATTGGGAGGGGACAATGGGGAACTTTCAAAATATATTCAATGTTTGTATAAAGGTGTGAAGGAAAGACAAAACAAAACACTGTAATCTCTTTAAAAGCAATGTGAGGGAAGAATGAAGTAAACTAAATCTCATTCTCAATTCTTACTAAACCGTTTGCAGAACACCTCCACCCTAAACAATTAGCAACAAGAGAAATTAGAGCTAGCCCAGGGTAAACCATCTCTACTTCTACTTAGATAGTACTGTTCAGACAGTAATGGCAGTATTCAAGTGGGGGATGGTTTGCTAATCCAAAAGGCCCTGAAGATTTGTAATATTTGGAAAAATAATTGTGACTTCAAATGTTTTAGTAATCATTCTTTATTAAACTCTTTAAATAATAGATAATTTGTATGTTATATATGCTTTGTTTTATTTTAAATATTTTTGTTNCACCACCCATAGTGGTCTGGACCCTCCCACATTGCTCAACAATCAAGACAATACTCCACAGATGTGACGGCAGGTCAGTCCTATGGATCCAATTCCCCAATTGAGGCTCCCTCAACCCAGGTGTGTCAAGTTGACACTAAAGCTATCCAGCACAAATGCCTATAGGGATCACCTTGGTTATGTTAATTGATGTAGGAAGAACTATCCTGGCTATGGGCAGAACTATGCCTTGGGCAGGGGGTCCTAGACTAGATAAAATGGAGAAAGGGAACTGAGCACATGTGTGCTTCCATTGCTTCTTTTTTCCAGGAGTAAAGCTAAACTTTATAGTAATATTGTATATATTATTATATATAATATTGTATATAAAAATAAAAATGAAAATCTCATTATACATTATAATATAATTTTTTATATATAATATATAATGAGATTTTCATTTTCTTCCCAGCAAGAAATCTTTCTGAATTTTCTGCTCTAAAATGTTTGTTTATTCTTTAGAGCCATTTAAAAGTTTCATTATTGTTTTAGTAAATCCTTAGTCAAATTAAAAAAATAATTTGTCAAAAATCCCATCTATCCTTACAGTCTGTATTTCTAGCGAAAATTAAAAATTGTTTTCTACCATCAGGCCATGCAGCATGAAGAGCTCAATACCACAAATCTACTATAAATTCATATACTCGTTTTTTCTTAATCTCCTTCAATATCAGACATGTTTGTTATTCTAAACCAATATAGTCCATCTTGCCCCTACTCAGTGTGTCTCATGAGACTGAGTCCAGTCACTAAAAGGATATTCTCTGTATAGGAGTTACGAATTCCATTGATCTTTTTTTTTAAATCTATGTATGATAGGCTTTGGATCCCTATTTTATAAATAAAATCTTATAGAAATATTTTATTTATTAGTTTTATTTTATATGTTTGTTTGGGTTGCCTGCATGTATACAAGTGCAAGTATATTGCAATACCCAAGGAGGTCAGAAGATGGTATCAAATCCTCTGGGAGTTGTGGATGTTTGGTTGTTGGCCTTCCCTCCCTCACTTGATCTCTTCGCGACTGTGTTCAGACTATTGCACACTGGCCTCTGCCACACAGAGCCAAGCAGGGGCGAGACATCAAATGCTGGTTCTCTTAGAGGTAGTGAATATGATGGGAAAAGACTACCAGAAGACTGTGTCAGTGGACAGCTCATTTAATAAGGAAAGGAGAATCATTTTTATAGCCAATTAGGAGAAGGGGAGGGACCTAGCTCAATGGCAGTTGTTGGGGGGGTGGGTCGGACATGGCCGCAGTGTCCTATGGTTTGGGAAAGGCATGGTGGGAATGAGGAAACAGAAACTTATTACTATTTGTAGGAACCAAATGCCTAAAGCTATGGGTGAAGGGCCATGGAATTCTTCTTCCAGGTCAAAATGGCTGAACTCTTGTCACCCTCACAAAGGAGCTTCCAGAGTTTCAAGCCATGCTTGCTGTCTGGGGCAGGCACCAAGCCCCACATCCCCCCCCTTTTTTAGAATGGGTTCGTATCATGATAATCAGATGAAGAGGGGTAACCCTATGATATTGTACAAGGACTCTGTTGGTTGTCACCTTAGGGATAGATATTCTGAATGTGGCCTTTAAGGAATGGAAGCAAGCAGGGGACCAAGAATAGGTGTGTTCCCACGACCAGGGGTCCTAAGAGGGGAAGGAGTCATGCAGTAACATGGTTGGAGAACCAGGGGACTAGCGTTAGAGGAATAATGGCTTCCTTCAGTAGAAAGGCAGGTCCCTCATGTCACATAGGAGGTCAAGGGCCCTCCAGTTCTGGAGCACCAAACAGGTGAGTGAAGGGATTTGTTGCTCTAGTGACTCTGGGCTTTCCCTGGTAGAGGTGATGGCCTGATTGCAGGATGTTTTAGCAACTTTACTTCTGCCTCAGTTGGCTTTTCCAGCTTAGGTGGGCTTACGACCTCACATCCTACCTTTTTGTGTCAGATGCATAGGGGGCAATGTTTGTCAATCTGGCTGCTTCAAGCTGATGAGGGATGATGAATAGTGGGTTAATGGACACACGAGGGTGGGATACTTTACAACTGGGTTTCACCATTGTCAGCACGCATGCATTTGTGCATTTGTATTTGTCTAAAGAGAGAACAAGCAAAAATTGATTAAAACGGGTATTGGGTGAGTTTTGGGGTATGGTCTTGCAAGCACAGAATATGGCAGGGAGCTATTACCAGGATGAAGGATAAGGCTCAATGTTTCTTAGAGGTCCACTTAGGGAATACAGCTATGGGTTATGCTATCCGGGATTCCCCATTCAGATGCCAGGGAAAGAGACAGTTTTTGGCATTCTCAGACTTTGACACAGGTTAGTCTGCTAAGATAATCAAGAAACTGGCTACTTTTTGTCTTTTTACTACGATCTGAAGTTTTATACCTGAAGTATAATTTCTCGAATTTTAAAGAAATATACTGATTATTTATTTTTTGCTTATATTATTTTGGATATTTAAGGCCACACAGTTAGCACAGATTAACCAAGGTTTTTGTTTTGTCAAGGTCAGTTGAAGATCTGATCCTCAGGAGTCCCTTGGGTTTTGGGGGTGGGGGAACTCTTGCTCCTTTTGGCTTTTCATTTACTAGGTAAAGTCACATGAGGACAAAGTCAGTTCTTGCTGGACCGTGATTCCCTTTGAATTGTGAGGAGACTCTCCTCTATATTGACCCTCTTCCTTTAGACTAGACACTGGCTGGAGTCCCTTAAGTGAATCTCCAAGACCTCCTTATTCCAGGATGACTGGTTACTCACAGCCGTAGGACATTTCAAGAGCTGGCCCCATACATAGTCCGCTGGGACTTAGTCATCCTAAGGGGGAAGGAAAAAGTTGTCCATTAAGTCCCTTGGCCCAATTGGTATGGGCATTAATTATGGTCATTAACCATCCGGAAATACTAAGTTACACCAGCCTGATATTTTTAATTACTGTATAATATTTTAGATACAGTTTGGATAAAAGCCAAAACAGCCTTTTATAATACTGACTGGAACAGAGATTTAAGACCACAGGTTGAGTAGGCACAACCCATGAGAGAGAATGAAACAATTTCAGGCCTATCTTAAATGTACACTGTTAATTTACTATAAATAGGAACAGTCTCTTTCTTTCCCAGACCCCCATATACTGATTTATAGTTCTCCCTGAAAAGCAGGAGTTGAAACACATACCAAAAGACAGGAAATAAAATAATAGGGATTACCAAGCTCATCCAAACTGCTTCCTTCTGGACTGCATGCAGCTGGTTCAGGGAGTTAGAATTTAGCTTTATTTTTTTAGCCAAATCACCTCCTTAGGTCAAAGGAAATGTAAAAAGTAACACTTGCATGATACAAAGAGAAAAAATAAAGTACATATTTTAGTAGCCAGAGCTAACCCACTACTTGTCTATGTCCATTTAATACAAATCTGTAATAAGGGATCCAGTATAAGCCAGGAGTGAAGTGAAAAATAACAAGAACTCTGCATATTTATAATCTATTTAGGCCATTAGTAAACTAGCTTAAGTGGTTGTACCAGTTGTATTCTGGAAATATTTAGCCAATTTAATTTAATACAGGTATCTTACTAAACCTTGACATGATGTGTCCTGTGATGTGTATATGAAGATTGAGCAAAAACTGAATACTCTTAAATAAACCTGGACTAGATACTTGATTGAACAATGGCTTTAGAGAAACAAAGTTTATTTATATAATTTTACCTTTTAACTATTAAAGCAAACCCCTAAAAACACTTTTCTTTTTAAAGTATGTATTTTACAAAGCAGATTCTAAATGACCAACTATTTGTTTTTTAAGTTTTGAGATGCTTTATCTAAACTTGGCAAGAAATAGTGTTTGCTTTAAAGAACTTTTATGTAGCGGTTAAATGGTTTACAAGGAAAACACATTTGAATATATCCTAGAATTGTATTTGGAATAGAAGTAACTAATTTTAAAACGTATACCCTTAAAGACTAAAAACTCTACCACATTTTAGCATTATGAGAACCTGTTGGAGGCTACCCAAATCTTTATCCCAGGTATCAAAGGAGCATAACCAACAGGTAGCTGTATTTTCCCAGTAAAACATTTAATTGTTATTACACTTTTGTAATTTTACCAGTTGCCCTTAATAAAGACAAATAAATTACAAACAACCATAACCTTTGTTGAAATTAATTTATCTGTAACTTGATTAATTATATAAACAGGCCTGAGTCTGGGCTGGAAGGCTCAGTTCCAACCCAGGGCCAGCCTTTAATGAATTTAAACTGTATGTAAATACATTTTAAAATTTTATATAAAGCCCATTAAAAAATAGTCAATACCAAAAGTTATAAAACAAATACATTTTATGAACTGAATCTATTCGTTCTTGTTTAGAGTTGATTCTTTAATAGATATAAAGAAAAGCAGAACAGTTTCTAAAAACATCATTTAAATTGAACCAAATTTTTAATTTATGATGTTACTGAGAATTTTTACTAACAGCAAGAAATAACTTATCAGACCTAGCACTTTTTGTCAGACAGGGATGGCCTGAAACTCCCAGAGAAATCTGCTGGTCTCTGCCTCCAGAGCCTTTAAATTAAAAGACCATTATTTTAAATTAATTCGAAAGGCAGTTTAAAGTCAATTTAAATACTTAAGATTTAAGATGAATTGTTACTAAAGTAAGTGGGGAGCCATGGACACAGCTCAGCAGCTGGTGTGCACACAGCAGGCAGGCAGGAAGTGCCAAATCACAAGCCACATGTAGCTGAGGAGCCTATGAATAAAAACTATCCTGTTTTTTTTTTTTTTTGTCTTTTCAAGACAGGGTCTCCCTGTAGTCCCAGCTGTCCTGGAACTCACTCTATTTAGACCAGGCTGGCCTTGAACTCACAAAGATCTGCCAGCCTCTGCCCCCCTGATTCTAGGATTAAAGGCATGCTCCACCACACCCGGCTCAACAATTTTTAAGCGGATTAAGGTTAGTTCTTGAGCAAAGCCTTTAAGGCAAAACATATTAAAAGACCAAAATAAATTTTAAAGCTTAAGAATTTATAATTAATCAATTAATTAACTGTGCACATGTTTTTACTTAAAAGATGTTTAGGGTACCCAGGTTTAAGTAAAAATATTACTTCTTAATTAAGCATGACAAATGGAAAGAGTAAGCTTTTAAATGGCCATAGCTTAAAATCGTCTCCAGACAAAAACAACACATAAAGACAACACAACCACCTGACCTTTACTTTCATAGCTAATTCTTTAAAATCAGTTGTGAGATCTGACTGTCTCTCAACAAAGGATCCAGCCAAGTACTCATGGCTAACCAGCTAGCTCACTGTCCATAGTAGATATACATTTTGCTTCTTAAACTACTTGAGTGAACCTTAGAAAATTAAGCTTATTCATATAGTCTCACCTTTTACTCGTCATAACAAGCCTTTTCAGACATTCATCACTTTCATAGACTTTCTCATCATCCTTACTAAAAATATCTCCATTTCTATACCTCTTTAATATTTTTCTCACCTTTTCATTTCCTTTCTTAATACCATGAGACATACCAACATTCATAAACAGATTGACCCTTAGTTGTGAAGATTTACTAAGTAATTAATATTTATTTCCCATGTAATGAGATGGGACAATTATCTTAAATATACTAGTAGAAACTGTGAGATGCCCTTGGAAGCCTGGGAGCTGGTATTGAATGACTAATTGTCTTTGAATGCTTATAGTCTTGGCAAATGTCCCCATATGTATACTGTGGATAGACACAATGTAGAGCATTTTAGAAACTTAGTAAATATCCTTAGCTGGGTTTCTTCTTAATAAGAGATGGAAAATTTGATGGGTAGATGATAAGGTGGGCCAGACAAACTCCATTTTGTTTAGAAATTACTGTCTCTGACCTTACCTTAAACCTCCACCCTGTGAGGACTAAAGGCATACCATACCTGGCTGGGGAACTCCTAGGAATGGCCCCAGGCCACAGGATTAAGGAGTGCCAGTTCTCTAGGAAAAGTCCTAAGGTGTGGTGAGATTAGCCAGTTTATGCTCTTTGTAAAATGCCTAATATGTCGCGGGCGTGGTGGCGCACGCCTTTAATCCTACAGAGGCAGGTGGACTCTTTGTGAGTTCAAGGCCAGCCTGGTCTAAGAGTGGTCCAGGACAGCTAAAAAAAAAAAAAAAAAAAAGCATAATATGTCAATCAAATACCTCTGCTCTGAAAAATGCTTGTTTCTGGCCCATAACATTAACAAGGCAATAAAGACCAATCTATTATTAAAGACCATTTATTTATTTATTTTTATTTTATTTATTTTTGTATGTGTATGAATGTACTGTCTGCATGTAGGTTTGTGCACCCGTGTCGTGCAATGCCGCGGAGGTCAGAAGAGGGTCTTGGATTACCCTGGAATTGGAGTTCTCCTGGAATTTGAGTTACAGACGGTTCTTAGCCGCCATGTGGGTGCTGGGGATCAAACCCGGGTCCTCTGCAAGAGCAGTCGGTGCTCTTAACTGCTAGGCTATCTCTCCAGCCCTAAAGACCATTTAAAGATTGACAATAACAAATGCGTTGTAGCTCAAATGGGTCTCCAACCAGAGAAAAAGAAGCAGACCTACCTTGTTTTGAATACCCAAGCTCCAAAGATCTCCAGCCAAACCAGAAAAATTTAGACTCATTTCTCTGCCTCCTGAGTGCTAGGGGACAGTTTGGACAGCAAAGGAAATATTAGGATTTCAGATTAAAAACAAATAAAGCTTAAAAGCAGTTATCCAAGCCGGGCATGGTGGCACATGCCTTTAACCCTAGAACTTGGGAGTCAGAGGCAGGGGGATCTCTGTGAGTTGAAGGCCAGCCTGGTCTACAGAGTGAGCTCCAGGCCAGATGGGACTAAAAAAAGGGAGACCCTGACTCAGAAATACCCATCCTCCCAAAAAATTAAAATTAAAAATAAAAGCAGTTATCCAACACACTGTATTTATTTCATTTTCCTTCAGGCTGTTCTCTTGGAGGCAAAGCTGACTTAGAACTCTTTTGGGGGGTTCAGTTGTTTCCCTTGATGTTTGGGCATATGAGTTTATATTTTTATTGTGTGTCAGAATGGAAATTCTAGTCTTTATTTACTTTTAATTTGGGTTCTGTTTACATTAAGTACTTTGGTTACTTTTTGTTCTGGTACGAAAAGTTAGCTGGTCCTTGTAGTTTACTTGGCTGGTCTATGCGTTTGGTGGTTCAGTGTACCAGGCAGGCCCTCTACAGTAGTAGGAGGACAGGTCTGTATCAGGCAGATCAACAATCCAGGAAAAATTGGGAGTGAGGACTGTAAAATTATAAAAACTATGCTGGATGGTTTAGCTAGTCTGAGTTAGGAAGGTAGTCCAGAGTCTGAGGCACAGAAATTTGAGAGATAATGGACTACTAAAGGTATAGAGTGTTGTTAGTTGAAGGCTTTTTCTCTTCTTTTTATCAGAATACACAGGAGGACATTGCCCACGTTTAGGATGGCTCTTTACTTCACATAATTTGATTAAAAGAATCCCTTAATATTGGCTGGAGAGATAGCCTAGCAGTTAAGAGAACTGACTGCTCTTGCAGAGGACCTGGGTTCGATCCCCAGCACCCACATGGTGGCTAAGAACCATCTGTAACTCCAATTCCAGGAGAACTCCAGTTCCAGGGGAATCCAAGACCCTCTTCTGACCTCCGTGGCATTGCACGACACGGGTGCACAAACCTACATGCAGACAGTACATTCATACACATACAAAAGTAAATAAAAATAAAAAAAAGAATCCCTTAATGTGTGCCTAGTGGATTATCCTAATTGATTAACATATCCAGTCAAGTTGGTAATCAGGTAAACTTTCATATTTATATTTTGAGCAGTTTATATGGTGCACGCCTTTAATCCTAGCACTTGGGAGGCAGAGGCAGGCAGATCTTTGCGAGTTCAAGGCCAGCCTGGTCTGCAGAGTGAGTTCCAGGACAGCTGGGACTGCAGGGAGACTCTGTCTCGAAAAAGACCAAAAAAAAAAAATTGTGTAATTGTCTTCTTTATATGCATTAGATTTCTTAACTGTGCAACACTGTTCCAAATAATTAGCAGTTTCACAAGAAACCCATTCTTAGCTCACACTTCTATGGGTCAGAATTCTAGGGTGGCAAGATTGGTTTCCCTTATCAAACACTCACAGTGTGAAACTGAGCCATTGGCTGGTCTGCATTACCATGTGGAGTTGGGGTCCCTCTGTAAGCTCTTTCCACTGGGTGGCATCATTTAGTTCTTTGCTAATGAAGATCCAATTCCTTTTCTTACAGCTTTATTCAGCTGCCTCCAGCCTGATATCCTGAAATGTGGAAGCCTGTGGTGAAGAATTTGCACACACTTAAGTTCCTTCTTCAGGAAAAGCCCAATCCCCTTAAGACTAAACATGAATACTTAAGGCTCAATACCCTTTCAATTTTCAAGCCCATTTGGAGGAGACCTTAATTTTTTATTATACATGTTGCAAAATCCGTTCCTAGTGCTACATTTACATTTTTCTGATTTTGAAAATGTGTCAAGAAAGCAGATGTTAAAGAATCTTGAATCATTTTCCCATTCTGTAGGTACCAGACACTCCCCTTATGCTGAGCTTATTTATTTTACATATATATATATATATATGTAAATATATGTATATTTGTATATGTATTTTTACATATACATATAAAATATGTATATTTTACATATATATGTAAAATAAATAAGCTCAGCATATGTAAAAATTACTAAGTAATAACTCTGACTATTACTTAGTAATTATCAGTTATCTCATTGCCTTCTTTCAGCAATACAATTACCATGTATTCACATAAAAACCAGTGAACTTAAAGCTAGTTGTGATGGTGCAATCTTTATCACAGAACTGGGAAGGCAGAGTCAGGTGAATTTCTGTGAGCTTCATCTACATACCCAACTGTAAGTTAGCCAGGGCTGCACATTGTTCCCTTGTAACACAAAAAAAGAACCCCGATCAAACAACAACAACAACAACAGTAACAACACAAAATAGTGATGTGGCTACAAAGATTTGTTCAACCTTGCTCAAATGGGGCTGACAATTTTGTTTCTAAATTTTTCCAGGATTTCGCCTTTACAAAGAAATGTGTATAAGTAATTTAATATTTTAACATGTGGTCTTTGTATTATTTACCTGATTAATAGTATTAAATAAAGCTACTTTGTTGCATTAAAGTAATATTTTTAGTAAGAAATTAAGAATCACATTTCACTACAATTACTTTTTACTTTAAAACTACAATTAACTCTAATACTACAATTTAACTCTAATACTACAATTAATTAATTAACAATTAATTAATAAATTGTAGTAATAATTAAAATTAGTGAGAGCATAGATCATCAGAAAACAAACAGAAAGATACATTTTAATGGCTCTTTTCTCTGGCAGGGACTATCATCTTAATGAATGATTGGCTTTATCCTGTTATGTAGGGAACAAGATCTTTCTTCTGGTTCAAGAGTGGTTCACTGGACTGCTGTGATTTTCCCCAGTCAATAGTTGTCAGGCAGTCTGTTGACTATCATTTCAGATGATAAATCTTGATCTTCAGCATTGTAGAAGTCAATATCCTCTTACGTTAAAAAAAATCACTGTGCTTTCTTTTTATTGTAAAACAGAAATTGCCTAGACCTGGCTTGACCTAATCAACTAATCTATTTCCTGTGGCTCAACCCATTCTGAAGTGTCTTGATTGGATGGAAAAAATACTATAGATAGTCAACAAAATGCCAGGATGCTGTGATTTTCTTTGAAAGACATTTTGCTGATTTACTTGTTGAGATTCCTGCAATGAACCAACAAACACTGAAAATTGTGTTTTCTGATTATACAATTTTCTAGGTTGTATAAAGGAAAGTTATTCATTTAATTCCTTGTGCTTTTAAGTTGATTTTAAAACTGAAGTTGTACTTACATATATTTTAGTAATTACATCACCATTCATCGCTTATCCATATATGTCATGATTAAAACCTAAACTTATAAGTAATGATTTATCATTTGCAATTTTTGGCAAATTATATGGTTACTTTATAATAAATTATATGCGACTTTAAAGTAATTTGCAGTGCTAGAGAGAAGCCTCAGTGGTTAACAGTACAGCTACTCTTGCACAAGACCAGGTTTGGGCTTCTAGCACCCACTTGGGTGCAAATAAGTATATTTAACTCTGGTCCCAGGAGATCTGACCCACTCCTTTGGCCTCCAAGGGCATTGCATACATGGGTGTACTTGTACCCCTGCACACCCCAAACACTAACACAAAATAATAAATACCTAAATAAATAAATACATAAATAAATTTTAAAAATAAACTAGTACTGTATAGAATGTATACAAAGTGACAGAAAATTTTATTTTATGTAGTTTAGATTTCTCATTCCATAACTATTCACTGATAATGTTTTGACACATACTTTCTAATATTGAGCCTTCTCCATAATTAATATCTAGGATATCATATTAGAATATCTATTACCTTTAAGCATGTTATCTATCTTTCGTTGAAACTATTCAAATATTGAATTATTTATTTTTCTTTTCTTGATGTAGTCTGATTTTAGAAATGAACATGTTCCATTCAACATTATCATCTATTTAATATTTATGATTATCAATTAATGAATGTTCATAATTCCTTTAATATAAACCCTCAATTTCATACATAAAGTCAGAAAAATATTTTGAAGATCAAAATCTATACTTTCATATAGTATTAGAATCTTTTGTGAAACAAAGTATTGCAAGAATTTTTTTTTATATTTTTATATTTTTATATTTTTAATGATCTAGCATGAGATTCAGCCATTTTTTAATGTGGTAAATGTGTTCTCTTTGGAGCAACAAAAGAATAGATAATGTGTATAATGAACTACAACCCAAATTGTAGAATTTTAAATAATAATTTACAGAGAAACAACAGGTCTCAAAATTAGAATGTAAAAAATTCAAAAAAGTCATGTATAACATGTCAAGAATATAGTAAACAAAAATAGAACTTTTCCAAAAATAACGTTCCCATTGCCTTTTTAAGAAGTCCCAGTGCGGGGCGAGGGAGATGTGCTTCAGTGATTAACGCACCAACTGCTTTTCAAGGACCCCAGTTTTTAGAATGCCCAGCACCACATAGGCTTGCTGAGAACAATCTTTCACTCCAGTTCCAGGGGAATACCGATGCCCTCTTCTGACCCGCCACGTCAATTGGCAACAAACACGGTGTAACAACCTAGAACATGGACAGACAGTACAGTCATAACACATAAAAAAAATAAGAAGTCAAAGTGATTAGGAATAATGAAAGCAAATGCCAAATAATTACGTAATAAAAAAAAAACCTAGTTCAAAACAATTGACTCTATTACCATAACAATTATCTTGAACAGTCTTCTCTTCTTCCCCCTCGAGCAGATAATATATCAGCAGGAAAATTGCAATTTAAGATAAAATTAATCTTTGTTCCCAGGACTCCAAAAACCACAATCCAATAAGCGAATGATAAACAAGGAGCTATATTGTTCCTAAACTGTATTCAATACAAATATATGTTTTAATATTGTCTTATTAAAATTAAAATTGACCCACCTGAAGAGGCTATAGACAAAAATAGCTTGCTGAAGGGCTGAGGGAGGGAATATAAATTTCCTCCTCATGGGAAAAAAGACATGGGAGTAACTTTATTCTCCAGGGAAACGTATCCAATAGTTTTACACACACTACACCCAACAACACTACACAACACAACCACCACACCACACTTATTTCCATTCTTTTCTTTGGTTCCCTCCCCATCTCTCCTCCAAATTTTTTTAATTAGTTTATTGAGCTTTTCTCATTTCATACATTTTTTTCAATTCTTCAGGCGTTATTTTCCTTTCCCCCTCCCCCCCCCCCCCACCCCACCTCCCAGATCATGCATTCTGCCTACACGGTCTGCATTTTCTGCCTCATTTTTTTTTTTTTCATTTTTTAGCTAAAGTGAGATAATCCATGAGTACAAGCATCCTTCCATGGCAAACCTATCTCTGAGGCTGTTGTGCCCCAAACACCTAAGCCCCACACATCCCGTGGGCCTGGTTGACAGGTTGTTTGGTTCCATCACGTGATCAATATGAGTGTCCACCGACTGACATATGCTGTAGTTTCACACATTCACCCGCAATCGCAGCCTTTACATTCTACTACGCCCCCTCTTTCGCCGCAGTTGTTCCCTAGGCTTAAAAAGGGGACCAGGTGGATCTCCTTAGGTGGTACTGCCCTCTCATTCAATTTCCTATTTCTTTATATGTCTCTCCTATGTTTTCTTATTTTCATTTTGTTGTTGACAGTTTCGCCATTCTTTGGTTTGCCTGTGTTTCCATGCCCTTACCTTCTCGTAGATTATTTTCCTTTATTCACTGTATGAATTTATTTTTATATTTGACTTTTAATTAATATGATTTTCTTGAAATTGTTAATCATTTTATATGCCCATGTAATCTTTCAAGGCCATGCCTAGCTAACCCCCTAGTCTCCTACCACTAGATTTCATGCCATTCTGTCACACTATGATAAGGTCTATTGAGCCAAGTTCGTGTCACCAGAAATTCTTCAGTGTGAGTTCATTCACTGGAGTCTGACCATCCTATCAAAGGACATACCCTTTAAGAAGATCAGTTTCTCACCCACACCGCAGTGATTGGCTGATAGTAGTTCCTCAGTTAATGCTACTGCATCTAAACAATTCATACAGATATATGCTATGTTTGTCTGCTTTGGGTTTGAGTTTGCATGGTATTGTACATGCTGTGGCTATGGTGTAAGTTAATATAAGCAAGTTCCCAACTGCTGGGACTGTCCTCTTTCTTGGGTCATACTACAGTCTCCTTTTTGGTCTTTCTGCCCCATTTTTTCTGCAGTGTTCCCAGACAAGAGGATTAATATAGGCATCCCATCTACACAATGGAGTTCAAAGAAAGCAGTACAGAAAGACTAAAATATTTGCAGGTAAGTGGATGGAATTAGATAGCCATTATGCTAAGCAGAAGTAAACACAGACCCCCAAACAAACAACATATGGTGTCCCTCATGTGAATCCTTGCACCAAATCCTTATTTGCAAATTGTCTAATTCTATTTTTTCTTTGTTAGTTAAATATAGTACCTGATGCTGCTATTAAAAAAGCTTACACACAACTTGCTATATGTATAGGAATGTAAAATCATATTTATTGGTACTTTCATGCAACTCTACTGTAAATGAAATGTCAATCCCTAAATATGTTTTGGAATTAACTATTGTTTATTTTCAGACATGTCTAATTTTGGATATTGTGTGAGTGTGTATACATGCATATACTTTGGATCAATATAAAATTAAAGGAACAACAAAACCACAAAAAGACCGTGTCAAAAGAACTGACTGAACAGTAACTTCTGCCAAAACAGTAAACTACATCTAAAAATTAAAAAAAAAAGACTGAGAAAAAGATGTAAGGCATTTATGTCAGAATGCATAAGCTCTGGGAGGGGTGGGGCATGGAAGGAGAAAAGAGTCTACATTTTATTAAAAAATGTAATGAAATGTGCAACAGTTCAATAAAAAAAAATGATAAAGGCGTCCTTTCAAGGAACACATGTTCTGCAATCTTTTTCTCTACACTTGGCAAGTTGTGGCCTTCTGTTTTAATTTATTTTTTAATGTTTTATTTATTTTCTATGTGTATCGATGTACTGTCTGCATGAGGTTTGTGCACCACCCTGTCGTGCAATTTAATAACCTCTACCTTGCATGAGGAATTCTTGTTGTGAGAGTTGAAAGATGCATTAATGTCTCCTCTATACCCTTATCATTTACCCATTCAAATTACTCCTCTCTCTCTCTCTCTCTCTCTCTCTCCTCCTCTCTCTCTCTCTCTCTCTCTTCACTGTCCAGAAGTTTTTCCCCAGTTATTGTCCTGGAACCAAGATAGCTCCTAGCCTCTATCTGAGAGACTTTTGCCAGCTTTTGCCTCTAAAGTGTTGGGATTAAATGCGTCTGCCACCCTTCCAAGTTTCCTCTCCATTTTTTAACACAAGGTACTAGCATGAATCCTCTTCTTTGGTTTACTACTTCTGCTATTATAATGAAATTATGTAAGTTTACATAGACATTTTGCCCCTTCTTTTTGTAATGTTATTGTGGTATGGTGGCAGATGCTTTTAATGTTCCTGAATAATCTTGTCTCTCCTTTGTGGTTACCGTTGGAGGCTAGTTGTCTCTGATCTATGTGAAATGAGATTGTCCCATGTGTGCCTGTTCTGCTAAGGTGTACATCCAGACCAGTGCTGGGAAGTGGCACTTCAAAACTGCCATGGCCTTGCCCCGCCTGAAAATTTAGAATACTTTAACTGAAGAAAGGAGACTTCAAACTCTAGTCAATAACTCCATTACTATTAGTGCCACTAAAAGTTCAGTAGCATAGAACTGGAAAGTGAAAAAATAAAATCTGTATTTACTTACTCATCATAGTAAGTTACATTAAAATACAGGCTAATAATCAAAACAATCTTTAAAGACTCAATGAACAAGAAATAAAATAGTACATAAGAAAATCATGGATTATATTCAAGCAGAATGAAATAAACATAATAAAGGATTACAAAGGTTCATGTCCAAAAAGCAATGAAGTGTCAAGTTCTGAAATGGGAAGACTAACATTTCATTCAGAATGTAGGATAAAACAACGTTTCAATATTAAAAACAAAGCAAAATAATTTACAATGCAAAGCACCATGGAAGGAGTATAACTGAAGAAATACAACCACAGAAAGATGTTATTAAAAAAATGAGACCACAGGAAGATAATCTCATTGGGCTTCTAAGTTAGATGAGAAATTAAAGGAAAATATCACACAACAGGAAAATGTCTTTCAATAATCACTCTTAGTCTATTGGTCTCAATTCTTTAATCAATATAAACATCTGGTACACTGAATTGGAAAACAGATCATCTGTTTGTGGATCAAAACAAATTATTCTGCATGTGAAATTAAAATTCTGAAATTGAAATAATGAACAATGTACTGGTTAGTAAATAGATTAATGCTGAATTTATCATAGTATTTAATGCCAACCATCCTGCAAGGTCAAAATGCAGCAAACTGCAACAACACAGCATAGCACCCACAGAGAAACAGACACAAAGCCTAGTTGAAATAAGCCCAAGGAGCTACAAAGCACATGATTATTAATTAAAACAGGAACCCAAAGTAGCTTGGAAGCAACTGACAGTTGATGACTGCATGGGGACAGAGAATCAATTTTCTTTAAGAGTATAAACCACTAGAAAAGCTAAGATTACTCTGTAGATGATGCACAACCCATTGGGTATGGGCAGGACTAACTGAACTCAGTAGGTCCTAAAATAAAGAGACATGAAGTTAGGAAGAGAGATGAGCAATGGAAAATCTTGATGGAAAGAGAGGTGGGCTAGAGGGGTGAATATGATCAAAATATATTGTATAAGTGTGGGGAAATCAATCTGAAATAAATAAGAAAAAAATTATTTTAAAAAATGTAAAACATACCTCAGAGAAAGATAGCCTGTTTAGAATCTTTGTGGTGAAATACTGAAATAAGGTTCCCATCTCTCAGTTTTTTTTTTCTAAAAATAAACTTAAAAATGTTCAACATACCAGATCTATGCAGTTTTTTTTTCTAAAAATAAATAAAATGTGTCAATACCATATATATGCCCTAAATCCCTAAGATTTCATTAGAAAACCCAGAACACATGATTCTTCATATTGACAAGGACTTTCTGAAGCAGGTGAACATAGTTCTACTAAAATAAGAATTAACAAGTGAGTTTATATGTTATTACAAGTTTTATGGGTCTAGTGAAATTGTTTAGTGATTAAATGCACCTGTGGCCAAGACATCTGCGACTACCTGCAGTCCAATCTGGGACCCACATGAGTGAAGGAGAGCACTGACAACTACACATACACACACACACACACACACACATGTTTAAAAACTAAATTGGATGCGAGGCAAGGTGCTGCCGATTTAATCCAGCCACGGAGGAAGAGGCATGTGGAGTGGGATTCTGTGAGTTCAAAAACCAGCCTAGCCTACATTGTGAGGCCAGCTAGGCAACAAGGAGATCCTGCATAAAAACCAGCAAGCAAGGAAATAAACAAACAGAAATAGTTTTCATTACTTCACCAATAGAAACAATCATCAGGTGAAGAGACAGTTTAAAAAATGGGGAAACATCTACCACACATTCATCTGTCCGGATGATATTTCTAGAATAAATTAAAAAAATAAAACTCAAGCGGGTAGGGCAGTTTCAGTTCTGCTTGTTAATATCAGCAGGACTCTAGGGCAGGCCAGAAGATGTCGACTGGTTTTAACATAGTAGTTGTCGGCCCATCTGGCTACAAGAAAAGATCCCTGTCTCTAATTAATTAACCAAAGAACAAATAATCCAGAAACTTAACTATATCCTTACCGCAATGATCTTGGGAAAAATGGGCCAACTTCTTTGCTTCCACAGAAATTGCAAGTTAAACCTGGAACAATTGTTCCATGAAAAACTAAAAAATGGCACAATTTGATGCCATACATAGCAGACTAGTCCTGGTTTTTTTGCCTTGTCAATGCTGAATGTGCATCTCTTCCCAATAACACATTCTAGCACATACAGTGATGTCTTATAGGAAACTTAGAACAAAATGCATGGGGAGTGTAAATTATTTCTCCTATATATGTTATTTGACATTTTTGCTGATGATTGAGCCCATATTTACTTATCTCAGCTAAATGCTCTAGGAAACAGGCATACTTCCAGCTCTACATCTCCTTCATTATGGATGATTTAGAGCATAAAGAGTATCATTATATTTATCAAACAAAAGCAGAAAGAATATCACTGTATTACTCTCTTATTCTTGGCATGCACAAATCTGTAAATAAATTTTATTAAAAAAAAAAAAACAGAAAACTGCTGTGCTGCTCTTACTTGGGAGCTCCTACTCATCAGACAGTAGGCTCAGAATTCCTTCTCTCGGACCCTATTTTTGAAATCAGTAGGATGCCATCAAGTAAATGAAAGAGTAAGTCAGTATTCTTAAATTTGTAAATAAAAAATGAGTAGATAAAATAAAGAGTATAAAGGAAAGGCATTGTCCTTGTAGTAAAAGATCGTTGACAAGTATAGTGAAAACAAAAGACTACTCTTAACATTCACATTAAAAATCTTAGGGCAGGATCTTGGTGTGCTTTGGTTCATGGGTTGAAGTTTAGTGATAAATAAACAAAACTTTGTTACTTTCAGCATGTTTTTTCCCCCAAATCACCACCTCATTTAATCTCAGCCCCCGTCTTTCTTGAACTTTTGATAGCAAGACAGTCCTGTCTACCTAGGACAGCCTCCCCTCCAAAATGGACATCAAGTGATATTAAAACTACAAATCTATACCAAACTCACCTAACGAAACAACAACAGAAATAACTAACTGGTCAGAAACCAATAAAGAGCATCCATATGCCCAAACAAAAGTGCAAAGTGAATAATGGAAATAAGAAAAACAATCTCAACATGAAAACTGAATTCAACAAAATAATTGAAACTAGTGAGGAAAAGCAGAATTCTACAGATCCCAATACACCAATTGGAAATAACAGCGAAAGCCTCACAAGCAGAATGGAATGAAAAGAAAAACACTATCAGACGGATGATAAGTTGAAGATCTGGAGTCCATAAGCAAAACCTAATGTTAAATTCACACACACACACACACACACAACCAACACACACAGAGAATAGAATATGCAGGAAATGTGGGACAACATGAGCAGACAAAATCTAAGAATTATAGGATCAGGAAGGAAAAGATCTCATGCCCAATGGTGTTGAACGATCCTTCAACACAATTATATTAGGATAAAATTTCCCACAAATTAAAGGAAAGAACTAGCTATAGAGATTCAGAAGCCATAGCATAAACATGACCAGAATTGAATCCCACTGGTATATCATAGTAAAAACATTAACTATACAGAAAAAAGAGAGGGCACTGCAATGGCTGAGAGGGAAAGCAACAGTTATAACAGAGGAAAACCAATCAGATTCACAAGCTGATATATCAATGCAAAATATTGAAATCCAGGAATATCCTGGACGACTTTCAGAAAGTTCCACACTGTCAGGCCTAGAACATATACATCTGAAATTCCCCATTCCTCGGAGTCACATTTACAATTTATCCTCTTCACACAGAATCGGGGACAGAGAGAAAATGAGCATACTCCTCAATTCTAAACAGTAAAACTTCCTTACATAATAAGTGTGATGGCAAATCATGAAGGCCACAACTTAGCCAATGCTTCAAAGAATGGGAACATCCCAGAGTGCACATCCCTGCATGGGGCCCCTATATTAAAATCAACTACCGATGTTCAGGATCATTGTGGAAAGGGTAGGGGAAAGAATGGTAAAACGCCAGGGCCTGGGCATGATAAGTAGAGAAGCAGTGCTTATAAATCAGACTGTAAGCTTTCACAAATGTAAACTTCTGGCAAAGTAGGCATCAAAAATGGGTCTCATGCACCTAGCCAGGTCACAAAGCAGAGCAAGATAAATGAGTGAGTGACTGACCCTAAAATGAGAATTACAAGAGACTGGGTACTGTTGGGTGAGGATAGAGGAAGACTATGCCTTACCTAAGATTCCCTGAGATGGGGTGGTCTAACTCAGACGCACGACACAATTGGACAGCAAGGATGTCATGGGTTTGAGTAGTTTGGACTGATAAGGCATAGCTTGGATGTTTTAATGGCATGAGTTTCTGATGGGTTGGGTCATGAGGGACTGGGTTGATTGGGAGCCACCTAAATGGGTTGTAAACATACTACATTAAAAATAAGTGACATAATAGTTGACAATATATCAGAATGATTCAGATCTATAATTAAAACATAAATGCATGCATACATGTGTGGTGTGTCCTGTGTGTGTGTGTGTGTGTGTGTGTGTTGTGTGTGTGCAGTTATGCGTGTGGGGTCCAGATGTGGGTATGCTATGCCCTACCTATGAAGGTAAGAGGTAAATCGCAAGTGTTGATCTTCACCTTCGATCTTGTTGGATGCAAAGCATCTTCCTTATTTGCCACTTTGCTGCTTACACCAAGCTATTTTTTCTATGAGATTCTGCACATTCTCCTGTCTCCATATTAAGTCTCATCATAGGATTATAGACATTCCCTAACTCTTCAAGTTTTATGGAGGTTTTGAGCAAACAAGTGCCTGGATAAATAAGAAGACTTTTTGTTCAACCATTTCTCTTATAGAAATTAAACTGCCTAGGTTTATAGAAATATATTGATTCTGTGCTGATCAAATATCATACTGAGATTTAGAACTGTTTGCTATATAATATGAATAAACGAATGAATCTGCAAGTTTCCATGTAACATAGTTCAGATATAAAACATAAATATTGAATTATGAAAATACTTTTAATGATTGTAAGCTATTGAAAGAGCGAGGAGAATTGAATGAAAGTTCCGTCGAAAGCGAATCAAGCAAAAGTGACTGGAAGGGATGAGAGAAAGCGGGCCTAGGAGCGAGAGGGACAGGGTCATGTACAGGATTAGAGTTAGCAGTTGAGCAGGGCGAAGGGGGCGCAGACAGTGTGGCGAAGAGGGAAAGAAACGAGGCAGGCGAGGGAACGTACAGAGAAGGAATAGTACAGAAAGAAAGCCACACGAAAGATTGCCAAGTTGCCAATACTAGAGAGTGAAAATGACCTGGGAGAGGGGGAGGCAGAGGGAGGTGAATTATGAAATGGGGTGAATGAGTTAGAGAGAAACGAGCAGGGGGTGAAGAGGGAGGCGGATGGTTTGTAACATTAAATACTGAGAAAATAGAANTTTCATGCATTCTGTCACATATGATAAGGTCTATTGAGCCAAGTTCGTGTCACCAGAATTCTTCAGTGTGAGTTCATTCACTGGAGTCTGACCATCCTATCAAAGGACATACCCTTTAAGAAGATCAGTTCTCCCTCACACCCAGCAGTGATTGGCTGATAGTAGTTCCTCAGTTAATGCTACTGCATCTAAACAATTCATACAGATATATGCTATGTTTTGTCTGCTTTGAGGGTTTGAGTTTGCATGAGTATTGTACATGCTGTGGCTATTGGTGTAAGTTAATATAAGCAAGTTCCCAACTGCTTGGACTGTCCTCTTTCCTTGGGGTCATCTACATCTCCTGGTTCTTGGTCTTTCTGCCCCATTTTTTCTGCAGTGTTCCCAGACAAGAGGATTAATATAGGCATCCCATCTACACAATGGAGTTCTAAGAAGCAGTACAGAAAGACTAAAATATTTGCAGGTAAGTGGATGGAATTAGAAGCCATTATGCTAAGCAAAGTAACACAGACTCCCCAAACAAACAACATATGGTGTCCCTCATTGTGAATCCTTGCACCAAATCCTTATTTGCAAATTGACTAATTCTATTTTTTTCTTTGTTAGTAAATATAGTACCTGATGCTGCTATTAAAAAGCTTACACACAACTTGCTATATAGTATAGGAATGTAAAATCATATTTATTGGTACTTTCATGCAACTCTACTGTTAAAATGTCAATCCCTAAATATGTTTTGGAATTAACCTATTGTTTATTTTCATACATTGTAATTTTGGTATATGTGTGGAGTGTATACATGCATACTTTGGATCAATATAAAATTAAAGGGAACAACAACAACCACAACAAAAGACTTGTTCAAAGAACTGACCGAAACAGTAAAATTCTGCCCAAAACAGTAAACTACATCTAAAAATTAAAAAAAAAATAGACTGAGAAAAAGATGTAAGGCATTTATGTCAGAATGCATAAGCTCTGGAGGGGTAGGGGCATGGAAGGAGAAAAGAGTATACATTTTATTAAAAAATGTATGAAATGTGCAAAAGTTCAATAAAAAAAATGATAAAGGCGTCCTTTCAAGGAACACATATTCTGCAATCTTTTTCTCTACACTTGAGCAAGTTGTGGCCTTCTGTTTTAATTTTATTTTTTAATGTTTTATTTATTTTTCTATGTGTATGAATGTACTGTCTGCATGTAGGTTTGTGCACCCATGTCGTGCAATTTAATAACTCTACCTTGCATGAGGAATCTTTGTTGTGAGAGTTGAAAGATGCATTAGTGTTCTCTCTATACCCTGTTTCATTTTCCATTCAAATTACTCTCTCTCTCTCTCTCTCTCTCTCTCTCTCTCTCTCTCTCTCTCTCATTCTCACTGTCCCAGAAGCTTTTTCCCCAGTTATTGTCCTGGAACCAAGATAGCACCTAGCCTCTATCTGAGAGACTTTTGCCAGCTTTTGCCTCTAAAGTGTTGGGATTAAATGTGTCTGCCACCCTTCCAAGTTTCCTCTCCATTTTTTAACACAAGGTACTAGCATGAATCCTCTTTGGTTTACTACTTCTGCTATTATAATGAAATTATGTAAGTTTACATAGACATTTTGCCCCTTTCTTTTTCTAATGTTATTGTGGTATGGTGGCAGATGCTTTTAATAGTTCCTGAATAATCTTGTCTCTCCTTTGTGGTTACCGTTGAGGCTAGTTGTCTCTGATCTACGTGAAATGAGATTGTCCCATGTGTGCCTGTTCTGCTAAGGTGTACATCCAGACCAGTGCTGGGAAGTGGCACTTCAAAACTGCCATGGCCTTGCCCCGCCTGAAAATTTAGAATACTTTAACTGAAGAAAGGAGACTTCAAACTCTAGTCAATAACTCCATTACTATTATGCCACTAAAAGTTCAGTAGCATAAGGACTGTGAAAAGGAAAAATAAAAATCTGTATTACTTACTCTAGTCATAGTAAGTTACATTAAAATACAGGCTAATAACTCAAAACAATCTTATAAGACTAATGAACAAAATAAAATAGTACATAAGAAAATCATGGATTAATTCAAGCAGAATGAAATATAAAATACTATAAAGGATAACAAAGGATTATCCAAAAAGCAATGAAATTCAAGTTCTTGAAATGGGAAGACTAACATTTCATTCAGAATTGTAGGATAAAACAACGTTTCAATATTAAAAACAAAGCAAAATAATTTATCAATGCAAAGCACCATGGAAGGAGATAACTGAAGAAATACAACACACAGAAAGATGTAATTAAAAAAAATGAGACCACAGGAAGAGTAATCTCATTGGGCTTCTAAGTAGATGAGAAATTAAAGGAAAATATCACACAACAGGAAAATTATCTTTCAATAATCACTCTTGAGTCTATTGGTCTCAATTCTTTAATCAATATAAACATCTGGTACACTGAATTGGAAAACAGATCATCTGTTTGTGGATCAAAACAAATTATTCTGCATGTGAAATTAAAATTCTGAAATTGAAATAATGAACAATGTACTGGTTAGTAAATAGATTAATGCTGAATTTATCATAGTATTTAATGCCAACCATCCTGCAAGGTCAAAATGCAGCAAACTGCAACAACACAGCATAGCACCCACAGAGAAACAGACACAAAGCCTAGTTGAAATAAGCCCAAGGAGCTACAAAGCACATGATTATTAATTAAAACAGGAACCCAAAGTAGCTTGGAAGCAACTGACAGTTGATGACTGCATGGGGACAGAGAATCAATTTTCTTTAAGAGTATAACCACTAGAAAAGCTAAGATTACTCTGTAGATGGATGCACACCCATTTGGGTATGGGCAGGACTAACTGAACTCAGTAGGTCCTAAAATAAAGAGACATGAAGTTAGGAAGAGAGATGAGCAATGGAAAATCCTGATGGAAAGAGAGGTGGGCTAGAGGGTGAATATGATCAAAATATATTGTATGTGTGTGTGAAATTCTGAAATAATAAAGAAAATTATTTTTAAAAAGTGTAAAAACATACCCTAGAGAAAGATAGCCTGTTTAGAATCTTTGTGGTTGAAATACTGAAATAAGGTTCCCATCTCTCAGTTTTTTTTTTCTAAAAATAAACTTAAAATGTGTCAAATACCATATATATGCAGTTTTTTTCTAAAAATAAACTTAAAATGTGTCAAATACCATATATATGCCCTAAATCCCTAAGATTTCATTAGAAAACCCAGAACACATGATTCTTCATATTGACAAGGACTTTCTGAAGCAGGTGAACATAGTTCTACTAAAATAAGAATTAACAAGTGAGTTTATATGTTATTACAAGTTTTATGGGTCTAGTGAAATTGTTTAGTGATTAAATGCACCTGTGGCCAAGACATCTGCTGACTACCTGCAGTCCAATCATGGGACCCACATGAGTGAAGGAGAGCACTGACAACTACACATACACACACACACACACACACACATTTTAAAAACTAAATTGGATGCGAGGCAAGGTGCTGCATGCATTTAATCCTAGCACTGAGAGGGAGAGGCATGTGGAAGTGGATTTCTGTGAGTTCAAAAACCAGCCTAGCCTACATTGTGAGGCCAGCTAGGCAACAAGGAGATCCTGCATAAAAACCAGCAAGCAAGGAAATAAACAAACAGAAATAGTTTTCATTACTTCACCAATAGAAACAATCATCAGGTGAAGAGACAGTTTAAAAAATGGGGAAACATCTACCACACATTCATCTGTCCGGATGATATTTACTAGAATAAATTAAAAAAAGAAAACTCAAGCTGGGTATGGCAGTTCATGCTTTTAATATCAGCAGGACTCTAGAGGCAGAGCCAGAAGAGGATCACCTGGTTTACATAGTGAGTTCCAGGCCATCTGGGGCTACAAGAAGATCCTGTCTCTAATTAATTAACCAAAGAACAAATAATCCAGAAACTTAACTATATCCTTACCGCAATGATCTTGGGAAAAATGGACAACTTCTTTGCTTCCACAGAAATTGCAAGTTAAACCTGGAACATATTGTTCCATGAAAAACTAAAAAATGGCACAATTTGATGCATACATAGCAGACTAGTCCTGGTTTTTTTGCCTTGTCAATGCTGAATGTGCATCTCTTCCCAATAACACATTCTAGCACATACAGTGATGTCTTATAGGAAACTTAGAACAAAATGCATGGGGAGTGTAAATTATTTCTCCTATATATGTTATTTGACATTTTTGCTGATGATTGAGCCCATATTTACTTATCTCAGCTAAATGCTCTAGGAAACAGGCATACTTCCAGCTCTACATCTCCTTCATTATGGATGATTTAGAGCATAAAGAGTATCATTATATTTATCAAACAAAAGCAGAAAGAATATCACTGTATTACTCTCTTATTCTTGGCATGCACAAATCTGTAAATAAATTTTATTAAAAAAAAAAACAGAAAACTGCTGTGCTGCTCTATACTTGGGAGCTCCTACTCATCAGACAGTAGGCTCAGAATTCCTTCTCTCGGACCCTATTTTTGAAATCAGTAGGATGCCATCAAGTAAATGAAAGAGTAAGTCAGTATTCTTAAATTTGTAAATAAAAAATGAGTAGATAAAAATAGAGTATAAAGAAAGCATTGTCCTTGTAGAAAGATAGTTTGAAAAGTATAGTGAAAACATAAAGACTCCTCTAGAATCTCACATTAAAAATCTTAGGGAGGATCTTGGTGATGCTTTGGTTCATGAGTTGAAGTTTAGTGATAAATAAACAAAACCTTTGTTCTTTCAGCATGTTTTTCCCCCAAATGCACCACCTCATTTAATCTCAGCCCCCGTCTTTCTTGACTTTTGATATGCAAGACAGTCCTGTCTACCTAGGACAGCCTCCCCTCCAAAAATGGAATCAAGTGATATTAACAATACAAATATAGCAAAACTCACCTAAACAAAAACCAAACAGAAATAACTACTGGTCAGATAACCAATAAAGAGCATCCATATGCCCAAACAAAAGTGCAAAGTGGATTAATGAAATAAGAAAAACAATTCATGACATGAAAACTGAATTAACAAAATATATTGAAATAGTGAGGAAAAGCATGAATTCTAAGATCCCAATAAGCCAATTGGAAATAACAGCAGAAAGCCTCACAAGCAGAATGAATGAAATAGAAAACAATATCAAGACTGGATGCAAAGTTGAAGATCTGGAGTCCATAAGCAAAACCTATGTAAAATTCACACACACACACACACACACACACACACACAGAGAATAGAATATGCAGGAAATGTGGGACAACATGAGCAGACAAAATCTAAGAATTATAGGCATACAGGAAGGAAAAGACTCTCATGCCAATGGTGTTGAACAGATCTTCAACACAATTATATAGGAAAATTTCCCAAAATTAAGGAAAGAACTACCTATAGAGATTCAAGAAGCATATCATAAACATGACCAGAATATGAAATGCCCACAGTATATCATAGTAAAAACATTAAATATACAGAAAAAAAGAGAGGGCACTGAAGGCTGGTAGAGGAAAGCAACAAGTTATATACAGAGGAAAACCAATCAGATTCACAGCTGATATATCAATGCAAACTATGAAATCCAGAATATCCTGGACTACTTCAGAATTCCACAACTGGTCAGGCATAGAACATATACATCTGAAATTCCCCATTCCTCGGAGTCACATTTACAATTTATCCTCTTCACACAGAATCGGGGACAGAGAGAAAATGAGCATACTCCTCAATTCTAAACAGTAAAACTTCCTTACATACTATAGTGTGATGGCAAACAGAAGGACACAACTAGCCAAGCTTCAAAGAATGGGAACTCCCAGAGTGCACATCCCTGCATGGGGCCCCTATATTAAAACTCAACTACCAAATGTTCAGGGATCATTGTGGAAAGGGTGCGGAAAAATTGTAAAAGCCAAGGCTAGGGCATAAATGTAGAGAAGCAGTGACTTACAATCAACTGTAAGCTTTCACATGTAAACTTCTGGCAAAGTAGGCATCAAAAATGGGTCTCATGCCACCTAGCAAAAGGTCACAAAGCAGAGCAAGATAAATGAGTGAGTGACTGACCCTAAAATGAGAATTACAAGAGACTGGGTACTGTTGGGTGAGGAAGAGGAAGACTATGCCTTACCTAAGATTCCTAGATAGGGTGACTAGACTCCAGCAGATCTATTTGGACAGAAGGATGCCTGGGTTTGGTAGTTTGACTGGATAAGGCATAGCTTGGATGTTTTAATGCATGAGTTCTGATAGAGGGTTGGGGAATGAGGGGACTGGGTTTGATTGGGAGCCACCGTATGGGTTGTACACATACTCATTTAAAAATAAGTGACATAATATTTGACAATATATCAGAATGATTCTAGTCTAAAATAAAACATAAATGCATGCATACATGTGTGTGTGTCTGTGTGTGTGTGTGTGTGTGTGTGTGTGTGTGTGTGCAGTTATGCGTGTGTCCAGATGTGGGTATGCTATGCCCTACCTATGAAGGTAAGAGGTAAATCGCAAGTGTTGATCTTCACCTTCGATCTTGTTGGATGCAAAGCATCTTCCTTATTTGCCACTTTGCTGCTTACACCAAGCTATTTTTTCTATGAGATTCTGCACATTCTCCTGTCTCCATATTAAGTCTCATCATAGGATTATAGACATTCCCTAACTCTTCAAGTTTTATGGAGGTTTTGAGCAAACAAGTGCCTGGATAAATAAGAAGACTTTTTGTTCAACCATTTCTCTTATAGAAATTAAACTGCCTAGGTTTATAGAAATATATTGATTCTGTGCTGATCAAATATCATACTGAGATTTAGAACTGTTTACTATATAATATGAATAAACTAATGAATCTGCAAGTTTCCATGTATACATATGTTCAGATATAAACATAATATCTGATTATGAAAATACTTTATGATATGTGAAAGAAACCTCAGTGTTGAAAAGAGGATGAAAAATAACCCACAAAAAAAATCATAATGTGGAAGACATGCTTTGTTGTAAATAATATGAGAGAACCTGTATTTGAATAGAGATAGGCATTACTTTTCAAATGAAAAATACTAAAGTGCTTTGGTTTATAGTTCAAACTCCTAGAAATAATATAAACATGGGAATCTATCTCTGACATTAGGTGTGGGTGCAATATCTATTATTCAGTGTTTCTGAGATATGAGAGAATGCCTGAGAGTAACAGTTTAACAGGACATATTGTTTTTGTAATGGCTGAATAATATCCCATTCTGTATATGTACCATCATTTCAATATCCATTCATCAGCTGATGGGAATGTATGTTGTTTTCATTCCTTGTGTACTTTAAAGAAAGCAGCAGTGAATATGAGTGAACAAATATCTCTACAGTGGTCTACGGAATCCCTTGGGTGACTCTAAGATATATTTCTAGATTAAAAGATGTCATCCCACATTTATATTGTGACTTCAGTAGTTTGAACTCACATGATGAGTAAATGTACTCTTTCTCCACATCCTCCTCAGCACTAGTGATCTTTGGTTTTGAGATCTTTGCCATTATGATTGGGATAAGGTAAAATAAGAGGATAATTTTAATTTGCATTTCCCTGGTGGATAAAGTTATTGAACATTAAAGAACAGTTCTCAAGCATTCTATATGATCTTTGGGTAACTCTTTAGTTATTTATCCTGTTTTGAATTGGGTTATTCATTTTATGATGATTAGTATTAAGATGTTTTTATGTTCTGGACACCAACCCTCTGTCATAGTTATAGCTGGTAAATACTTTTTTTCCCAATCTGCAAGTTGGCTCTTTATATGAATGATGGTACCCTTTCCTGTTCAGAAGCTTTTAAATTCCATGAGGTCCCATTTGTCAATTGTTTGTCTGAATGCAGAAGCTATCTGTGCTCTGCTCATAACACCTTTTCCTATTTCTTTAAGTTCCAGTGTGCTTCCAATTTTCTCCTCTGGCGGATTCAGATCATCCTGTATTATGAGGTTCTTGATTGATTTGGAGTTGAATTTTGTGGGAGAACTAAATAGGGGTGGAGTTTCATTCTTCTAATTTTACTTATCCTGCATAAACCATCACCATTTACTGAAATTGCTTTCGGTTTATAAGATATATATTTTTTGAATTTGAAATGTTTGTTAATGTATGCACTCTACAGTCAGTATGTCCTAATCCTATGTAAATTTTTCTACCTATAATGAAATTGTTTTTTAATTTTTTTCTTTTTTTTTTATTGATGCTTTGTGTATTTCATAGATCATTTTCCAATTCAGTTCAGGCATATTTCCCTTTCCCTTTCCCCTACCCCACCCCACCCCATCCCAGATCATGCATTCTGCCATAACTATCCTGCATCTTTCTCTCAGTTTTTTTATATTATGACCTATTATTAAAAAATAAAAAAATAAAAAATATACGTTTTTGGTCTCTATCTAAGATCAGTATCTATAATTGGATGTACATAAATATGGGTCCCCAATTATACTCCTTTGTTCAATATTCCATGTTTATAATAGTACAATGATTTTAATACTATAGAGATCATAATGTCCCCAGTAGTTCTTCATGAGTAAAACTGTGTGGGCAAGATAGGTCTTCATATTCAATAGACAAGATAGCCAAATGAGTCACGAAATGATAGGACCCTTATCTAAGGGCCAGATATAACTAAAATGGTAGATGCCACAGTAATTTTAGAAATAAATTAATGAGCAATCACTAAGAAAACTAACAACAAAGACTGTTTTATATTGGAAATCTTTTAACTGTGATCTAGATCAGACACACTATATTTTACTTCTTATACACTTTTAGGTGTGAGTTAAGCAATTTCTCAAAATATTAAATATTTAAATTGAGACAGAATGATCTGTACAAAGATAAGCAATCATTTATTTAATGTACAGGGAGAAATTAGAGGCCCCAGGTCTTGAAGGTGAAGGAGATCAGACAAAGAGACAGTTTCCATTCAACATAAATCACTGAACACCTCATAGAGATACAATGGCTTCTTGAAGAGAAGCTAAATAAGAAAGACCAGAGGCATGTCCACCCCAATGAGCATATGTTGTGTTTTTATCATTTGTTAATTATAATCATAACATTTATAAAGGATGTCTTAAATTAGTTGAAAAACTCTGTTTTCACAGCGGTAAATTCCACTGTGCATATAATAGAATGCTGATTAGGTTTTTTCAAATTAACTTTCCTTAAATTAGGAAAAGTTAGCAAAGAGAGAATGAAACCCAATTTACAACTGGCATGTGAACCATGAGATGTTTTATTTCAAGGATCAGTAGTAATTGCTAAAACATTTTGGAAATTACATGACCTTTGGATTGTGTTTGCTAAAGACCTCTATTTCTCTTAGGCAGCCATGTGTATAAATTGAGTTCAAGACTCCAGGTTCATTTGAGCATCACATGCAGTTCTTATCTTTTATATAATTACTGGAAAATATAAAATTGAAGCATCCTAAAATTACAAAGATGCAGACATTTTTAATATTTGTAAGATGAAAATAGTTTGTAAAATACTGTCAAAACAAGACTGTAGCACTAAAGTTTTAGAACTTGTTTGAAGATCCTATAAACCAAATGTATCTAACACCCGGACTTGAGAAAGAGCATTTCACACTTTTATTGCCTTCAGAATGAAGAGATCCAAATAACCAGACAATCAACTCCAGAAATCAATAGCATTACAAGTTGCAGCCAAATTGCCCAGAGATAGCAAGTTTACAAGTGCTAAAGATTCAGAGATTTGCAAGGTGACATGACAGTCAAGATCGACTTCAACTGAAGTCACACATTAAAAGAAGCATCACTATTTGTACTGGAGCTACGACATCACACAATATTTTGTGAGATCTCACTTTATCAGATTAGAGTGACAGTTATCAATTAAATCACAGTTCTGTGCCATCATGAAAATTGCAATCAACTTCAAAATGTTCTGTCTACAAAGAGAAATACATGCGACTTACATAATAGTGTAGATGTCATTAGTTGTGCTACCTTATTTTAAATATGAATTTGTTACATAATAAGTATTTTAAAAGAAAGACAGTAAGTAGGAGGTTAGGGCGCTTGCTGCCAACTCTGAGCACATGAGTTTGATCCCTAGAACCTACATATTGGGTATGGAATCAGCTCCTGGAGTTTGTCTTCTGACATCCACACACGTGTTGTGGAATGCATGTTTTTGTGTCCATACACACACACACACACACTTACACACACACACACACACACATCACTCTAAATAATTCAATGAAATAGTAGTAAAAACTTATAACCAATAAAGTTAGTAGTTTAGAGGAAAAAAAATCAATGCAGTAGCCAAAAACGATGTATCATAGAGCTTGGAGGGATTACAAAGAGAAAGGTTAAAAAACAGTGGCTTACACATACCCATAAACAGGAGCCAAGGCATAAGCTTTCATTAAATTTACCCAAACTATTTCTCATTGACTGTATGCTACTTATTTGGGAAGGAAATTTAAGTTTAGTTCCTTTAAATTGTCCTACAAGTAAAAGAAAGTGTTATAATGTGTTGTTGTATAATTCAGAAAAATATAGAGGTCATTTGTGTACCTTAACCCAATACAAATTATAAATAAAACAATTAACATTTTATATTCCCAATTAGTTTAATTGTATTACCATTTCCACCAAAACCTACACCTAAATTTAACTAATCTAAACAATTCACTACGCCTTAAAATATCCTATACTTTGTGGATAAAGCTTGGGCAGAGTTGAGTACCTGCTAAATAAATTTTACCCAATAAACACTTTGCTCTTTAATGCAATATGACTGGACTATGACTTCTACTTATTTGGGGAGTAAAATTTAAGCTTAATTCCTTTAAATTGTCCTACAAGTAAAAGAAAGTGTTACACTGTGATGTTGTATAATTCAGAAAAATATAGAGACCAACCCAATACAAACTATAAATAAAACAACTAGCATTTTATATTCCCAGTTAGTTCCAAATGTCAGTATCTATCTTTTTCTTTTCTTTTTATCACAAGGCATACTTCATATAAAAACCATTTGCAAGCAGTTGTGCCCAGGCCCACACAGGCCCAAGCTCCCACATCCAGCTTGAGGGCTCGAAGTTCAATCAAGTGACAATAAGTGTCCAGAACTATATTGTCGTAGTTTTACCGTTCACCCCATTCGGAGCCCTCTACAATTTCCTACTGTCCCCCTCTTCCACAGATTGTTTCTTGGCTTAGAGGAACAGGGCACAGGTGGACAATGACAGCACAACAGTCTACTTTGTCCTGGAGATGTCGTTTTGGACCTGATCAGTTGCACGTGGCTTTTCCTTTTGGGGGCTGAACTATTGTCCAGGCGATTAAGCTTTGCAAATCCTACTATGGAGGCACAAGCGTATGTAGATATATAGTATATAGCATATTAAATACATTCCTAGTTACTATGGTAGGTTACTTTGTATAGTCACAGATGTTTCCTGGTATGTGTAATCTTTGGATTACTTTTTTTTTCCCGAGAAAGATGACAAGGCCTTAATGTGGCGTTAATTCTCCTAATCACTAAGGGTAAAGTTGTGAGCAACAATCCACGAGTTATCCTCCAAGGGGAGAGATAATAATCAAAAAATTGGGGAGATTACAGACTACGGGCGCCATGCTGCACAGATATCTCCAAGCAGTGTGAGGTTGTAGCTGATGTGATGGGAGGAGTCTTGCTCTGACTCAAGGAGGACCATATGTGTGCTTATTGGTTTCACGTTTGGCCTGTGCTACTTTTTAACACTCTCTGGTATTCCAAGACCAAACTGTATACTTTAAGTTGCGATCTCGATACAATCCCTCCCATGTTTGGGTGTAATTTAATGAAAGTTATGCCTTGGCTCCTTTTTATGGTATGGCAATACAACTTGGGCATCTATATGTCACAAAAACATTAAAAACCTAAAAAAAAAAAAAGAGGCGAGGTTGGCCGCATTGGTGTTAACTATCTTTTCTGGGATACAAATGGAAAACTCTGTGTTCCAATCATATTGATAAATTTTCAATTTTTCTGATCTTTAAACTAACAATGGGAGGAAATTCTTATGTTCCTACAAGGTAAAACACTAATCTAAATGCCTGAAAAACATACAACTTATGACTATTGCAGGATGGACTGGGAATGCCAGCAGAGAAGTTTGACCCATCTGAACATTAAAGAAGAGGAAACGTCAGACTGCCTGAGTCACAGACACTGAGCATCTCTCTGAATAATATTGGGGTTTAACTGTTTATATAATGGCCCTAATGAAGTTACCTTTCGTCAGATACTAGGAAGAAAACTTCCTACCTCTCCCTTTTATAGGAAAAAGAAAAACATGATGGTAATAGAAACCACTCCCTAACTGTAAATTAGAGCCATTGTTACAGTGGTATTTCCTATAAAACAGGCATACACTACCCTTTTTTAATTGAACTGATAGGCATAGGAACTGTGAAAGGATATTTCTCTATCTAGAGCCAATTCAATAGTAAAGTGTTTATAAGTTGTGTAATTAAGCAAAATGATATTTACTACAGGAAAGCTCTGGACATCAGCAGTGAATATTATTCTGCTAGGAGATGGTGGCTAGGGTATTCAACACCCCCCCCCCACATTATAAAGGCCTTTTGCCTATAAGTGGGATATATGCAAGGAGAAAGGCAGTAAGTCCTGTTGTCGAAGACCTGGTGTGAGCATGAAAAATGTTAGAGGACGCCACTTGCTAGGTAACAACTTGCCTCTGAAAAGGCTAGAGAGATTACCAAAGGCCAATAAAGCCAATACAGCAAAATATTGGTCTCCCTGAGACAAGCAAGACTCCTCCATCAATATCAGCTTACACCTCAACAGCCTGGAGATACTGTGCAACAGTGGCAGCCAATGTCTATATATATACCCAAATTAATTGGCTTAAGCTCTCTCCTTGGAGGAATAATTCACAGTGGATGCCACAAGCTTATGTCCTCTAGTTGTTAGGAGATGTTATAGCCCAATAAGAACTTGTCACCCTTAGAGAAGAAACCACAGTTTGTGGATTAGCATACCATCCCAGCATCTGTGTCTATGCTCACAAGCTTAGCTTGACATAATATTAGTACTGCTTAAATGCCGTACATCCAATAGCTTGTGCTTTGTTAGTATGACTAAAAAGGGTATCACTGGAAAAGCTGTCAAACCCATGAAGGGAAACAACCTGAACAGACTGGAGTCCAAAATGACAACTCCAAAGAAATTAGACTGTTTTCTTCTCACCCATTGTGCCCCTTTCCCAAAGCCCAGGGAACAAACTGTGGAAGAGGAGGCGTGGTAGATTGTAAGGGCTGCAGAGAGTAGGGGTGAATCATGAGACTACAGAATATGTCTGGACTCCTAACTGATCAACACTGCCTGTGCATACAGGCTTCTCCAACTGGACTATGGGAACCTTGGGTTGTTCAAAATTTGGACATAGATACTTGCAAAATGCACCAATTACCTAATTGTATGACATACTGAGTAACATCAATGTTATCTGCAAACAACTGTGTCATTATATTGTAGAATCCCTTAAAAATAAAAAAAATAAAAATAAAAATAGTGGAGTATAGCGTCTACATAGTATTTTAAGGGAAGAAATAAAGAAATTGTAATGTAAAACATAAAGAAGTTTTAGAAAGTCAAGATCAGTACACAAGGTTAGAAATAAAGGCTTGTGGATGCTCCTCAATGGCAGAGCACTTGAATAAAATGAGCCATGGCATAGTTTTGGTCAATAGCTCCTGACAGTTCTTGTCTTAAATGAATATATTTGATTTGTGTGAATTTCTTTCAAAAATTAAAATTTTTCAATTCTATTCACCAACTTTAATATAAGACATTTAATAAATAGTTTGTAAACTGGATTGAGAGTGAAAATATAGGTAAGATGAAGATCAATTAATCTAAAAATGTTTGGAGTTGTCACCTTCTTGATGGCTATAAGTTCATTTTTTTAATTATAAAATTTTTGACAGGCTTAAATAATTTAACCATATGAAGATAATGTTAAGTCCCATAGTAACAATACACTTTAAAACGCTGTTAGTCTTTAGGTCATTATTTATTTCTCTATTTGTGTGTCGATGTAGTATTTACACACATGACCAGCAGTGCTGCCATTGCCAAGATAGGGGGTCAGATCCTTCCCATGACTTTGCAGTACCAGTGGTTGTGAGCCATTGCCAAGATAGGGTGTCAGATCCTTCCCATGACATTGCAGTTCCAGTGGTTGTGAGCCATCTGACCTGGTTCATGGAAATCCAACTCAGGTTCTCTGCCAAACCAGGAAGTGCTCTTAATGGCACTGTTATGTCTCCTGTTCTGAAAAAAAATGTTTACCGTTAATGCCTCTGTACATGACAGCAGTCATATTATTCTTTGTATTACATAGAAATAATCATAAAGTGATTATCTGCATATAATCTTCCATGGCTCTGCTTGTTAGCAAATATTAATATATTTAAGTATATCAACACTAATTACATTTTACTAAAAGTTATTCTATGTTAATCATCACAGATACTCATTACTTTCTGAAATAAATTATCATTTATATTATAAATTGCTCAACATTAATATTTGTTATTTCATATGTTTGAACTTAAGAAATAATTCATTGATGTATACATTTTCAGTAATTTTAAAATTTATAAAGTTTGCATATGAAATTTTAAAATGCTCAACAGAAAAAAATGAATCTGAATATCCTGTACTTTCTCTGACCTACAATTTTAATAAAGAAAAAAAGAGAAAAGGCATGGAGAGATGGTTCAATGGTTAAGAACACTGGCTGCTCTTTTAGAGACCCCCTGTCCAATTCCCAGTACAAACATGGAAGCTAACAACATCTGTAAACCCAGTTCCAGGGGCCCCAACGCCTTCTGGGTTCCATGGGCTGTGCATAACTCAGGTGCACTTATATAAATGCAGCCAAAATGTGCACATAAAACAAAGATAAATACGAGCTGGAGAGATGGCTCAGCGGTTAAGAGAACCAACTGCTCTTGCAGAGGACCCAGCTCGATTCCCAGCACCCACATGGTGGCTAGGAACCATCTTTAACTCCAGTTCCAGGGAAATCGGAAGCCCTCTTCTGACCTCTGTGTCATTGCACAACACAGGTGTACAAACCTACATGCAGACAGTACATTCATACACACAATAAATAAAATAAAAAACAAAGATAAATAAATATATAATAAATTAAAAAGAAAATAAATTTGAAACAAAAACGAAAAAGATTAGAAAGTTTGACAATCGTTTGGATCTAATTGTTGTTTAAATAAGTTTAAAATTAGTAATTTGAGTTGGGATATATACTTAGATGCTTTCTAACATATTAGTGTGATCATAAGTTGTATTACAGGGCCAGAGTGATGGCATTTCTTACCTAATTTCTAATGTATATATTGTGATTTTGTCTGCTGTGAGCGTGCATTAGGACTTGTGCATGTTGTCACCATTACTGTGAGTTCATGTGAGTAGCTGGCCAATTGTTTCCTTGTGGTCGTCCACCACCTCTGACTCTGATAACCTTTTAGTCTCCTCTTCCACAGTGATCCATGAACCATGGAAGGCAGATATTGGAAATAGTTGCTCTATTTGGAGATAAGCATGCCATGAGCTTTTGTTCTCTGAACATTGACACAAATCCTCAAACTTACAATTTTTTTTATGTCAGTAACCAACTACTTTCTGATTGGATTTAAGGTCTACTTCACAAATGGTCCAAATGCAGGGAATGTGACTAGAGCTTATCACTAAATAGGACACTAATGGAAAACCTCTGTCTTCCTATGTTGAGGAATCTTTGTGGAAGATAGGACAGAATGATTGCAAGAGCCAGAGGTTAATGGATGACTAAAAAGAAGGAAGATTTTCCAGACAGCTGGGATGTTTCAGTTATTAACTCACAACATTTGTGACACTTGGACAAGACCTACTTAAGGCCAAGTCAAACAAAATCCCAGCAGAGAAGTGCTAAAGATGGAGGATATGTAGTCATATTCTAAAAAAAGAGTGTAAAATTACACGACTTTATACCTGCATGCAAATTTACTGTTAAAATGTGAATCTCTAAATGTGTTTAGGAATCAACCTATAGTTTATTTTCATAATTTTTAATTTTGACTTATGTGTGGAGTGTATACATGAATAGTTTGTAATAATATAAAATAAAAAAATAAAAAATAAAAAAAAGAAGTGCTGAAGAATGCAACAAGGCCCTCTGGCTAAGGTATATTACTGGCAACTGACACCTTCTGTGAGTCATTTTTAAGGCTGTGATGCTGAGGAATCAGCCTCCCTTGAATGGACCCACATGAAAAAACATTTTCAGACACAAAGTAGAATCTATAAGCCTTAATATTAATATATAGATTATACATTATATAGCATATGTTATATATACTCATATATATGTATATGAAATCTGCTACATGATAGTAAAAGGGTTACAATACAAGCCACCTGAATATGAACCCATTACATTATATGAAACTCTCAAATATTGATAAGTGTATGATTTTAAAACTTGCAATTTTGTTACCTCAAATACATACATGGCATGAGCAAAAGTAAAAGAATCAAAGAGACAATAATATGTACATGCATTCTCTGCAAATGAAATTTAAGGGTGCTCATATTCCACAAAAATTATTTGATAAGCAAAAGCTACCAAGTAGGAATTGATCAAATCTCTATTATGGTTAAGAAGGGGAAAGGTACAAAGTGACAAGTGACTTCTAATGTGATACTGTGATTTTGTTTCTATATGGAGAGTATCTATAACAGAAAACATTAAATGGGATTATAATTATGTTTGCTGATACAAGTGTGATTTTCGTCAATGCCATGTTTCTTTAGTTTGTTTTATAACTCAAAATCATCTAAGTGTATCACTTAAAACTGAGTTTCACTTTAATGAAACTTTTTGTTTTAAAAGAAAGTCCTATTCAGATTATCGAAGAAATCATAAAAATCTTTTTCATGTGTGGATACTGAGTGCTACACTATTGCTCTGAAAGGCAAGTTTTTCCCACTGGTACAATACTGGAATGACTTTGTAAGGTTAATAAGTTGCATTCTTAGCCAGGTATGGTGGAACATGCCTTTAATCCTAGCACTTGGGAGGCAGAGACAAGCGGATCTTTGTGAGTTCAAGGCCAGTCGGGTCTTGCAGAGTGAATTCCAGGACAGCTGGGGCTACAGGGAGACCCTGTCTTGAAAAGACAAAAAAAAATGCATTAACTTATTTGAGTCCCATTCCATAAAATGTCCGCTATTGATCAAATCTAGCCAAAAATATTGATGGCAATATAAGAGGTCGTATGAGGGGAACCTACTATCTATCAAGTGCCTATTGGAGAGATAACAGTCCTTAGAGGAATCAACTACAATTTTTGTTTTGGTTGATTTTCTTTTGTTTTCTTGTTCAATGAACATGTTTTTGCCCATAATACCAACTTCTAAATAACCCTGTCTATGTCAATAGGTAACTGATAACTTCAGCTTTGTGAAAGAATGCAAAGTGTTGTCTTTACTATAGTAAGACTCTTAACATTTGATATGATGAGAACAAGTGCGGGTTCAGCACTAAATGGGGCATTTATAGCACTGTGTCCAAAACTCAAGGAACACACCTCAGTGCAGGCAGAAGTAAAGAGCTGGAGGGAGCAGTGGAGTGTTGGGCAATGCTGTGCTCTGGGCATGAAGGGCCACTTCACTCAATTGAACATGATCTGCTGGAGACTGAGCTGCATACAACCTTCCGTCATGCAGAATGGACCTGGGAGCAAAGGGGTGCTATAGCCTAATATTAAAAGAATATGGAATTCAGGAGTTTCTGAGCTAGCAACTCAGCCCAGGTAGGGAAATGTGCTACTAAAACAGAGCTCACAGAGCCGCGTCACTGGACAGCCATATGGGATGCAGCTACTAAGCCCTAAATTCCTTGGTTCCATGGGAAAACTGCTCTGGGACTTTCTCCATTTGATTTAATATCTATTCTTCCTCCTAGTTAGTGCTTTTCTTCTAGTTAGTGTTTACCATAAATTACCTGAGTATAGCATGCTATTGCTAGACCATCTTCTTTGCTTTTACCAGGATTTACGTATGCTCTTAGTGGTAAAGTGCCTTTTCCCAAGCTTGTTAATTCACCTATGTCTTATCTCTTGTAGTTCTCTCTTTTCCTCTCCTTTGTGTGAGACCATTTTTTTTAATCTTAGCCCTTTTCATGTGCTTTCTGAGTGCCATGTGTTTCTCCCCATGTAACTTGGAACAAAGGCAAGATAGCGAGATTTACTCTAGAGATTTGCCATGGAGATTTTGCCATGGATTTACCACAGATATTTCCTGTAGAGACTTGCTGTTAGGCTTGCCATAAAGTGATAATAATAATAATAAAACAAAATAAAATAAAATGACTTAGAATAAAGTGGTTTTCTTGAGACATACAGGAATCGTGTGATGCTTGCTTAAAGGGGTATTATGGTAAAAGACAAATCTCCCGAGACCTGCCATAGGGGGTATTTGCCACTGCTCTTGGTGTGACTCACTGGGAGTATGGATCTAGGAGTGAGCCTGGACCCCCGCAGAGGAGGGAGTGATATGGAGCCCTACCCCTCCCTCAGGATGCATAGGAAATTAACAGGTGCTTATAAGTAGGGGCTCATGGGATGCTACCTCACTCTAAGGGGTGATTGACAGATTATAATTGCTGAGGGGAGAGGAGATATTTTTTACTGTGATCATTGCTAAGTTACTCATGCTCCCATAAATAACACCTCATTAAACTTATTTGTTCACCCTCCAAAAAAAGGGTAATTGGTGGATAATTATGATTAAATTCTTCATAAACAACCATAAAAATGCTGTAATGAAACTCATTAGGATATAAAATTAACAAATGCTAATAAAAATTTAAAAATACGAATTTTAGGTATTTTTATGTTTCTTTGAATTATATAATCTTGATGATTACAGAGTAATTTTAAGATTATTTATGCTTAAACTTTCACAGTTAAAAATGAAAATAAATTATAATTATTGGCATTAAGGAATATAGAGCAATTTACATGAATAATTATTACCCAAGACTTGTTACCCTTTCTTATTCACTCTATATTAAAATCTGATATCTATGAAATGTAAATTTGTCTTTTACAAATATATTAAATTGTGCTTAGTATTATAAATCTGATGTAGTAAAGAGTTCACTACTAAGACACTGGTGCACAATACCTCCTTATTTTCAAAGGGTTCCTTCTTGCTAGCAGTTTTAGCCCTGAAAAGTCTGGCAGCCTGAGATATGTTTTGTCCCAGAAGAAAGAGTTGGAAGTAATTATGATTAAATGCATTGTATGCATATGTGAAATTCTCAGGATTGATGAGTTTATTTAAAATAATAAGTAAATCTAAGAACCAAAATTTTCAATAGTTTCCATATATAAAATGAAAGAATATAGAAGAAATATAGAACTGAATCCACCACACTTAGCACTTTTTTATTAGACAACCTTCATATTCCTGGTATCTAAAGGGTTTTAAAGCAAATCATTTCTCTTAGAGATGACTGTATATGAACCTTTAGGTATTTGTGATTAAATTGGTACACTCCTAGAGTTCAGAAAACTAATTGTGGGCCATGGGGCTGAAAGATTTTGAGAGGAGAGATAGAAGAGATTGTTGTAAAAAGAGAAGTGATAAGGGAATAGGACAGGTTAAACGGTGTAAGGATTGGAAGGGTGGGTTGGAGGAGGAAGTATGGGGAGAGATAGCTAATATTAATGGCCTTTTAAATGGGTCATATGGTACATGTGGATCTTTGTGAACTTGAGGCCAGCCTGGTCTACATACAGAGATAGTGAGTTCTAGGGCAGCTTGGGGCTACAGGGAGACCCTGTCTCAAAAAGACAAAACAATGTCATATGGGGGTTGGAGAGATGGATCAGCCATTAAGAACAATTACCAGAGGACCCAGGTTTGATGCCCAGCACCCCCATGGTAGCTGACAATCATCTGTAACTCCAATTTCTGGGGATCTGCCATCCTCATCTGGCCTCTATGGGTCATAATGTGCACATGGTGTACTTCCATACATAGTAACAAAGCACTCAGAAACATAAAAATAAACTAAACAATACAGAGAGAATTTTATATGGAAGCTTACTATGCTAGACTGTATTCATGTGAATATATAAAAATATTTGAATCTAGAGCTCATAGCAATAACTTAAACAGAACTTACAGAAAATAGAAAAGGCTATCAGTAGCATCCCGTTCTTAGCTGTGTTTTGAATAAATCCATTCCTCTGTTAAAAAAAAAAAGTGTCGGGGCTGGAGAGATAGCCTAGCGGTCAAGAGCACCGACTGCTCTTGCAGAGGACCCGGGTTCGATCCCCAGCACCCACATGGCGGCTGGGAACCGTCTGTAACTCCAATTCCAGGAGAACTCCAGTTCCAGGGGAATCTGAGACCCTCTTCTGACCTCCGCGGCATTGCACGACACGGGTGCACAAACCTGCATGCAGACAGTACATTCATACACATACAAAAAATAAATAAAATTAAAAAAAAAAGTGTCGAATCAAGATATATTAAAGGGTGGGGCAAGGGGCTGGGCAGGGACAGCAAGGTAGTAGATACAAAGCCCAACGCCAGGAATGAGTTCTCTCTCTTGGAGTTATCAACAAGGAACTTCCCAAAGACCCACAAGACTCATCCTACCCAAAGATACATGCACATCTGGAGCTCGCTCTGTAGACCAGGCTGGCCTTGAACTCACAAAGATCTGCCTGCTTCTGCCTCCCAAGTCCTAGGATTAAAGGCCCATCTCTAGGTTAATTTTTTATCCTACCACTTTAATGAAACTTTTAATCATTTCTAGGTGTTTTCTGTTGGAGTTTTTAGCATCCCTTAAGTAAACTATCATCATCTGGAAAAAGGGATAGTTTGACTTCCTCTTTTCCCATTAGTACTCCTTTAATTTCCCTTTCTTGTCTTATTGCCCTAGCAAGCAGTTTAAGCACTATATTGAAGAGGAGAATAAAAAAGGGGCAGCATTGCCATGTTGCTGCCTTTAAGAAGAATGCTTCTAACTTTTCTCCATTTAGGATGATGTTGGCCGTGGGATTATTGTATATGGCTTTGATTACATTGAGGAATATTCCCTCCAGTCCAATTCCTTATACGATTTTAAGCAAGAAGGGATAGTAGATTTTGTCAAAGGCTTTTTCTGCATAAATGGAGATGATCATGTGTTTTTTGTTTTTCAGCCCATTTGTGTGTTTTATTTTATTTATTGATTTATGTATGATGAACCATCCTTGAATCTCTGGCATAAATTCAACTTTGTCATGATCTATGATCTTTCTGATTTGGGTCTGTATGCAGTTTGTATTTTGTTGAAAATTTTTGCACATAGGTTCATTATTTAGATGGGTCTATAGCCTACATTTTTTGGTTGTATCTTTGCCTGGTTTGGGTATTAGAGTGATGCTGGGTTCATAGAAGGAATTTGGGTGATTTCATATCCTTCTGAACAGTCCGAACAGTAATGACATAAATCTCCTTTAAGTGTCAAATAGAATTCTGCCATGTAACTATCTGGGCTTTTTTTTTTTTTTTTTTTTTTTTTTTTGAGACAAGGTCTCCTTAGCCAGCTGGCCTGACGCTCCCACTCATGTAGACCAGGCTGGCTTTGATCTCACAGAGATCTGCCTGCCTCTGCCTCTCAAATGCTAGGATTAATGGTGTGCACCACCATGTCCTGTGAGAGTTTTTTTTTATTACATTTTCAATTTCCTCCAATAATATGAGTCTGTTTAAGCTGTAAATTTCTTTTTGGTTAAGCTTTGTTGATTTCCAGGATTTCAGATATTCATTTCTCTTTGGTTTTCAAATTTAGTGGAGTATAGGTTTTTGAGGTATTCCCATATGATTATCTTGATCTTTTCATTGTCTGCTGTGATGTTTCCCCTTTCATCATGAATACTATTGATTTGGAGTTGCTTTTTCTTTCTTTTGGTAAACTGGGTTAGAGGTCTATGTATGTTGTTTCTTGTTTACCATTTTAAGGAACCAACTTTTGGATTGGTTGAATCTTTGTATTTTTTTCTCTGTTTCTATTTCATTGATTTCTGTTCTGGTTTTTGTTCTTTTTTCTTTTCTGTTGGGTTTAGGGTTCATTTTTTGTTATTTCTCATATGATTTTAGCTCCACTGTTAGTTTGTTATTTGCACTCTTTCTGGTTTATATTTATTTTTTAAATTAATTTTATTTATTTCTGTATGTGTATGAATGTACTGCCTGCATGCAAGTTTATGCACCCATGTAGTGCAATGCCGCGGAGGTCAGAAGAGGGTCTCAGATTCCCCTGGAACTGGAGTTCTCCTGGAATTGGAGCTTCAGACGGTTCTCGGCCGCCATGTGGGTGCTGGGGATCGAACCCGAGTCCTCTGTAAGAGCGGTCGGCGCTCTTAACAGCTAAGTCATCTCTCCAGCCCCTATATTTATTATTTTTTAATGTAGGTATACAGGGCTATCAATTTTCCTCCTTGTACTGCTTTTAAAGTATCCCATACGTTTTGTTGTGTTGTATTGCCATTTCCTTTTAGTTCCAGTAATGGTTTTATTTCTTCATTTTCTCCTTTACCCACTCATTATTCAAGAGTGTGTTCTTTAGTCTCTCTGTCTTCTTGTAGGTAGTAGGGCGTATCCTAATGTCAACATTGAACTCTATTGGGCTGTCGTCTGATTGATTGCATGAAATTATTTCAACCTTTTTGTATTGGTTGAGGTTTTCTCTGTGCCTAGTATGCGTTCGATTTTTGAGAAGGTTCCTTGGATGCTGAGTAGAAAGTATATTCTCTGGTGTTTGGGTGGAATATTCAGTAGATGTCTGTGAGGTCCATTTGGTATATTGTATTGTTCATTTCAGATGTCACTCTGTTTATTCTTTGTCCAGTTGACCTATCCCAATGGCTCAGTGGGGTATTGAAGTCCCCAACTATTAGTGTGCTGGCATTTATCGGTGCCTTACTGTCTTGCATGATTTGGTGTACCTGAGTTTGATGCACATATATTTATGAGTGTTGAATGTTCATGGTTAATCTTTCCTGTGATAAGGATGTAATTTCCCTGTTTTTCTCTTCTGCTTAGGTTTTACTTTGAAGTCTGTTTTAGAATGGCAGCACCTGCTTGCTTTTTGGTGCCATGTGTTTGGAATATTTTTTTCCTTCCTTTCACTTTAAGTTGCTGTCTATACTTGAGGGTGTGATGTGTTTTCAGTAGACAGCATATAGATGGATTCTGTTTTCTAATCCATTCTCCCAGTCTATGTATTTTGATTGGGGAGTTTAGACCATTGATATTTAAGGTTATTATTGACAGATTTGTGTTGATTGTTTTTGTATTATTTTCTGTTTGCATTCTTGGTCTAGGTTTGTATTTCCATATTTATACTTATATTAATTTCTCTTGCTCCCTGTTTGGGGATAGTCAATTCTTTCCTCTGTCCTTTGATTTGCTTCAAGTATTTTCTGAAAGTTTTGTTTCCTGGACATCTTCTTTTATCTTGTTTATGTCATGAAAGAGTTTTCTTTCTCCTTTAACTATAATTGACATTTTTGCTGGGTATAGTAACCTGGGTTGGCATCTATAATTGTTTAGTACTGGGAATACTTTGGTCCATGTTCTTCTTGCTTTCATAGTTTGCACTGGAAAGTCAATGGTGATTTCTGATGGGTTTCCCCTTATATGTAACTTGTTTTTCTCTTGTGGCTTTCAGTATTTTGTCTTTGTTTGGGGGGTCTAGTGTTTTAACTATGATATGGGGTGGGGAGTTTCTTTTCTTTTCATGTCCATTTGGTATTCTACATGCTTGTTGTATTAGTATGAGATTGTATTTTGGGAGAATTCCTTGATTTCTTTCAATATGTCCAAGATTGTTCTAATATCTGTGTCTTGGGTTGCTTCCAGGGAAATCTCATTGTAGGATTTTTTTTTAATTTTATTTTATTTCTGTGTGTGTATGAATGTACTGTCTGCATGCAAGTCTGTGCACCCGTGTCGTGCAATGCTGCGGAGGTCAGAAGAGGGTGTCGGATTCCCCTGGAACTGGAGTTCTCCTGGAATTGGAGTTTCAGACGGTTCTTGGCCGCCATGTGGATGCTGGGGATCGAACCCGGGTCCTCTGCAAGAGCAGTCGGCGCTCTTAACAGCTAGGCCATCTCTCCAGTCCCTGTAGGAATATTTTATAAGACTGGAAGAGTCTGGTGTGGATTTTTTCTGTGTTTTTCAAATGTTGATTTTCATTGTGTTTTTGGCATATGGGTTTATTTTGATGCAAATCTCAACTGTTTTCTTGCTGCTTTGGAGACTTGCTTTGGTTGTTTACTTTGGGTGCTTTCTTTGTCTTCTCCTTATTTATGGAGGGCTGGCTGGTCTAGGTTTCAGGTTTTCACTTTAGGTTATATATTGGAAGGTCCAGCTAACTCTGCCCCTTCTGTTCTGAAGGCTCTCCAGAAATTACACAGTTAATAACTGGGTCAGTTCATCACTGAGCACTGCACTCATTCAACTTCCTTCTGGCCAGTTCCTTTAGGTTGGCTGTAAAGCCTAGCAGACCACGACTGGAGTTGTGGTAGGTTCCTGTCTCTTTTACTTCATTGTGTCTTGGACTCACTACCTCTATTCCCACTGGGACAGTCCCACCACAGCTGGAATGGGGGTGGGGGGTGGCTGGGTGTGGTGGTTTGAATGAAAATGTCCCAGATAGGCTTCAAGTATTCAGACATTTTTGTCCCCAGTTGAAGGTACTATTTTGGGAAGTCTTATGTGTGGCCATTCTGGAGGAAGTACATCAATGGGGGGGCAGGCTTAGGGAGTTTAGCTAGCCTTGCTAGTCTCCAATGGCTCTTTCTTGGCTTCCTGTGCTCATTGGAAGATGTGAACCTCAGCTTTCTGCTCCAGCTCCTGTCACCATGCTTCCCCACCACAATGGCCTCTAATTCCCTGGAACCCTCAATCTTAAGCTCATATAACCTCTTCAGTTTATAAGTCCCCTTGGTCATGGTGGTTTTATCATAGCAACAGAAAAGTGACTAATACAGTTTTTGATAACAGAGAGTAGGCTGTTGGCTGTGAAGAACCTGACCATGTGGGTGTTTGGAGAAATGTGGAAGACTTTGGAACTTTGGGCTAGAAAAGTCGTTGACTACTGTGTTAGGATTAAAGGCGTGCACCACCATGCCCGGCTTTGTATTCTTTGGTGGATTTTTTATATAAAAAATTGATTTTAACTAACAGTAATGGATCTTGACTAGCCACATTTGGTAACCCTTTCACCAAAAATTCCATTTTATCATTTTATGCCTTGAGGTCTTTGTTATATTAAACTTGTAGTGAGTGTACGTAAAACAGTTGCTTCTGCAGAGAGAAATGTGTAGCATAACATATCAAAAGTGTTACTCAGCCAGTTAAAATGCACTAAAAAAATGGTAGGAAGGAAAAAGGAGACAACAGATTTCTTGAGGATTGAGGACATTAAGGTTTTATATATGGGTATTTTAAATTCTGTGAAATATGACCCTGAGTATCAAAAGTTAGTAATTACAGAAATAGAAAACATTTTACAACACATCTGTAGAGATTATAGCTATGAATATCATATTATTATTGATATAAGACTACAATTTATATTGAAAGAATGCACTAACTTGTTTTAGTATTTTTGCTTCGAGTTATTTCCTTGGTACCACAGACATTGCTAAATATAAGACATAAGTTTACACAATACACTGGCTCAATGTACTTGAAATCTATGAGACATAAAATTCAAGCATGAATAAATTAAGAATATAGCAATTTTTGTCAAGTTATATGGACTTTTTTTTCTTCTAAGTTTTCTTTGGGTTCTAGTAAAACTCACATTTGAAGAGAGGAGCAAAATGTGTATAGCAAAACATTTAATATATCACAAGCAGATGTCTTCAATGTGTGTTGTTGCTCTGGGTAAAATGAGAATTGGGAATTGTCACTATTGATTGATGGCCTTGCTATCAAACTCCTAGCAAGCTGCACTGATGCTAAATAGTTTGAACTTTTCATAGCTATCTGGAGGTGAACAACAATACAAACAAAATATTCTTTTAAGTAAGTCTCTTAGAACAGAAGTCTTAATTTTTTTAAAAACCAAAATATGAGTTCTTTTGTATTTGGGGTGAATGGTTTTTCTCATGATGTAGTCTGCAAGTAGGCCCTGCCAAAGGCACTTCTGGATTTATGGGATAGGCGAACAGAAACTGTGAGTCTGTTCCCCTGTAGAAAGCAGATTAAGGTTTATAAAGATGCTTTTTGATATCAATCAGTGTGATAAGAACTGGCTTTGCTTTATGATTTTAAACTGTACAACCAAAGTTTGGTTTCAATTCCACTATTTATTCCAAGTTCAAGGCTTTCTTACAGAAGGTGAAATATAATTTTCCTCAGAGGCATTATGACACTGATTGCTTAAGCTAAAAATTATAAAATCATTCCTGTATGGTGGAACAGTAGCTTGAGGGGCTGCACATTCTGCTAATACCTTTCTAATCATTTTGGATATATGAATAACAATACATATTTTACATTAATAGAAAATTAAAAGTATGTTTTCCCTGTTTTACAAAAATTATACTGATGATACAAGATTGAACACTGAAGCATAGTTTTTGAATTTGATTTCCATATGTTTTATCAATTAATATGTAATGTACAAAGAAATGTGAGGATCCTTGAAACAATAACACAAAAGCCAAAGACTGGAGGACAATGAGGCCAAGGAAGCACATGATCTCCACATGTGATGTAAGAAGTAAGTCACTACAGAGCCTCTGGGATGCTTTCACACCTGAGAAACTTCTTATTTGTGAACAAGTTTCTCCTTTTCTTCAGTTCATGTCGTTCATCCCTAAGTCTAAGTTTCATACTTAGGGATTTCCTGGGAATTTTCTAGGAATCCAAAAACAAACCTAAATATCAAGTCAAACATCCTAGGGAATGCTTACTACTTACTAAGTCTAGTTAAGTGAGTACATTGGGACCAAATAAATAATGTTAACAAAGATCCTTCTGTCACTCTGTTAAAGGAATGGGACAGTTCTCAGTGAACAAATGGCCAGTCCCACTGCAGTGTATTCTACCTGTTATTTACACACACACACACACACACACACACACACACACACACACATATATCTTCTCTTTCTCCTCTCTCTTTTTCTCTCTCACCCTCCACACAAATATATTATTCTACACTCTTTTTTTTACTTCACAACCTGCTTTATGACTCACCTAATACATATATATATATATATATATATATATATATATATATATATGGATGGAAACATAATATACAGTTATTTAAATCCAATATTTGTTTTCCTGTGATTTTTTTCTGAGTTGTCCAAGACTATAAGAACCTAGTAAAGGTTTCACAGAACCTAGTAAAGTAACCATGCAGGGATCCAAATTCTAGCAATATTAAATACCTGTGTTTATCTATGTTTTTGTTTCAGAAAAACTTGAAGAAATATAAACACAAAGTATGATACAATATTTCATAGATGATCTAAATTAAAAGCCACAAAATATTCTTTGTCAGTAGAATGAATAAAGATATTATTGCATAATTAATTATGAAATAACTTTCAACAGCAAAATGATGTATTTCAGCTACTACAAGTTAACATATCTCATGAGCACAATTCTGTGAATTGAAATAGAATAGTCACCGTATTTTTAACACATAATTTGTATAAGAGAAGAGAACATAGTCTAAGATGCTAAGTTCAACATTGTGGCTTTCATCCTGGGAGGCAGGAAATAATTTTCAACTAAGAGCCAAAGAGAAAATTAGGCACAAAGGAACTTAGCTGCATAATATGTTTTTATTTTAATTTTTATTGTTATATTCTATTCTACTGTACTTAAAATTCACTTAAATTCAAATGTATATTATGTGAAAGTTTCAATAATTTAAAATGAGAATACTAGAAATGAGTGGAGAAAGAGAAAAATGAAAATAGCATAGTCCTAGAGACAAACACTATGTTAAATATGATAATTTTATTTTATTTTATTTTATTTTAATTTTATTTATTTCTGTATGTGTATGAATGTACTGTCTGCATGCAGGTCTGTGCACCCGTGTCGTGCAATGCCGCGGAGGTCAGAAGAGGGTCTCGGATTCCCCTGGAACTGGAGTTCTCCTGGAATTGGAGTCTCAGACGGTTCTCGGCCGCCATGTGGGTGCTGGGGATCGAACCCGGGTCCTCTGTAAGAGCGGTCGGTGCTCTTAACCGCTAGGCCATCTCTCCAGCCCTAAATATGATAATTTTAAAACTGAGCACCAAAGATATAAAAATCTTAATTCAACACATACCCTATCAAATTTATTGTATTGTTGATAATTAAAACCTCAAAACATGCAATGTGTCTTAGAATACAGAGAAAGGTCAATTTTCACTTAATATTAACAGTGACAAAATGCTCTTGAACAATATGTAAAAGTATAATAAAGGTAGCATTCACTCCTCAATTGTACATTGTTTGCATGTGTGTGTGTGTGTGTGTGTGTGTGTGTGTGTGTTCCTGTGTATGTGTGCATGTGAGTACATAAATGGTTCCAGCACATGTTCCTATGCATGCATATGAAGGACAGAGTTTATGATAACGTGTGATTCCTCAAGAACTATGTATCTTGCATTATTTTAGATAAAGCCACTTCTTGATCAGGAGCTAGAGGAATAGGATAAGCCAACCTGAAGGTGAGTCCCAAGCATATAGTGAAATCTGTGAAACTAGGATCGGGGTATAAGTAAGTGATGCAATTCTTGGCTTAAAAAAAATGTGGCTACAGGCTGGATTGATGGCTCAGCACTTCAGGGTACTCACTGTTCTTGCAGAAGATCTGGGTTTGAATCCCAGCAACAACATAGCAGCTGACACTGGTAATTCCAGTTCCAGGAGGGCCTAGACCCTCATCTGACCTCTCTGGGTACTTCATGGCAAGGTGCATTTACACACATGGAAATATACATAAAATAATAAATTTAAAAATAAATAGTTTAAAATGTGGATACTCAAGATGGCTGGCAACTTGTAAATATGAGCATGCAGCAGTGGTAACAGCACAATAAAAATATATACTTTTGAAAGGAATTAATAACATTAAATACAAACAGATCTTCACGCTTTTCAACAGAATAGTAAGAAAGGACTACTGAGTCTAAAACATCTTCCAAAGAAAGGTGTACATTTTAAAACCAAAAAGTCATTTGGATGACTTTCACTTGAAAATAAAGGATATAGTGAATTTCTGTTAAACAGAATTCCTAAGGTGGAAATGTTTCCTAGGTTAAGCAGTGCAGAAATCAGAGGCCATTGCAGCCGTCATCCAATGGGTGCCTGATGCTTCTTGAGCTGGTAACAGACTTGCCATCTCTCACTGGTGCTTCTTTTGCAGCAATGCAAAATAGAGAACTTAAATAGCTATAGAGGCTCGAGCAAAGAACTACTGAAACAGCTGTGACATCATGTTGTGTAAGGTCGCGTTGCATAGCAGGAAAGGACTTCTGAGCTTCCCCTATGTGAGGATCTGAAACGGAAACCTTAACTACACTGCGGTGGAGAAACCAGGGTGTGAAGGATGCCAAAAGCATTGAAAGTCGGTCCAGGACAGTTGTATACAGGGAGGGGGGGGGCAAACAAGGGGAGACCATGTGTACCTCGGGAGGCAGTTCTGAGGGATATGGCAGCCCTAAACTGCTACAGCATCTACTGGGGCAGTTGGTGTTGCAAATTCTAGACACAGACCTACAGGACTTGAATTTTTCCTTCCCTTGTTTTGTTCTTCCTTGGTCAATATTTACGTGCTGTTCTCCCATTTCATCACATTTGAGTAAGTATGTTTGCTCTGTATTATTAAATATTGAAGGACTGTAACTTAGTTTTTGATATCACAATATCACAGTATTTTTTATTCTTCGGTTCACACTGTCTTGAGTCTCAGAAGAGAATTTGAACCTTTGATTATAGAGCAGTGTTGAGCAGACTAGGAAGGTTAGAGTCCATGTCCAGGTCACATCTATTCTCTTCTTTCTGAACCACAGTGATGACCAGTGCTCTTCCATACTCACCTGCCATGCCATTCCTCAAGGCTCTCTTTACTGTGATGGATTGGTTCTGAAACCATGAACCATAATAAATATTTCCTTATGAACTGTTTCTGTGAAAGTCTTTGGTCATAGTGACAAAAACATCAATAATATCATCTTCTTACTTGCCAAGAATGGATAGGAAAACTTTTGTCTCATGAATCAGTGTTCTAGCTTGCTTTACTCTTTAGTAAGTAAGAAAAATTCTTCACTTAGTTTAGACTGGGCTGAAAGCATTCATCCACCCAATATAGTTGTCATGAATACATATTTCTATTATTTTATGTATATGAGTATTTTCATTTCCACGTGTGAAATGACCACAGAGCAAAGTATTGGATCCACTGAAAATGGAATTATGGTTGTTAGCTGCCTTGTATGTGATGGAAAATGAATGTGGGTCTTTGACAGGATCAGAGAGTACTAAGAACTGATAAGCTGTTTCTCAGGCCCTAATTGTAATTTCTTAATTGTGTGGCTCTTATTTAAATACAAGTATGACACTTTTCCACCAAAAAAAAAAAATCAATTATTATACAGTGCCATATGCATCCTGGAGAACAAAAAGTACAAAACTTTTAAGAGAAAATTAAGAGTAAAGGAAAATTCACAGACTTAAAAAGTGAAATATTTAAATACTAGAACACCCATCTTTATTTATTCAGTGTAAACTTAATTCTAATAATAAGACTAAAATAGCATCAAGTTCAATAATATGTTCATCAGTGTCAATACATTTTTAAGACAGTCTCAATATATAATGTTAGCTTTCCTGGAACTCATTATATAGACCAGAACAGCATTAAAATCTCAGAAATCTACCGGCCTCTTCTTCCTGAGCAACCGTTCCCAACATCTAACTGCTTTTTTAATTATGAAAATACATTGTTGTTGCAGAAACCTAAAATGGCAATAATGATTTTCACCACTCTATCTTAGAATTGTAATTTATTATAGAAATGAGGCTGTGCTGATCATTGTAAATAGCTCCAAATATATTCATCTATATTGACTTGATAGAAGTAAACACTAAAATATATAAAACATTATAGAAATGGTGCTCTAGGTAACTATCTTAAGTGCTTAAAATTGTGTATTATAAAATATTACCTTAAAACTTTTGATGATGGTACAATAAATGATAAAACAAGCAGATACTTTGAATTAGGAAATCAAGTACATTCTGAGAGTGCTATTACTGTAGAAAAACCTCTTTCAGCCATTGCTACTCTTTCTTGCAGTGGTTACTGGTTGAACATGCACTGGATTCCATTTGCCTGGCACTTTCAAACACCCTGTTAATCCACATATTTTCCATGTTTTCTTGCTTATACATACATTGCTTTAACAACAATGATAATTCCTCTAATCTCTGTTTGTTTTCATCATATACACTGTCCATAGTCTCTGTAGCAATTATTGTGGTCAGAAAAGTATAAACATTCTGAAGCCTCTTTGTGTTGTTATACTTATTAACATTGCTCTTCAAAAATGTCCATCCATGCCTTTATTCCCAGAATACAGGAGGCAGAGCAAACAGATGTCTGTGACATTGAAGCCAGACTGACCAACATAGCGAGTTCCAGGATAGCTGTGGCTATAGGAAGACACCATCTTAATAAGACAAAAAATATTATTTGCTATACTATCATTCTCTACAGTTCACAAGATCTCTTCACAAATAAAAATGATTTTTAAATTTTTTTATTAATTTTATTTTTATTTCTGTATGTGTATGAATGTACTGTCTGCATGCAAGTTTGTGCACCCGAGTAGTGCAATGCCGCGGAGCTCAGAAGAGGGTGTCGGATTCCCCTGGAACTGGAGTTCTCCTGGAATTGGAGTTTCAGACGGTTCTCGGCCACCATGTGGGATCCAACCCGGGTCCTCTGCAAGAGCTGTCGGCGCTCTTAACCGCTAGGCCATCTCTCCAACCCCCAAATAAAAATGATTTTTAAACTAAATAGCATTCACTTTAGTTTTCTTCAGTTACATACAATATGAAAAGTATGATTTCTGATGGGGCATCAGGCATGTGGGGAGGGGATTTGATTTGATTGGGAACAATTGTATGACATATACAGATGTTCAATTAAAAAAAGAAAAAAATCCTTAAAAGGAATAAACAAATAAATACAAAAATTAAACAATGAGAAAACCAGTCAATTTACCAACCCCAGCGATAGTTTCTCAAGATATATTTGCTTATACTAACTCTGACTTTCAGAAAAATTAATTATGTACAAGTATTTTGAACATATAAAATGTACTTTCACCAGGCCTGGTGGCCACCCCTTTAATCCCAGCACTCTGGAGAAAGAGGCAGGCAGATCTCATATCTGCATAACAAGCTCCAGGCCAGTGGGACTAAAGAGAGACCCTGTCTCAAAAAGACCAAAAAGTAAAATAAAATAAAATAAAGAAAAATAAAATAAAATAGACTTTAATTACCAAAGAAATACTTTTATTTCCAAAGAAATCTGATACACAAAAGTTAATTATAGTCACCCTCTGTACAATAAATCAGGAAGACACATTTCTTTAAATGAAATGTTATATAATTTGGCAAATAATTCACATTTTGTCTAACATCATCCATTGTGAACTTATGTTTTATCAGCTTTTGAATTTTCAATTTCATACTTTTACAAAGAAGATCAAACAGTCTTTGTATTTTTGGGATTGACTTGTTCAGGTCAGATAACATTCAAGGGGATTTTTGCTGTTATAGATGATTTATCTTTCTACCAAAATTACTCACTCACTTCTTGCATGTGAAAATTTCATAATCAGGAAAAAAAAATCCAACAATCATAAGTTAATACAATAACCTATTCCTTGTTAAACTTACAAATAAAGTTTATAATGTCAAAAATCTATATTTTGTCTAATAAAATAATTTACAAATAAATGAAAGTGGTGTTAAATAAAGAGATAAACAAGGTATTATGCAAGCAGATGCTCTCTGATAATGGAATTAAAACTATTCTGAGTGAGTAAAAAGTGTTAAACAGGAAAATGAAAACTAAAAATCGCAATGCAATGTAAAGGGCAAATTGGAAGAGCACACATAACGAGAAGCAGAGTTCAGAAATCATAAAACAAAGAGTGGAGAAAACAAATAACCTCATTGAAAAATGGGCTATGGAACTGAACAGAGAGTTCTCAACAGTAGAAATAAAAATGGCTGAGAAATATCTCTGAAACTATTGAAAATCCTTAGTATCCAGGAAAATGCAAACCAAAACCATTTTAAGATGTCATCTTTCCTCAGTCAGAATGACTAAGTTCAAGAGAATAATTGATACCAAATTGTTACGAGGAAAGGGGAACCCTCTCTATCTTTGGTAGTATTGCAAATTGATGCAACCACTATGGAAAGCACTGTAGAAAACTAATTATATATATATTTCTAATATAATCTTAATATAGATATATATCTATATATATTACTATTATTTCCCTATATATTCATTATACTTCAATTATTGATCCTATTCCTCACCTCCTGGGCATATACCAAGAAGAGTCTTTGTACTACAAAGATACTTCTGAAGTCATGTTACTGTTGCTTTCACCACAATAGATAAAGAAATGGCAACAGTCAAAATGGTCTGAAACTGATGAATGGATGATGAAAATATGATACATTTACTCAATAGAGTTCTATTCAATGGTAAATAAATACTGGGATAATCAATGGCTACCTAATTGGACTTCAAACCCACTCAATGGGAGTAAACTAATTTGTGATACTGTAAACATAGCCAAATACACATGGCAGGAGAGGTCATGAATCTTAGAGAAAACCCCAAGGCTGTCTCATCCCTACTGTCACATAATTAGAGAAGTCTAATTTCTCAATATGTGTAAAATATGTATCCTTATATTTAGAGACAAGCATCCAAATCACCACTCATCAAAGAAGCTTCCTTTTCAACAGATAGAGATTAATATGGAGTTCTATGACTGGTCATACAAAGAGATTTTTAATTTCCCAAGCGTAAGTGGCACATATAAAATGCAACCTCTTCATCTAAGGCACATGCAACATAGAACAAGGGGTAAAGAGAATAATAATGCATCTCTCAATTCCAATTAATGAATCTAATTTATGCAACAGTGGAACAGGAACACAGAAGGCCACCAACAGTCAAAACACAGAGAATAAGATTATGCAGAGTATGGGTCCTTGGACAGAACTTCCTTTTTTTTTTTTTTTTTGAGACGGGGTCTCTCTAAAGCCCCAGCTGTCCTGGAACTCACTCTGTACACCAGGTTGGCCTTGAACTCACAGAAATCTGCCTGCCTCTGACTCCTGAGTGCTAGGATTTAAGGCTTGCAACACCATGCCCAGCTTAAAAATGGTTCTTAGCCACCATGTGGGTGCTGGGGATCTAACCTGGGTCCTCTGCAAGAGCAGTCGGTGCTCTTAACCACTGAGCCATCTCTCTAGCCCCTTGGACAGGACTTCTGTATTAAACTCTGCTCACTCAGGGCTCAGAGATCATTGTTAAATAATGGGCAGAAAGATCGTAAGAGCAAGGGAGGGGGTGAAAACCTGAGACCTTGCTCAAATGAACCTAAAACTGTACAACTGTGTCATTATGCAGAAAAGCCTTGGAAACTCCAGCATACAAGATCCCACCACAGAACCATGGAAATGTGTACCAGGCCCTGATATTATTCGAAGAATTATTGGCAGCTGATTACTGCTGTGTGAGGAAGAACCGATCTTCTAAGGGGAGGGTGTCTGTATGGGCTTATTAGACCCCATTGGATGAACTTGCATCTGGGAATATTAGCTTGACTCATTGGTCCTTGATACAGATTGCAGAATTCAAGAAGCCCAGTGGGGTGGGGTCTGTGTAGGGCGACAACGGGAGAACAGGGTGTAGAGGTGATTGGGATGTTTGTTGGAAATGTGCAAATGTCCAATAAAAACACTATTGTAATAAATTTAGGGTCTAACTGTGTTTCTTAGTTCCCATTGACAACTTCTCATATTATCATATATTTTAAATGAATCTTCCATTTTGCCGCTAATTCATTCAAATATCCTTCCCTTATTGTGCATAAAGCTACTGCATTTAGAAGTTGTAATGAAAAGGTTGGAAGTTAAAAAAAAAAAAGAAAAAGTAAAACATGAAATGCTCCAAATCTTTTTATGTCAGGATATATCTTGATGTAAACCCAGGAATCGGGGACATGCGAAGGAACCACAGGGGCAAATTGAAAGGAGCTCACATGAGAGTGGGATAGTTGTAGGCAAGTATTATCTAGAGATAAATATGGAAATTGTGGGTTTTAAAGTGGGAAGGGACAAGCGATAATTATACAATGCACCAGAGGTAAAGGAGAAGGTACCCCAGTGAGTAGGGTAGGTGGTGTCAAGGGGGGGATGGGAAAATGGGATCACTTCAGCAGAATATGGAGGAGGGAGAGGTGTACAGGAGTAAAGAGAGGAGAGATGAATTATACTTAGGTGATGTGAAAAACCAGAGGGAAATGTATACATGGGAAACCTCCCTTAGAGTTGTTGGTCAGGCTAGCGAGACACTCTCAAAATAGGCTATTGTTGCAGCCTTTGATTCATTCCCAGAACTTGAAGTTCAGACCCTGTTTGAGAAGACAGGATATACTTCAGTACAGGGCATGGAATACTGGAAATGGATCTGACTTGGAAGCTGTCTTTCTGAAGATTATCTCTCATAGTCCAAGACAACAGTGTAGAAGCTGCTAAGTTAGAAAATCAGTCAATGGTTCAAACTCAGGTTTTAACCCTAATGACCACAACAGTCACTGGTACATCAAACAATATCGATGCAGCAGTAGCACTTTTTTTTTTTTCTAAATTTTTTTAATTTTACTTATTTTTTTTAATTTTTTTATTTATTTATTTCGGTATGTGTATGAACGTACTGTCTGCATGCAAGTCTGTGCACCCGTGTCGTGCAATGCCGCGGAGGTCAGAAGAGGGTCTCGGATTCCCCTGGAACTGGAGTTCTCCTGGAATTGGAGTTTCAGACGGTTCTCGGCCGCCATGTGGGTGCTGGGGATCGAACCCGGGTCCTCTGTAAGAGCGGTCGGCGCTCTTAACCGCTAGGCCATCTCTCCAAAAAAACTAAGTTCGATTCCCAGCAGTAGCACTTTTATCTGGGGTGAAATCAACAGCTAGTTAATTGGACTTAAACCTGGCCAATGGGAAGGATTTCCTGTGTGGTCCTGTAAACCTAGCCAAACACACGTGGCTAGAGTTAATTTCTTAGTCTATGCTAAATATGTATCCCTATAATTACAGAAAAGTACACCTCTCAGTACTGATCAAACAAGTTTCTTTTTGCAATAGGATACTATTGGTGAGTTCTATAACTGGTCAACCACATAGAATAATTGTCTGCAATATGCACAATCATAAGTGACAGATCTTAAATGCAGCCTTTACACTTAAGGCTCAGGAAACCTATCAGAATAGGGGAAGAGAGAATGTTAATGCATCTTTCAACTCTCACCAATGAAGCTTCCTCATGTAAAAATAAAACTGGCCAAAATATACAGACTAGGAGACTGTCAAGGTTCATGTCCTATACTAAAACTCCCTAGATGGGAGTGGTGGCACATGCCTTTCATCTCAGCACTTGGGAGACAGAGGCAGGCGGATCTCTGTGAGTTCAGGGAGACCCTGGTTCAAAAAGACAAACAACAACAACAACAACAACAACAACAACAACAAAAACAAACTCTGAATCCCAGGGCTCAGGGAACTTTGCAGAAGAGTTATGAAAGACTGTAAAATCCATGAGTCAAGTGTCTCCAAGAACTTAGGCTTTTCCAGGCAGCTGGGAATTTGCTCACATGAATATGCCTCAATGGTAAGAGCATGCAAATGACCCACAAAACTCAAATAACAAAAACCGAGTATAAAATTGAGGGAAATCAGTAAGGGTGAGCATCCTTTCCTTAGAAATTATTGATAAATAGTCAGTGATGGGTGAGGCAAAGTTAGGCTTCTTTATGATAATGGTGTTAGACAAGCTGACCAGGTTCCAATGAATAAACTCACACCCAGGGACATCTGGGGACCCAAACTTGACAGTACTTGGCAAACTCAGTAGCATCATATATGACACAAGGGATAAAGTCTGGCTGGGTGCTTTAGCGTGCTGAGAGGTGAGGGTGGACAAATAAGACTAAGTTCTATTCTATGAAAGAACAAAAATTCAACAAAGACAGTAACAAATATTCTCATAGTTTGAGTTTGGAAATTTTTATCCACTTCCTCTTGTCTATACTGGGAATTTTTCTGGTTTGTGTGAGGCAGTGTCTTAAAGCAATGGGACTCTTACTAGGCCAAGCAAATGGACACATACTAAAGAACATTTGGAGGTACAGTCATACTTTATAGGCATATATATATATATATATATATATATATATATTTACACATACATAGATATGGGTACATTAATTGGCAGAAGGACAGTCTGGGGAAGGATGGATAGTGGAGGGTATCTGTATTGTATGAACAGCTAAAAATTGAGTACAATAAATTAGATTAGAAAGAGAAGAAAAAGTCAAAGAAACAATGTTAATTAAAATTTTATGTTAAATAATGTTCCCCACTGAAAGTAACAACAGCAAAAATAAAAATTTCAAAGTTTATGTGTTTTCTTTTTAATTACTAAACAAATAGCAATTAAGAATCATCATTTTCTTTAATATATACAGAATTATTATGTTTTTGCTAAATGCTTATGGGTAAATAGCTCAGTTTTTAAGAAACTCTTATTACCACAGCTTCATATGTAGATCACCACACTAATTCAAATTTAGAACCCTAAAGTTGCCCAAATGCTGGCAAATGTGTAAAGGGATGGAAAAATTTATTTAATTGTGGAAAAAATGACATGACCAAGAATACCATGATAATTCTTAGCAGTTTGAAGAATGAGTTGAAATATGAGCACAGAAAGCTTGAAGAAAGTACTCTGGTACTATAATCATGGTCCATGTAGAACCTCTGTGCAATCTATAGAATGTACAACATCTTAAAACATTGAACATCAATCTAAACTATGGATTTTTGTGATAATAATTTTAAAAAGATATTACTCAATTATATAAAATGTATTACTCTTGTGTGAGATGTTGATAGCAGGGATATTATATATTTTTGGAAGATGAGAGTTTTTGTAGCATGTCTAGACTTTCTGTATCTTGCTTTGAACTAAAGTTTTCTTTAAATTCTTTGAGTAACAAGAGGGCAACAGAGATGCCTCAGTTGAGTCAGACAATCAGAATCCACATAGAAGTCAAGTGCAGGTTTGAACATTTCTAACATAATTCTGAAGTGATGAGAGATAGGTAGAGACCTAGAAGATGCCAGACAGTCAGTCTAACTGAATTAGTGAGCTCTATTTTCTCTAAGAAGCACTGTCTCAAAATATGGAAAGGAGAGTTAGTAATGCATATGTCCAGTATGAGCCTCTGGCCACCACACAAATACACATGTGCATACACACGTGCATACAAACTTGTACGAACACATACACATGCAAATCCATACAGACAGAAATAAAATATTATTTTTAAATATTTTAATGCAAAGTCACATATATGCTGTCATTTTGTCATTAAACATAAAATATGAACATTTTTAGGATTAATGCAAGTTAACTTAAACAAAATTTCCTAGGGAAAACTTCCTTTCTATTCATAACCTCTAGACTCTGAGATTAGAAAAAAGTACATCTTTTAGGCTTTACTGATACTGCAAAGTGTTCATTCAGGGCATTTTAATATTTATATTAATAAGCCATTTATTTTCTGTCATATATTTGTAATGTGATATGCTGGGGATGCTCTATATCACTGTTGCCCATGGATAATTCACAGCAAATAATAGTGTTGACATACAATAGATAATATATTTGTAAAATATCCATAACGGCTAATATAAGAAATATATTCACATAAGTGAAAATGTTTATGTATTTACTGAATAAGACCCTGTCTAGTAAGTATATCAATCACCAAAACAAGCAAAAATACCTGTCCTGTGCAGGTCATGATACACATAATACATTATGCAATTTGCATCTTGATTACTATTTTGGATGTTGAGAAGTGCTTTAAGAAAATAAATTCTTAGAAAATGATAGGAATTGGAATTTCAATTGTGAATAAGAGTCATTACAGTAAGTAGAAGAGCTACAGTTTACAGACTGTGGGTACTTGAGACACTTGCTTATATCAGTGGAAGAGATAAAAGACTTCTGTATAAATGAAGAATATCTGGGTATAAATGCTTGACCAGATATGACTTAACAATACATGTCAAAATGCATGAAATCTGGTGTGGAGAGCAAGGAATAAACCATCATTAGATTTCTTCTACTGACTTCATCAACTTAAAAATACTTTCAGTAAACTGGGTGTGGTGGCACATGCCTTTAATCCTAGCACTTGGGAGGCAGAGGCAGAGGCAGGTGGATCTCTGTGAGTTCAAGGCCAGCCTGGTCTACATAGCAAGTTCCAGGACAGCTGGAGCTACAGGAAGACCCTGTCTCAAAAAGACCAAAAAATATTTTTCAGTAAAACTAAAATAAAAATAGAAGTAATTTCTATATTAAACACTGATATCACATAGATATATTGCCTTTAATCTCGAAGTACTTTGTCTGCATCACATGTGTTCATTAGCAGCTAATAACTGCTCCACAGCATTTTAGCCTTTAGTGAGAAAAATATGCTTTGATAAAATCTCATTTACCAAATGTGGCTTAAAGTTAATTATTCTAGCAAACAATTGAAGTTATGAAAAATTGAGTCACCATCAACAAAATGAAAATAAAACTTGAAATTACTAATAAAGCCAAACAGAAGGTTGCATCATCCACAGACCACAGGGAAATGTAGTTAAAATGTCAGCATGTTACATTTAGAACAGAGAGGCATTTTAATTAGCTCCATAATACAGAACTTTTAAATCATGCAAATTAAATATGGTATGCATTTATAGATTTTCATATTTCTCTTCATTGTAGTACATTAAATGATGATTTTTTTCATATGTCGACTATTTTAAGCAAAGCAGGAATAATATATAGGTGCATGAAATACCTCTGCTATCAAGCACCAGTTGACCTTAAATGTCAAATTTGGAACTGAATTAGGGAGATAGGATGATAGCTCCTCTTTGGTTGTATAACCACACGAGTAAACTTATTTCCAGAATTAGTAAACAACTTGATCATCATTTTCTTACAAATAATCATTTAACCTGTTTCCATATATAAATTGAAGGATATGAATTTTCTTCCTTACCAATAGTTTATAACTCACCTAGCATTTCATATTTTTAGGTACATTAAACAAATAATTTTCAAAACCCTATTATAGTGAATAACAATATATTGAAAAAATATGTAAATATTATACAATGCTAGTTCAAATTTATTTAATAAACAGTAGTTCAACATTATTTCCCAACATTTTAGTTCTCAAAAACTCCATGCAAGAATAGTTTTCCAGATGAAAGAAGAATTGCTTATACTTGTGAGCCTTCAACCAAGAGCCAGTGAGGAAACAATCCAAAATCTTCAGAGAAAGTATTCATTAAGGGGAAAAATATATATAAATGTAAATAACACATGCAAAAATTATCTGTGCTTTTAACTTTTCTTTAATTTTTATAAAAATCTTATACATGCTTTTTAAAAATTATCATGCCTTTTATTTATTCTTTGAGAATTCCAGGAATACATACAATATATATTTTTATGATTTTCATCTCCTCTCTCTTTTCAACTCTCTCCCTGAAACTCCACAGGGAATCCCTCCCAAGTATATGTGTGTTTCTGTCTGTGAGTTCATGACTGCGGTGAACATTCTGTCATGTTCAAAAGACATGGTTGCAGGGTCTCCCAGCCATGACACTCTCTCTTCACTCATTTTTATAGTCTCACAGTGCAATTTATCTAACTTCTAAATAATCCCATATTATAACATGAATAATTTATCTCCAATGGAAAAGAACTTTATTTTACTACTGCCCTTATATTTGTTCCATGCTTAAAATGGTATAGAAAAGTGAGAAAAGCAACAAAACACAAATGGCTGACATGTGTGAAGAAAAGGAAGAGTTATGCTAGATAAAAAAAAATGACAACTAACCTTCATAATGTGTTGCAAATTCTTTGTGTAGCATGTCAAAAAATCCTTGATGACATAATTTTAAGAGTACATAATAAAATAGCAAGAGATGTATTAATACGTAATGTGTAATGAAAGATAAAGAAGAAAACAGGTTTAAGAGAAAAGAGATATAGATGGATGCCTGGCACCTAAAATGTATTATGAATATTTATTTATTTATATTTTTATTTATTTATTTATTTATTTATTTATTTATTTATTTATTTATTTAGTGTGTGTGTGTATGTGTGTACATGCCACAGCATGCATATGGAAGCCAGACAACAATGTGATGATACACAGAAATCATTTATCTCCTTATGGCATGTGTGTGGGACATGGGGATTGAACTCAAATCTTCAGTCTTGATGGAGGTGCCTTTATCTGCTGAGCTATCTCATTCATGTTGACTCTTATTGCTTCTGTGGGAGAAGAATTATGACAAATTATTTCATATAGAACAGAGGTTTATTTCTTACAATTATAGAAGCAGAATGTCCAAAGTAAATGGTCCTTTTATAGCAAGATCAGCTTGCCTTATCTACTGAGAGCTGTTGGAATGGTTAGAAAGTACAAATACACATTAAAAAGAGAGAAGAGAGACAACATGTAATTCCTGAGAATACTGCCTGAGATAACTAATCTGATTGGAGACAGAACACAATTAGACCATCTCATTCACAATACCCTCCAGAAAAATATCTTGTAACAAACCTGACCAAAGAGAGTAAAGAACTCTACAATCAAAATTTTAAACCCTTGAAGAAGGAGATTGAAGAAGACACCAGAAGATGAAAGGACTTCCCATGCTCATGGATTGGAAGAATTAATATAGTAAAAATGACCTTCCTACCCAAATTAATATACAGATTCAATTCAATCCCAATTAAAATCCCCAGGAGTTTCTTCACAAACTTAGAAAAAATACTTAAATTCATATAGAAAAACAAAAGACCACAGATAGCCAAAACAACTGAGCAAAAAGAGCAATGCACAGGTGATTACTATACCAGATTTCAAACTATATTACAATGCTATAGTCATTAAAACAACCTGGTACTGGCAAACAAACAACAACAACAAAAACAAACAAAAACAAACAAGCAAACAAAAAACCCAAGGGGGGGAACACTCAAAGATCAGTGGAACAAAATTGAAAATCCAAACCTGAGCACAAGCCATTTCAACCACCTCATATTGACAAAGGAGCCAAGAAGACTCAATGCATTAAATACAGCATCTTCAGCAAATGGTGCTGACCAAACTGGATTGTCACTTGTATAAAAATAAAACCAAACCCTTACCTTTCACCCTGGAGAAAATCCAACGCCAAATGGATCAAAGACCTCAATTTGAAACCTGAAACCCTGTAAATAATAGAAGAAAACACTGACAGTAACCTATAAGATATAGGTGAAGGAAAAGTCTTGCTACATCAGAGAGCAGCTGAACAGGAATTAAGGTCAACAATCAATAAGTGGGACCTCATTAAACTCAAAACATTCATTCTGTACAGGTAAGAAAAATGAAAGAGGTGAAGTTAATACCCACAGAATGGGAGGAAACCTTCACCAGTGATACATCTGAGAGAGGATTAATATCCAGAATATCTAAATTACTCAAAAAAAAAAAAAAAGGAGCAAGAAAACAAATGGCCCAAACAAAAGATGGAGTAACGAGCTGAACAGAGACTTCACAAATGAAGAAGTAAAGATGGCCGAGAAAAAAATTTTAAAAAGTGTTCAAGATTGCTATTAATTAAAGAAATGCAAATTAACACCACTTAAAGATTTCATCTTACCTTGATCAGACTGGCTATGATAAAGAAAACAAAGGATGGGGCTGGAGAGATGGCCTAGCGGTTAAGAGCGCCGACCGCTCTTGCAGAGGACCCGAGTTCGATCCCCAGCACCCACATGGCGGCCGAAAACCGTCTGAAACTCCAATTCCAGGAGAACTCCAGTTCCAGGGGAATCCGAGACCCTCTTCTGACCTCCGCGGCATTGCACGACACGGGTGCACAGACCTGCATGCAGACAGTACATTCATACACATACAGAAATTAATAAAATAAAAAAAAAATAAATTAATTAATTAAATAAAAAAAAAAAAGAAAGAAAACAAAGGATACCAAATGCTGGAGAGGTTGTAGGGAAAGGGGAACAGTCATTCACTGCCGGTGGTAATGCAAGCTCATACATTACCTATGGAAAGCAGTGTGGCAAACTCTTAAAAGACTAAAAATGAACCTACCACTTGAGCCAGTCATACCACTTCTAGGTATATACCCACAAGACTCATCCTATTGCAGAGATACTTGCACAACCAGTTTATTCCAGCTTTCTTTCCAATAGCGACAAGCTGGGAGCAATCCAGGTGTCCCTCAACTGATGAGGGGATAAAGAAAATGTGGTACATCTACACAATGAAGTTTATTCAACATTAAAGAAAGATGACATCATAAAATTTGCAGGTAAATGGATGGAACTAGAAGCCCTTATGCTAAGTTAAATGACAGATTCCCAGAAAAACAAATGACTCAGGATAGCCCTCATTTTTGGATCCTAGCATAAAATCCTTATTTGTAAGTCAAACTATTTTTTTGCTTTCTTTAGTAAATATAATACCTGGTGCATTTAAACATACATCAATTTGCTATGCAATTTAGGAATGTAAAGTAGTATTTCTTTTTACTTGCATGCAACTGTAATGTTAAAATGTAAATACCTAAACATGTTTTGGAATTAATCTATAATTTGTTTTCAGATGTAGTGATTAGAGTATGTGTGTGAAGTGTATACATGCATAGTTTGGACAAGTATAGAATTAAAGGGAACAACAACAATAACAACAGCAACAACAAAAGATTTGTTCAAAAAACTGATCAAAACAGTAAGCTTCTACTCAAAACAGTAAACTTCTGCATCGAAAAATTAAAAAAAAAGACTGAGAAAAAGAAGCAAGACATGTATGGCAGAATGCATGAGCTCTGGAAGGGTGGGGAGCAGGGAAGGGGGAATGGGTGTAAATTTGATTAAGAGATATTGTATAAAATGTGCAAAAGTTCAATAAAAAAAAGAAAATGGGACTCTAGAAATTAATCATTTCCTTAAATTCCTGTCTCTCAGCACTGACATTGGAGATTAAGTTTAAGACACAGGGAATTCAATGGATGAATTAAAATCATAGTACTAAGGGACTGGAGAGATGGCCTAGCGGTTAAGAGCACCGACACTCTTGCAGAGGACCCGGGTTCGATCCCCAGCACCCACATGGCGGCTAAGAACCGTCTGTAACTCCAGTTCCAGGAGAACTCCAGTTCCAGGGGAATCCGAGACTCTCTTCTGACCTCCGCAGCATTGCACGACATGGGTGCACAGACCTGCATGCAGACAGTACATTCATACACATACAAAGATAAATAATAATAAAAAAAATTAAAAAAAAAATAAAATAAAATCATAGTACTTAGAAGAGGATATTGGAGGGCCAAGATTTCTCAGGAAAAGTCATGATATTCTATATTATAACAACCCTTTGAACGACTTCTAAGAAGTTTCAGACTCTATGGCTTTTAATCATTTCTGCAATGGTTATTTCAACTTATTATTATAATTTCACGTTGAGGTGCTTATGTAAATTTCTCCAGTTATACTTATAAATTCTCTATTGCATCTGTACAAGAAGTGAAACATGATTTTCACTGGCCTCATTTATTCTTTGAGGTATTAGAATAAATGATATTTGATATACGGCTTTAATGCCAGTACTTTGGTGTAGAGGCAGGCAGATCTCTCTGAGTTCAAGGCCAGCCCAGTTTACATAATGAGTTCCAGGCAAGCTGGGGCTACAGGGAGACTCTGTCTCAAAGAAATTTAAAAAAAAAAAAGAAATTATGATTGTGAAAATTAGAAGGTGCAGCCTTAATTTAGTTGCTAGCATTGTGTTGTGTATTAATTCTCAAACACATGATTTATCCTAGCACTTGGGAGGCAGAGGCAGGCGGACCTTTGTGAGTTCAAGGCCAACCTGGTCTACAGATCGAGTTCCAGGACATCTGGGGCTACAAGGAGACCATGTATCCAAAAGAAAAAAAAAAAAAAAAGATTCATCATGTACTTTTAGGAATATTTGTCTTGGGCAGGGGTTTGATTTCAATTAGCCAAAATGTATAAGCTTAGTAACTTTGAATTAAATGTTCTGTTAATTGAGTTAATTCTAATGTTTGCAATTGATATTTCTTATCCAAGGGATGAACTTTTTTTTCTTATTTCTTCACCCCTGATAATACCAGGTATCCTAGCATTGGTAATTCTTGCTTAGATGAATAAAGCTTAGGTGGTGTGAAAAGCAAAAGGAAAATATATTACCTCAAAACCCACTGAAAAGGATACAATATCTGAACATGAATGCACGTTTAGAACTTGAAGCTTATATAAAAACAAAATGACATAAAGGAGAAACCTCCCTTCAAGCTGTTGCTAAGAACAGTACAAAAGTGTCCCTCAATAATACAGGCTATTGTCACAGCTCTTGATTACATCCCAGAAGTTTAAAGTAGCATCCTATTGGTGAAGACATAATATATTTCAAACACAGGACTTTGAACAAGGGAGTGGGGACTGACCTGAAAGTCTCCTTCCCAAAGATTAGTTCTCATAGTCCTAGAGGATTCTATGCAAGATGCCAAGGGAGAAAAATCAGTTAATGGTCCCACCTAGCTATAAAGCCTTTCAGCCATAAAAACTGGCACAAAATCTATCCATATTGGTCCAATAGTGGCACTTTTATTTTGGGGGCAATCAAGAGCTATATAATTGTAATTAAGCTGTATTAGTGGGAAGGAATTCATGGGTGGCATTGTAAATAAAACCTAATATGCATAGCTGGAGAATTTATCAATCCTAGCTAAAACTTTATCTTTGTCATATCTCTAGACCAATGAAATATCTTAAAGTATGGAAAATATAGATTATTATATTTGCAGAGAAATATACTATACAACTCTCATCAAAGAAGCTTCTTTTGTGAACATATGGTGGCTACTACAGAGTTCCACAGATGATCACACACACAGAGAATATATGTCTGAGAGATGCTCAGCCTTAAGTGAGATGTCTGCAGTGGAACTTCTATACCTAAGCCCCATGGAAAATAGCAGAACTGGAGGTAGACAGAATACTAATATATCCCTCAACTCTTACCAGCAAAACTTTTGCATTCAATAGATTGTGATGCACACAGAAGTTCACAACTGGAAAAGTTTAAGAGAATAAGAGATTGCAGAGTGTAGGTCCTTGTGTAGTATTCCTATATTAACTTTCACCCACGGATGTCTCAGGGACCATTGTGGAAGAAGGGGCAGAAAGACTCTAAGAGCCAGGGTTGGTGCATAAATATAAGAAAACACCAGAAAAAAAAAAAAGGAAAGAAAACAGATATTTTCAGGCCTCTGGGAACTTGCTCATATGAACCTGAAAAGTGGTGACAACATGCACTAGACCCATGCTCAGTTACACAAAAACCCATAGTAGAATTGGTAAATTGAGCATTAGGCTGAGGCCTTCCTTGCCAAAAACTCTTGACAACTGATTACTGTTGAGTGAGGGACAGTAGATATTCATTAAGGAAGTGACTCTAAAAAGGCTGACTAGACTACAGTAGATGAACTTGAACCTCTGGTTACAAATGCTTTATATGGTTACAAAGAATTGATTGCACTGGGGGTGTTGAGGGGACAGGGTTGTGGAAAAGGGTCTAAACTTGCTTAGGATCTATTATTTGAAATGTACAAAAACTCAATAAAATTATACACTAAAAACAATTCTGCCCCCCCCCGTCTGTGTGTGTGTGTGTGTGTGTGTGTGTGTGTGTGTGTGTATTATACACACAGGAGAGTTCACTAAAATGCCTGTTCACATGTGGATGCCAGACCAGGATATTGGGCCCATTCCTCCTCCATTGGTCTCTTTGTCACTTTGTCATTCTCTTTTTTTTTTAATTTTATTTATTCTTTTTTTTAATTAATTAATTAATTAATTTATTTATTTATTTATTTTATGTGTATGAATGTACTGTCTGCATGCAGGTCTGTGCACCTGTGTCGTACAATGCCGAGGAGGTCAGAAGAGGGCGTCAGATTCCCCTGGAACTGGAGTTCTCTTGGAATTGGAGTTACGGACGGTTCTCACCCGCCATGTGGGTGCTGGTGATCGAACCCGGGTCCTCTGCAAGAGCAGTTGGCGTATTCTTTATGTGTATGAGTGTACTGTCTGCAAGCAGGTCTATGCACCCGTGTCGTGCAATGCTGTGGAGGTCAGAAGAGGGCCTCAGATTCTCCTGGAACTGGAGTTAAAGACGGCTCTCAGCCACCATGTGGGTGCTGGGGATCGAACCTGGGTCCTCTGCAAGATCTCTTAACCGCTAGGCCATCTCTCCAGCCCCATATTTTTGTCATTCTCTTAAGCCAGGTCCTCCTGCATACACAGAAGTTCTCTTACCCACTGACTGCTGTCTCTGGTCATGCTTTTTAATCCTCCACTTGAAACCATCTGCTAAAATGTACACTGTAAACTGCAGTTGGTTTACTACTCTAATGGAAGAAAAGTTCTGTTTGTATAATGTACACATAACATTTTTGTAAAGACACATTTACTTTTATTGCCTAAACTATGGAAAGAAATTAAGTGATACTAGAATGGGCATTAAAGGGATTTTTTTTATTTATATGTTTGTAAATGGAATTTTTTCAATAATTTCATCCATGCTAATGCAATTGTAGGATGCATGTCATAGTGCCTTACAATTATGGGCTGAAACTTGACATACATATAAAAGGACTGAGGAAAATGATGGTATGTTCTATACTGATATTTTTATGTTTAAAATGATCTTTCCATCTGGTCACCTATTTTACTGATTTTAAAATTCATACATGTATTTTAAGAATATCCATAAAATTTTCTTTCAAATCAGAAGTAGAGTAAGAAAAATTAATAAAATTTGTAAGAACCAGAAGGATAAAGTCCCTGCTGTGAATTAATGTGTTCTAGACATGATAGGAAGCTACACCAGTGAATCTTCAAAGTATGGTAGTCTCATCAGATCCATGTAAGGAAAAATCCAATTGACACGCAAAATTGGATGGGGGAAATTTCATGGGTCTTACCACAAGGAGATCCACAAGCATTCAATGGATGTTAAAGAATAAGAGAATGTTTTTCTTCAAAGATGAGCTTCCTGAAAGGAAATCTAATTCCTAGCAGACATGTACACATGAACACTACTAAATGCACTAAATAGACTCAGTGGAATACAAATACACACATGAAATGTTTGTTATAAAAATGGTAATCAAAGAAGTGGACCAAAAATGTGGAGGCATAGGATGAATTGGCAATGGATCAGGAATGATAGAAATAATGCAAATATACTACTCATGTACGAAATTCTCAAAAACTAATACATTATAAACAGATGATAATAGCATTAATTACTATAATGAATTCAACCACTCTTTACTACCATGCTTTGGAGATTCATTACATGTAGCTTCTCTATCCTGTCTAGAATATATTAAATCACAGCAAGTGCCAATCTTCTGGGACTTAAAATAATGACCATCTTTTGTGATGGCCTCTGAGCTTATTGTCATAATATCACATATGGCTTCTGAAATACATTTGACTGACAGAGACCAACACTCAGAACAATATAGTCAAAAATAGCAAGGGATGTAAACTCTGGGAGGGTCATGATTTGTTGGAACATAGAAGTCCAGGAAGGTGTTGTGGGGAGAAATGTTGTAAAGATAAAAATTGACCTTAAAATATCAAAACTGAACCATACCTTCATATTGTTTTCATTAGGGAAGATACTCCATTAATTAGAAATTTTCTTTCCATTTGACAGGACAAATGTCAGCACATATTTTAAAATTATAATACTTGTGCAAGTAGAGATTATTTCTACATATTCACTTATAAAATAAAAGAAATTCCTTATGCATCAGAAAAATCTTATTTTTACATTATTTATTTGTGCATTATTACTATAATTTATCTAAAGGTATTAAATGGAAACTGATATTAATTTCAACCTGTTTAGTTTGAATGTGTTATTTTAGACACTACAAAACCATGTGTCACAATAGTGAAATATAACCTTTTTTCTTTTTCATATTTAATACATATTTAATATTTCCTTACATTTATATATATTATATAGTCCATGCTGTCCCATGATTTTATTGTATAATTATATTTGTTTGTTTGTTTGTGTGTGTGTGTGTATAATCAGCCCTTTCTGTCTAGGTTCAGTGAAAATTAATTTGTTGTTGTTGTTGTTTGCTACAGTGTCTCTCTCTAGGCTCACCTGGCCTGGAACTCACAATATAAACAAACTGAATAAGATCTCACTCAGGTCCTCCTGAAAAATCCATCACTAGTACTGGAATCACAGGTATATGCCAGCATGCTCAGGTTTAAATTCAAGAATTTTATTCTCTGTATTATTTTTTCTTCCTGAAGAGAATAAAATTCCCTACTTAAGAGCCAAAGAACTTCATTTGACTCACATCTAAAGAGCAGTGGAGGTCATATATACGAAGAGAGGACACACACCAGATACAGGATATGGAACAAAGGAACTGGACCTAACCTGGAAGCCACCTCCCCTGAAGACTAACTAGTTCCTGAAGCTTTGGAGGGGACTAAAGAAGCTGATAAGGAAGAACACGGATCAATTGTTCAATGCCAGATTTAATCCTAATAACCACATCAGTAACTGGCAAAACAAATGACATTGGTGCAGTATTGGCACTTTTAATCTTGGAGTTACCCAACACTATCTAATTGAACTTAAAGTCCACTCATCAAGAGGAAACTCAGGAGTTGTAGGGTAAACAAACACAAATATACATGGCAGGAGAGGTTACAGATCTTAGAGAAAACCCCAAGGCTTTCATAACACTAGAATAATGTAATTTCTTACTTTGTGCAATATATGTATCCTTATATTTACAGACACATATCTCAGTCACTAATTACCAATAAAGCTTCTTTTGTAACAGAGATCATCACACAGTACGACAACTGGTCACACACAGACATTTTCTGTGAATTTCCAAGCCTAAGTGGCCCATCTCTAATGCAATCTCTACACTGAAGTCTTATAGAACACAGAACAAAGGAAAGGCGACACTAATGAATCACTAAATTCTCGTGGGTGAAACTTCTTCATGAAATGTTGGGTCATGAACACAAAAGATTACAAATTATGAAAACAGAGAATAAGAGTACATAGTATGGGTCCTTGGACAGCATTCCTATTTAAAACTCCACCCAGGGCTGGAGAGATGGCCTAGTGGTTAAGAACGCCAACTGCTCTTGCAGTCGGACCGGGTTCCATCCCCAGCACCCACATGGCGGCTGAGAACCATCTGTAACTCCAATTCCAGGAGAACTCCAGTTCCAGGGGAATCCGACACCCTCTTCTGACTTCTGCGGCATTGCATGACACGGATGCACAAACCTACATGCAGACAGTACATCCATACACATACAAAAATAAAAATAAATAAATAAATAAATAAATAAATAAAATAAAATAGTTAAAAATACTCCATCCAAACAGCACTCAGGGAACATTGCAGAAAAAGGCAAAGAAAGATTATAAGAGCCAGTGAATATATGCATAAACATATGAAATTAGAGATCTAAAGACTCCTGCGATCTTAGGAATATGCCAGCATGCACAAGATCCATGCATAATCAAGCAGACAGAACCCCAGCACAGAACTATGGAATCTGACAACAGGCTCCTAATTTAGTAGAATGATTGGCAGCTAATTACTACTGGATAAGGAAGAGCTGATCTTAAAGAGAGGGACTCTAGATAGGCTGACTAGACCTCAGTGGGTGAACTTGCCCTGGGGACATCTAGGGACACTAAGTTGACATGATAGACCTTAATAGAAATGACGGAATGTATGAATTCCAGTGGTGGGTGCATTACAGTTAGGGGCCAGTGAGGAAGGGGGTATAAAGATGATCAATATGCTCTGCAGGAAATATATAATTTCAAGTAAAATATGAAAATTATTATGAAATAAAATTATATATATTACCTTTTTCTTTCTTTTAGATTTTTTAAATTTTATTTATTGATTTTCTATGTGTATGAATATACTGTCTGCATGCAGGTTTGTGCACCCGTGTCGTGCAATGCCGTGGAGGTCAGAAGAAGGTGTCAGCGCTCTTAACCGCTAGGCTATCTCTCCAGCCGCATCTTCTTCTTACCCAGTTCTCCTCTCCTCCTCCTTCTCCTCCTCCTCCTCCTCCTCTTCCTCCTCCTCCTCCTCCACCCAGGACCTGGTATGTACAGGAGAGAAAGTTGCCCTTCAGTGTTTTAAGAAAGAAAAATGCGACGCCCGCGCGGTAAGTGGTGTCTCGCCTTTAATTCCTAGCCACAGCATGTGGGGGAGGCAGAGGCAGGTGAATCCTAACGTGTGAGTTTAAGGGCATGCCGGTCGACAGAGAGTGAGTTTCACAGGACATAGCTCAGAGCTCACAGGGAATTCCAGCGTTGTTCAAAAAGACAAAAAAAAAAGAAAGAGGAAGGAGAAGAGAGAGAAGAGGAGGAGGCCAGAGAAGAGTACGAGAGAAGAGGATGAATGGAAAGGAAAAAGGAAAGAAAGAAAGAAAGAAAGAAAGAAAGAAAGAAAGAAAGAAAGAAAGAAAGAAAGAAAGAAAGAAAGAAAGAAAGAAAGAAAGAAAGAAAGAAAGAAAGAAAGAAAAAAATCTACCTTGTTGAGGTCAGTTTCTCATTGCAACTTTCACTTTCACATGGCCTGGTCAATGGCAATCTAAGGCATACACTCATGCTTGGGACGTCCATTATGTTTCATTCATCTACATGTCTGTTTATGTGGCAGTACCGTACTGTGTAGGACTGTAACTCAATACTACAGTTTTATTATGATCACCCCAGCATTGCTCCTTTAGTTGAAGATTTCTGTGGATATCCTGGGCCTTTTTTGATTCCCTGTGTATTGTAAATATTTTGTTTGTTTGTTTGTTTGTTTGTTTGTTTGTTTCTAGTTCTGTGAAGAATGTCATAGGGATTTTGATCTCTTTGAATCCATAGATTGCTTTTTGGTAGTTTGGCCATTTTCACAATATTAATTCTACCAATCCATGTGCACAGAATGTCTCTCCATTTCCTAGTTTATTCCTCAGTCTCTTCAAAGGTTTTAAATTTTCATTGTTGAGGTCTTTATTATCTTTAATTATGTTTATTCCTAGACAGTTTGATGTTACTGTGAATGGGGGCAGGGTGTTCTATGAATGCTTTCTCTGATTTTTGTAAGTTTGTTTTGTAACCTTCCAATGTCTACGAAGTGTTCATGATTTCTAGAAGTGTTCTTATGGAATTTGGGGGTATAATAACGTATCATCTACAAATAGAGATAATCTTCCCTCTTCTTTTCCAATTAGTAATCATTTAATTTCATTCCATTGTCTTATTTTTCTAGCAAGAATTTCAAGCCCTGTATTGAAAAGAAGTGAGATTCTACTTTTTCTCCATTTAGAATGATCTTCACTTTGGATATATTATAAATTGCTTTAATTTTATTGGTGTGTGTTCCCTCCAGTCCAATTCCTTCTAGAATTTTTAAAATAAATGCCTGTTGTTTGTTCATCCCCCCCCCCAGGCCTTATCTACATCTATTGAGATAGGCATGTAATTTTTGTTTTTAAGTTCATTAACATGATTTATTACGTTTATTGTCTTGCATATAGTGGAACATCCCTGCATCTCTGGAGTAAGGCCAACTTGATCTTGGTGGATGAACTCTTTGAGTTGTTTCTACATGTTGTTTGCTAGTATTTTGTTGAGAATCTTTGCATTTACGCTCATTAAGGATATGCGCCTATAGATTCCATTTTTGTTGTGTCTTTACCTTTTTGAATTATTTAACACCTCCACCAGAAACAGGAAAGCCCTACTAATTGAACACTTACATTTTATTAAATAAGATTATTATATTTTTCATGTAACTTGTTTCTAATTCCAGGCCAGAAACAATGTCTCAATAGTTAAGAACACTGAATGTTCTTGCAAAGGACATGGGTTTGAATCACAGAAACCAATATGGTGGCTAACAACAATCAGTAACTCCAGTTCCAGGGGATCTGATGCCTCTTGTATTCTCTGAAAACATTACACAATACCATTCACTTATGTACTTGCAGACATAATAATCATATACATAAGATAAAAATTAAAAATCAAAAAATTAAAAAATAATTTTTAAAAGTATTTTAAATACTTTTAAAAATTATTTTTTAATTAGCCGGGCATGGTGGCGCATGCCTTTAATCCTAGCACTTGGGAGGCAGAGGCAGGCGGATCTTTGTGAGTTCAAGGCCAGCCTGGTCTACACAGCGAATTCCAGGACAGCTGGGGCTCCAGGGAGACCCTGTCTCAAAAAGACCAAAATAAAAAAAAGTATTTCTAATTCTAGTATTAAGCTGAGATGATCAGTAATAGTATGTGTACCGTAAGTGGTCAAATGAGTATCATTTCCAAAAAAGCTCTACTTCATAGGTAGATAGGAAAAATACTTTTCTAATTAATATTTATTTGTTTTGTAGCCTTTGAAAAATTTCTACAATCTTTAAATTTCAGAAAACAAGAGCACGAATTCATAATATTGGTTTTAAAATTTCTTAATGTTTCTTTATTTTACTCAATAAATACAAAGACGGTTTGAATTCTATCTAAGTCATCTGGAGAAATAAGTCATGCAGACAGTACATTCATACACATACAGAAATAAATAAAATTAATTTAAAAAAATTAAAAAAAAAAGAAATCATTCTTGAAAACTTACTATCAGTAGAGTTAAAAGTCCTGTGATTATTATTATTTAGTAAATTTATATTAATTTCTAGATCATTCATATATTTTTGGGGGGGGCTTTTCGAGACAGGGTCTCCCTGTAGCTCCAGCTGTCCTGGAACTCACTCTGTAGACCAGGCTTGTCTTGAATTCACAAAGATCTGCTTGCCTTTGCCTCCCAAGTGCTACGATTAAAGGCATGTGTCACCACGCCCAGCAATCATTCATATATCTTAAGACGTACATTTGTTGTTACACATTGCATGCTCAGTATAACCAAATCAAGAAACACTGTCACTTTACTAAATTAAAAAGTTTACTATCAATCCTGGAAAGAATTAGCTCCTTATTAATTAACAGTACCAAAAATTTACACTAAGAAATCTCATACTCTCTTTCACTGGAAAAGCTTATTTAAAAATAATTTACATCTGGGCCTGGAGAGATGGCTAACTTTGTATAAGAGAACTTAATGGTCTTCAGGCAGATCTGAATTCAGTTCTAGGCACCCACATTGGCAGGCTCATAATCCCTTGTAACTCTAGTTTTACGGGACCCAATTTTTTTTTTTTTTTTTTTTCCTTTCTAGGCATCTGCACAAATGTTGTGCACAAAGAGACAAGTAAGGACAGACATACACATCTTCTTGCATCATACTTTCTATTATAGTGATACCATGTGGAAAACAAATATATCTGAATTAAAGAGTACCACCCAACCCAGCCATACCACTGCTGGGTATATACCCACAAGACACATCCTACCACAAAGATACATTCACAGCTATGTTTATTGCAGCTCTCTTCACAATAACAAAGACATGGAACCAACCCAAATGCCCCTCAACTGATGACTGGATAACAAAAATGTGGCACATCTACACAATGGAGTTCTATGAAGCAGTAAAGAAAGATTGCATCATGAGCTTTGCTGGTAAATGGATGTAACTTGAAGCAATTGTACTAAATGAAGTAACACAGTATCAGAAAAAAAAAAAAAAGGTGGTTTCGCTCATTTGTGGATGCTAACAACAAATCCCCATTTGGTAGGCAAACTGAGCAACCTTATTATTATATTTCATTGTATCTGAAAGAAACTGTGCTATTACAATATGAATCTATAAATGGGCTCTAGAATTGTCTTACCACTTATACTCACACATTGTAATTACCATATATAGATGGAGGATATGTAGTCATACTCTAAAAAAAGAATGTAAAGTTACATGACTTTATACCTGCATGCAAATTTACTGTTAAAATGTGAATCTCTAAATGTCTTTAAGAATCACCCTACAGTTTATTTTCAGGATTTTTCATTTTGACTTGTGTGTGGAGTGTATATATGTATAGTTTGGAATAAGATAAAATAAAAAAGTACTTATAGCTTTATAGAATAATTTCAGTATAATCCCTGAGTTATTGAAATGTCACAATAACATTTAGTTTACATTGTAAACTGATTCTAAAATTTATATTAAATTCTATAGAACCTTCAAAAATTACATTAAAACATATATGTAATTTAGAATGTAAAGTTATATTTCTTTTTACCCGCATGCAACTTTACTGTTAAAATGTGAATCCCTAAATGTGTTTTGGAATTAACCTATAGTTTATTTTCAGACTATGTAATTCCAGTTTATGTGTGGAGTGTATATATGCATATTTTGTAGTAATATAAAATTAAAGGGAACGAAAAAGAGAGAAAAACCTGTTCAAAGAACTGACCAAAACAATAAACTTCTGCATCCAAAGGGCTAAAAAAAGACTGAGAAAAAGATGCAAGACAGGACTTAACATGCATGGCAGAATCCATGGGCTCTGGTTGGGGGGCAGGGGCGTGAAGGGGGCATGGATGGGGGAATGAATCTAAATTTGATTAAGAAATGTTGTATAAAATGTGCTCAATAAAAATTAACTTAAAAAAAGACTAAGATCAACATCAATGAGGATCATTACCAAAAAAAAAATAAATAAATAAATCAAGAAAAGTATGTGCAATCGTATAACTAATAATCTGCTTTTTGAAATTAAATTTAGACAAATTACTAAAAAGGAAGGGAAACACAGACTCTAATAGCTATGATTTGAGGACATTCAAAAGGATATGAGAGGAAAAGGGTTAGAGAGGTCAGGTAAGGTACCTTACAAGACTACCACAGGCTGTCTTGAAAATTTGTTTCTGAGTTTGCCTAATATGATTATGTTCTGTTTTATAAATTCTGGAAAATAACAATGGCTACGCAGAATATCAAAGAAACCAAACAATAAGCCATAGATTCCTCTTTGTCATTATGAAAAGTAAGGAAATATTTTCCATAAAGTATATAACATTGCATTTAAACAGATGTAATGTTATAGTCCATAATATGTTACGGGAGATTATCTGTAAATGTAGAGATGATTATAATTTCAGAAACTTATATAGAGCTATAGATGATTTTACTCTAATTTAATGATATATTACTAATCAATTATACATGGGACAGTTTTATAATCTATTAGAAATGTACTTATGATTGGCAGGAAAGATGGCCAGATGCAGTCTAATTTGCTTATTGGCTAAATGTATGATATCACACTGAGTGACTGACACTTAAGAAGTTCATAGTGCTTACTGATCAATTAGCATATAGGAGACTGCAGAAGTTAGATTAATTTTAATTATAGACAGTATTGATTTATAGTGTCTTATACAGTATTGACTGATCTTAATTTTAAAAACAGCAGCCGATCACTGCTGGGTGTGGGACAGGTTATCTTCTTTATGGGGGAGATGCTTGACAGGCTGAGCAAGTTCAAGTGGTTTTAACTCACAAGGATAGATATATGGGTATAAAAACATGACTCTCTAAGCCTTAATATATATGACCAAATGCATAAAGTACTATAAGTGGAATATGGGAGTGCAGACAGGGAAGGGATGACTAAATATAAATTAAGATATATTGTATGAAATCCAAAAAATTCAATAAAGATATATTTAAGAAAAATAATGTTGTGTTTTGGATACAAGTAGCAACATCTTAGAGCTGATATAGAGAGCCCCAAATGGACTTTCTCACCAGGCTTTAGCATCAACTTTCATACTAGCATACCTTCACATTTTATTATCATGTCTATAAATTTAAGAAAGCTATTATGCATTTTTTAAAATTGGTATGAGTATGTGGAAGTAAAAATGTTAAGCTCTAATAACTGCTAACAGGTGTTAAAATAATGCCATATTGTTCACTGATAAAAGACCAAAGTACTTATTTAGAAGTGTTCTCAGAAAAGGATATTTTTAGATTTTCAAGGCTTTATGGCTTGAGGAGGCTTTATTATGCCATAAATAATTTATTTATATAGCACTCTTGTGCTTACATAAAAGATTGAATAACTATTCATCACACAATATGCAGTCCTATCATTATGACTTTTAGTTTGGGTAGAGGGTTATGGTAAACAATGGAGACTATTGCAAATGTCCTATGCAGATAAACACTTGGCAAAAATATCTACATAGCTGTTTAAATTATAATGTAAATAGTATTCAAATATCCATGTATATGTGCTATAAAGACAGTATATATGCTTGAAGCAGTTGAATTGTTGTTGCTAAGCTTTTCACTATAGTTTCTGGAATTTCTTTCTTTTGCAACAGAGAAATATGGAGTCCTGTTGGAGAAAATCTATGCCTTGGGGACATTTCATAATGAATAACTTGTCTTTTTGTGAAAATGCTTGTACTATTTTGAGAACTGGATATACAGTGGGATGGTTACCAGCAGTGTGCTTTGTTATAATTTCTGAAAGGCAGCTTCCTGTGTTTCTGAGAATAATTGATTTTTTAAAACAGTACTTCTTTAGCTGTATGACTAAGTTGACATCATTTTTCTTATTTTCTTTTAAAAACCATGTGCTTAATTACCTTGTGCAGCATAATGCACAAAATAAACTGAGGTTTTTATCGTTGTCTTTACTATGTTGACCAAGTAGAAATATAGCATTAATGATAAATATATGTACACTTTATTTTAAAAACATTTTTGGGAGTTAAAGACATTATGTGTGAGTCTGTGTGTGTGTGTGTGTGTGTGTGTGTGTGTGTGTGTGTGTGTAGGCTACATCTATACAGAGACCAGGGAAGCCAGAAGAGGGCATTAGGTGTTAGATCATCTGTCACTGGATTTAAAAGTGATTCAGAGCCACTTGACATGGATGTTACGAATTGGACTTAAGTTCTCTGAAAGTGCAGTATGAGCCCTTAGCTCTGAACCATTCCTCCAGACTACACATTTTTAATGCAAAATCAAAAGTTAAGCATTCCCGGCTTCCGATACACACAAATACACACACACACACACACACACACACACACACACACACACAATTTTTTCTGAAGATAAAACAATAAATCTTGCTAATATTAGGCAAGCAAAATACTACTGGATCTGTTTTCTTTAATAAATATTTACTAGTGCAATGCAACCCCATGAAGATTGCCAACTCTTAGAATTACATAAGTTTCTTAATACCATTTCTCATTTATTGAGGTTGTTGCTTACCTTTTTTATACACAGTCACTATGTCTATTTTCTGATAGCTCTCATTGGTGTCTATTTAACAAGGGTCACTTTTATGTCTACAAAATTATCTTCACTTTTATTTATGATTCACTGGTACCAGATTTTTTTTTAAGTTACTTGATTTTACTTTCATTTGTAAAAAGATAAAAATATTAATTAATTCAACCTCTTTGTGATCTTTCATAAAATATATCATGGGAAGATCTACAAATCTAGATTGTAAAGTAAACATAGGAAACCTTTCTCTTTGTCTTATGAATACTTTAATTTCAGAAATCTTCAATTTTAGTGAAACCTTTTATGAGCATCTATGGCCCATAAATTTGGAATGAATTTCTCTGCAGAGTTTGCCTCACCTATATATTCACCTGATATCTTGACAAGCAAATATGACTTCTTCAAATAGTTCAACAACTTTGTATGGAAACACTTCAACACACAACAGGATATCAAAGTTAATTTTCAAGATTTCCTAGAGTCTTGAAACACATATTTTATGCTATGAAAATAAACAAACTTATTTCTTGTTGGCAAAATATGTTGATTGCAATGGTTCCTATTTTGATTAATAAAGATGTTTTGAGTGTAGTTATAATTATGTAAAATTCACAGTTCATCATGGTGAGAGAAAGAGAAGAAAGACCTTGAAAGAGAGGAATAGTACCACTCAGGTAAAATCAAGAAGGAAATTGTAAAAATGGGGTGTGTTTTCGCTAGGGTGAAAGGAGAGCTACACAGGCAAGAGAGAAAAATAATAACCTATGTGGTATTTTATAATCCTATGGAAAAAAGCACATACAATATCCATATGGGTGCATATGAATATCTAAAAATGATGTAATACATACAGATCATAGTTACAGGCAATGGAGAACTCCCTTCAAATAGTTGGTCAAAAAAGTTAAAGAGTCTTCTAAATAGTATAAGCTACAGCCATGGCCTTGATTGCCTTCTATGACTTGAAATTAAGATCTTATACCTCAAGACACTGTATACTTCACACACTTGACTAGGGAAATTAGGTCAGCAACTACTCTAAGCTTCCTTGCAGAAAACTAGGTCTCATAGTATCAGAAAGTATTATGCAAGATCCTAACAAATGAAATGAATCAGAAACACAACTCCGCTACAATCATACAAACTATAACAATGACTGGCCCAGGAAATTAATTCTATTGGCACACTGGTGGCACTTTTACATTGAGTCTAAACCTTTCTAATTGTACTAAAGGACAACTCAATGGAGTTTCATGCATGGCACTGTAACCATTGCCAAGTGCTTTTTTTTTGCAGTGGTCAACAAGTACATTTGGTTGGAGAGGTCAATAGACTCTAAAAAAAAATAAAACTACTCCTGTCATTCCATAGATCAATGTAATTTTCTTACTATAAATATATCCTTACATGTACAGACAAGTATAAATCTCAGCACTTATCAAGGAAGCTTCTTTATGCAGTAGATGGAGACTAGTATAGAATATATAAAATAAGTGACTGTGAGAAACCTATCCCTAAGTGAATCACTTAGAGTGTAATATCTATACCGGATGCTCCAGGAACATTGTGGAAGACAGGGTAGAAAGATGGCGAGAGCCACAGAGCAAAACACCTGCTTCTCCTTAATGGACTCTAAACATGATAGAATACTGCACTAGGAAAAGCTCCACAGTGTGGAAGTTTAACAAGATCAGCATAATGACCAATCCAGTTGACATGCCAAAGTGGACAGGGGAAATGTCACAGGGTCCCACATCTACATGAAGAACTACAGGAAATAAATGGATTTTGAGAGAGGGAGAATCTGTTTTCTCCATGAACTATCTCCATGAGATATCATCTAACCCAAATTGGGCAAGCTAAACACAAGAACATACAAGCATCATGAAATGGAGTCTACACTACAAATATATTTACTTGAATAAATATATGTATGTATATGTAACAATAATAATAAAAGAATATGACTGGGGGCTGGAGAGATGACTAAGTGGTTAAGAGCACTGGCTGCTTGGAGAGGACCTGAGTTCTTCTCCGAGTACCCACATGGTGGTGAAAAACCATACATAACTCTAGTTCCAGGGGATCCATCACACTCTTCTGACCTCTGTAGGCTTGTACAACACTGGTGCACTTGCATGCATGCAGACAGTAGACTCCTAAGCAAAAATTAAATATAACGGAATATTTTTTTTTTTAAAAGAATAGCGTGCCGGGAGTGGTGGCGTACGCCTTTAATCCTAGCACTTGGGAGGCAGAGGCAGGCGGATCTTTGTGAGTTCAAGGCCAGCCTGGTCTACAGAGTGAGTTCCAGGACAGCTGGGGTTATAGGGAGACCCTGTCTCAAAAAGACAAAAAAAAAAAAAAAAAAAAAAAAGAATAGCGCAGTGAATTTAAAACGAGTGTGGGACATGGGAAGATTAGGAGGAGGGTTGGGAGGAGTGAAAATGCATATACAAAACTTATGTATGAAACTTTCAAGCCCTTCATTTCCAGCCCAGGCTTCCAGCACCATCCCAGTCCTGTCATTTGTGGTGCACGGTTCCAGGCCCATCTGAGCCCTGTTGCTTCCAGCCCAGGGTTCCAAGACCATTCCAGCCCCTCGCTTCTGGGGCAGGGTTCCAGGGCCACCAGAGACCTGTGGATTTCAGTGCAAGGAGAGTGACACAGCAGGCTTCTAGGCAGGTGGGTTTCAGGACCATCTAGTCCTGATGCTTACTGTCCAGTGTCCCAGGACCATAAGAGCCCCATCACTTCCAGCACAAGGTGAGTGACAGGCCAGGCTTCTTGGGAAGCATATTCCAGGTCCATCACAGCCCAGTCACTTCCAGTGTAGGGTCTGTAGTGCTGCTCCATCTTCTAGGCTGGATTAGGTATGGCCCTATGGGCACTTTGGAGGTGACAAGATTGGGCAGGCAAAAACTAGTGCTGCCCACCCCACCTTTCAGTCATCCCAGTGGGAACAGAGATGGTGACTCAGAGCACAAAATAACAGAAGAGATGGCAAACTTTCCAACCAGAGGAACAGGCTTTCAACCAAGTGAAAAAGCACTTAAATTTCATGGAAGATTATAAACAGCAGCAGCAGCAACAACAACAACAATAACAACAACAAAAACAAATCCACATGCCAAGAACACAAAGGAAAATAAACAGCATGGGAAAAGCAAACAATAAATTCCCAACAAAAGCTAGCAGTTCTATAGAAGACTCCAACAATGAGTTCTCCAAGGAGATAACCCAGGAAACAGATATTAAAAGAACAATAATAGACATACTCACAGAAATCAAGGGAGAGAATGACAAACTCAGGAATAAAGTGGGAACACTGAAAAGATCTCACGCTGAAATGAAACTGACCAGTGAATCAATGATCTAGAAGGAGAGAATGGCAAGCTCCAAAGGGAACTGGAAATACTAAAGAAATCACAGAATGAAATGAAAAAAGGAAATTTCACACTCATCCAATCAGCAGGAAAAGACTGGAGAAAGCCTCAGTAACAGATTAGTGAAGCAGAAAGTAGAATATCATCCCTGGAAGACAAGGTGGAAGAACTACAATGCTCAAACAAAGAATACGAAAAATTAAAAAAAGATAACAGGAGTGGAACAGTCAGGAAATATGGGACACTATGAAAAGATCAAAGTTCCACATCATAGGGATAGAGGAAGGAGAAGAATCTCAGGACAAAGGTATTGATCAGATCTTTAACAGAATAAAAGAAGAAAATTTCCCCAAACTGAAAAATGACAAACCTATACACATAAAAGAACACAGAACACCAAAGATCAGAAAAGGAATAACCCAAGCCATATCATAGTTAAAACACTAGACACCCCAAACAAAGACAAATTATTGAAGGCTGCAGGAGAAAAACAAGTTACATATGAAGGGAAACCCATCAGAATACAGCTGACTTTTCAGTGCAAACGATGAAATGCAGAAGAGCTGGGACAGATGTATTCCCAGTATTAAACAACTATAGTTGCCAACTCAAATTATTATACCCAGCAAAAATGTCAATTATAGTTGAAAGAGAAAGAAAAATCTTTCATGAAATAAACAAGATGAAAGAATTCTTGTCCAGAAAACCAACCCTGTGGAAAATACTTGAAGCAATTCAAAGGTCAGGGGAAAGGAGCAACTATCTCCAAGCAGCTAGAGAGAGTAATGAATAAAAGTATGACCGAGGAAATACAAACCAAGACCAAGAATGCAAACAGAAAATAAGATTAAAGGAAACAGCACACATCTCTCAATAATAACCTTAAATATTAGTGAGCTGAACTCCCTAATCAAAAGACATAGACTGGGAGAAGGGATTAGGAAACAGAACCCATCTATATACTGTGTAAAAGAAACCCATCTCGCTCGTAAGGATAGGCATCAACTTAAAGTGAAAGGATGGAAAAATATTCCAAGAAAATGGTACCAAAAAGGAAGCAGGATTTGCTATTCTAATATCAGAAAAAATAGACTTCAAAGTAAAACTAATCAAAAAAGAAAAAGAGGGCTACTACATCCTTATCCAAGAATGATTAATCCTGAAGATTTCATAATCATGAATATATGCACAACAAACTCTGGTGCACCAAACTTCATAAACACAATTCTATAGGAGCTCAAGGCACAGATTAATCCCAGTGCAATAATAGTGGGGATTTCAGTACCCCACTGAGTGCATTAGATAAGCCAACTGGACAAAGAATAAGCAGAGGGATATCTGAACTGAACAATACAGTACACCAAATTGACCTCACAGATATCTACTGAATACTCCACCCAAACATGAGAGAATATACTTTCTACTCAGCACCCCAAGGAACATTCTCCAGAAGTGACCACATACTGGGACACAGAAAAATCCCCTACAAATACAAAAAGATTGAAATAATTTCATGCATTCCATCAGATCACAGTGCAATAAAGCAAAATATCAACATCAGAATAAGCCCTACTACCTTTAAGAACACATGGAGACTAAAAACACACTCCTGGATAATGAAAGGGTCAAGCAGAAACAAAGAAAGAAATAAAAGTACTCCTGGAACTAAATGAAAATGGCAATACAACAAAACAAAACCTATGGGATACTTTAAAAAGCAGTCCTAAGAGAGAAGTTTATAGCCCTGGATGTCCACAGGAAAAAACAAAAAACAAAACAAAAAACAAAAAATGAAAGATCACAAACCAAAAGATCTAAAACTGCAGCTAAAAAGAGAGACAACAACGAATGAACTCTAAACCCAACAGACAGGAAGAAATCACAAAAATCAGAGTAGAAATCAATGAAATAGAAACAAAGAAAACAATACAAAGAATCAATGTATCCAAAAGCTGGTTCATTGAAACGATAAACAAGATAGATAGACCCCCTAGCCCAGTTAGCCAAAAGAAAGAAAGAGCAACTCCAAATCAATAGTATTCATGATGAAAAGGGAAACATCAAAAGAGACAAAGAAAAGATCTAGACAATCATATTACAATACTTCAAAAATCTATAATCTACTAAATTTGAAAACCTAAGAGAAATTGATGAATATTTGTAATCCTGGCATTTACTAAAGCTTAAACAAGACAAGATTGACACCTTAAACAGATCCCTAATTTATGAGGAAATTGAAAATATAATAGTAAACCACCCAACTAAAAAAAGCCCAGGTCAAGATGGTTTCATGGCAGAATTTTAAAAATCATGTAAAGAGAACTTACAACAATTGTTACTAAAACTGTTAAGAAGGATATAAGTAGAGGGAAACCTCCCAAATTCCTTCTAGGAAGCTAGCATCACTCTAATACCAAAACTAGGCAAAGATACAACCAAAAAAAGAAAAATATAGACCCATCTCACTAATGAACAGAGATGCCAAAATTCTCAAACAAATACTTACAGACCACATGTAGACCCATATCCAAAGGATTATCCATCATGACCAAGTTGGATTATACTAGAGATGCAAGGATGGTTCAACATATGTAAATCAATAACTATCATAAAACACATAAATCAACTGAAAGATAAAAGAGACAGGATCATCTTAATTAACAAAGAAAAAGCCTTTGACAAAATCCAGCATCCCTTCATGCTTAAAATCCTAGAGGGAATTGGACTGGATGGGTCATTTCTCAACTTAATCAAAGGTAAATACAACAAACCCACAGCCAACATCATCCTAAATAGAGAAAAGCTAAAAGCATTCCCCTTAAAGGCAGGAACACTGCAAGGCTGTCCATTATCACCACTCCTCTTCAAAACAGTGCTTGAAACACTTGCTATGGCAATAAGGCAAGAAAGGGAAATTAAAGGAGTACTAATTGTAAATGATCATCTTTGCAGATGATATGATAATTTGCCTAGGGGATGCTAAAAACTCTGCCAGAAAATTCCTAGAAATGGTTAAGAGTTTCAGTAAAGTGGTGAGATAGAAAATTAACATAGAAAAATCAATAGCCTTTCTTTACACCATCAACAAGCAATGGGAGAAGGATACAAGAAGACCTTCCAACTCATAATAGCATCAAACAAATACCTAGAAACAAACTTAACCAAAGACACAAAAGATCCCTACAACAAAATTTTTAAACCCCTGGAGAAGGAGCTTGAATAAGACATCAGAAGATGGACAGATCTCCCATGCTCATGGATTCAAAAAATTAATATAGTAAAAATGTCCATTCTACCCAAATTGATATACAGATTTAAAGCGATCCCAATTAAAATCACCAAAACTTTCTTCACAGACTTGGAAAAAAAATCCTTAAATTCACATGGAAAAACAAATGACCCCAAATAGTCAAAGTGACTTTGAGAGAAACGTTCAATCCAGTGGGAAACACTATACCAGACTTCAAATTATATTTCAGGGCTATAGTCATAAAACAGTCTGGTACTGGCACAAAAACAGACCTGTAGACCAACAGAATAAAATAGAAGATCCAACCTTGAGCTCATACAATTACATCCACCTCATATTTGACAACAGGACCAAAAAGACTCAGTGGAGGAAAGACAGCATCTTCAGCAAGTGGGGCTGGCAAAACTGGATCACCACTTGTAGAAGAATGAAATTAAATCCCTACCTCTCACCCTGTTCAAACATCAACTCCAAATGGATCAAAGACCTCAACATGAAACCTGAAGCTCTGAAGGTGATAGAAGAAAACGTTGGCAGCAACCTGCAAGACATAGACATAGGAAAAGACTTTCTAAATCAAACAGCAGCTGCAAAGGAAATAAGGTCAACAAATGAGAAGTGGGATCTCATTAAACTCAAAAGCTTCTGTATAAAAACTTCTGTCCTTGGCAAGCTCACTCCTCCCCTTGCTCCTCTGATCTTGAGAGTGCTCCTCTGATGCTGAGAGTGCTCCTCTGATACTGAGAGTGCTCCTCTGATGCTGAGAGTGCTCTGCATGCACCAGTGTTTTAGATGAGACCAGTTCCTGAAGTACAGATAAAGTCCTCTGTTATTTATTAGATTTATTAAATTTTTACTCTCCATCAGCTACACAACAAGTCTGTTTCACCCATGGGGAAAGCTCTAATAGTGAAATCAGCTTTGGTTTGTTCACTTCCTCATCTACAAACCATAGTAAGTTTTTTTTTTTTTTTTTTTGGAATGCTATTTCATTTCATGCTAACAACCTACAAAAGAGTTACTGTATTTATTCTGGTTCCTCAGATGAAAACACAGTTGGTTGGATAAAGTTTGCTCACCAAGGTAACAGTTAAATGACAGAGCTAGATTATTCAAATGAAGAATTGTTGAATTTTCAAAACCTGAGCCACTGAATAAGAGTTGTGAATACTGGATTTCTTAAAAGTAAATTTTTAAAAAGTAGCATTGCTTTTGAAAACAAATCTAATCCCAAACTTCATTTCTCTCTTTCCACGTTCCCACTTGCTGTAGCCTCACACACCCTTTCTTAATCCACCACTGACTCAATGATTGTTGCCAATCTGTGGCCACTGAGTATCTTGCTATGTACTGCTCCTGAGGTCTGGTACATGCTCTCTCTTCCCACTCATTATTTTGAAACTCACTACAAATGTCAAACAATTCTCCTTGAAGCTCATCTGTTAATTATGTTAATTTAGGCCTTCGTAAATACCATCCTAGCTTTATCACTTCCTGGATAATGACCCCTGTTGTTTTAATTAACCTCTATAAGTCTCAGTTTCCTCATCTACACAAAGGAAGGGAATCAAGGAAACTACCTCAGAGGCTTATGGGTGTTAAAGTAGGTAATGAGTGCAAGATACTTAACTATGTTACAGAATAAGAATTTGTTAAATGTCAACTAAGCTATTCTATTGCGTCTTTTATAAAAATATATCAGTTCTTTAATCTTGGTAAGAAATTTAAAACACCAATTTGTGAGGATAAATGCCATTGGTCAGAGCAAAGAGAGATCCCTGGACTGAGGAGCACCTTTGATCTTTGGCAAATTTTGTGAGTCCACAGCTTTGTGATCAACCTTGTGCTGCTCTGTAAAGCTATGGGGGACATAACTTAGCAAGCAGCCTTTAAACATGGACTGACTCACAGGCCAGTCTTCATACTCACAGAGGTCACACTTAGTGGGTGAGTGTACCTTCATGGCTGACAAAAACACTGGGATGAAGTGGAATTTCAGTATTTGTTAACAGTAAACCAAACAGTGACTCACTAGCAATACAACCTCAGGCAAGGTGTGTAGGTTCAGAAACAAGAGTTAGCTCTACAGGATTGGAAATAACAAAGCACTGGATTAGGAGAGAAGTTCCAAACCACATCAATTACAGGGTAACTTAGTTCAGTAGATATTTCTTAAGGGCTCTTTGAACATAGACTGAGGCAGGCCAGGGTGCAGGATGAGAAGATTTGGGTCATGGCAGGGTTTGCTTTAGCAAACTAGTTGTGAGGAAAGAACTTAATTCCTGCTAGTTCCTGTTTTGCGATGAAGACCACATTTCTCTTTTTATTGTACTTCAAACCCAGCTGAGATTCCAAAGCTGTTTAGCCCAGGGTTTCCCGAACTGCCTGTCAAGGGGAATCATATGAAAAATTTTAAGAGCTACTAAGATCTGAGCTTCTCTCCCAGGAACTTGGATTTAATTGAAATTGCTGAGTCCTCAAAGGCTTCTAAAACAGTCTCAAATGGTAGTACCAAGCAGCCACAATGGAGAGCCACTGGCCTGGACATCACACTGGGGGCTGTAGTCTCATCTCTTCTGACTTACTATTGGAAAGTATCCGAATATAAACTTTTGCAATGACAAAAAAAAAAAAAAAAGCTTCTGTATAATGAAAGAAACAATCAATGAAATGAAGAAAAACCCCACAGAGTGGGAGGAAACCTTCACCAGTGATATATCTGACAGAGCATTAGCATCCAAAATATATAAACTTCTCAAAAAACAAAGTTGAAAACAAATGTCCCACTCAAGAGATGGAGTACAGAGCTGAACAGAAACTTCACAATTGAGGAAATAAAGATGTCTGAGAAACATCTTCAAAAGTGTTCCACGTATTATTAATTAAGGAAATGCAAATTAAACCACTTTAAGATACCATCTCACTCTGAAAAGACTGGCTAATATCAGGAAAACAAAAGACACCAAACGCTGGAGAGTGTGTGCTGAAAGTGGAATGCTCATCCACTGCTGGTGGGAATGTAAGCTCATATAACAACTATGGAAAGCAGTGTGTATGTAGAATCCTTAAAAGAATCAAAATTAGTCTACCACCTGACCCAGTCATACCACGCCTGGGTATATACCCACAATACTCATCATACCACAGAATACATGGACATCTATGTTTATTGCAGCTCTCTTCACAATAGCAAAGAGCCATAACCAACTCAAGTGCCCCTCAACTGATGACTGGATAACAAAAATGTGGTACATCTACCCAATGGAGTTCTATGCAGCAGTAAATAAAGATGACATCATGGACTTTGTAGGTAAATGGATGGAACTAGAAGGCATTATGCTGAGTGAAGTAACACAGTCCCAGAAAAACAAAGGTGAGGAATGGTTTCCCTGATTTGCACCAAATCTCTAGTTGTAAGGCAAGCTGAGTAATGTTATTGTTATATTTTTTATTACATGAAAGCAACTGTGCCATTATAATGTGAATACCTTAATGGGATCTAGAATTAACCTACCACTTACTTTCAGACTTTTTAATTGTGGTATGTGGGGGGAGGGCATATATGCATACTTTATAGTAATATAAAATTGAGGGGGAAATGTGAATTTCTAAACATATTTTGAAATTAATATACAGTTTACTTTTAGACATCATAAGTTTTGTATACATGGGAAGAGCACATATGCATATTTTGAAACAATACAAATTGGAGGAAACAACAACAAAAAGACTGGGTCAAAGAACTGACTGAAATAGTAAACTTCAGCCCAAGACCATAAACCTCTGCATAGAAAAACTTTTTTTTTTTTAATTTTATTTATTTTTGTATGTGCATGAGTGTACTGTCTGCATGCAGGTCTGTGAACCCGTGTCGTGCAACGCCGCGGAGGTCAGAAGAGGGTGTCGGATTCCCGTGGAACTGGAGTTCTCCTGGAATTGGAGTCCCAGACGGTTCTCAGCCGCCACGTGGGCGCCGGGGATCGAACCCGGGTCCTCTGCAAGAGCGGCTGGCACTCCCAACCGCTAGGCCATCTCTCCAGCCCCTGCATAGAAAAACTTTGAAAAGAATGAAGAAAGATGCAAGATATGTATGGCAAAATGCAGGAACTCAGGTGGGGTGGGGGACATGGAAACTGTAATGAGTTTAAAATTGGACTGAGAAATGTATGAATTGCACAAAACCAATAAAAAATTTAAAAAAATAAACTTTGAAAAGTCATGGTAAAATGTTGCAATTTCTTTTGCACCATCCTACTATGTAAAAAAAGATAATAATAATATATTCCTCTAAAGATTTTTAGTTTAAGAGCATATTATAGATAATATTTAAATATTACGTATTCTCAGTAGAAGATATAGAAATGATCAAAACTAAAAATACTGTTTCTGAAATAGGATATAATCACTGGTATTTCTTATCTTGCATTACTTAATCCATCAAAACACATTGTTAATGCTAGTAACTATTTGAAACAAAAGTTATGAATATTTCCAAATACTCATATTGATTATTTGTACTTTTCATGCATCTTAATAATGTTTAGACTCCTTCCCACATTGGCACACTCACGATGGATGGTCCCACTAGATTCCAGGCATTCTGTCATGTATGTAAAAATGTATTGAGTATGTGTACCCACAAGTCACAGGGTGCAAGTTCATCAACTGGATTCTAGTCAACTTATCTTTCCTTAAAGAAGATCAATTATCCCTCATCCAGCAGTAATCAGCTGCTAATACTTTTGATCTAAATATGGATCCTGTTGCCCATTTCCCTAGTTCTATTCTGTGTTTTAATCTGAGTCTTCATGTGTCCTGTGAATGCTGTCCCCACTGCTTCAAGTTCATAAGAACACTCTCCCAAAGTCCTGGAAGATCCTGTTTTCTTGTGTTTATGCATTGTTGTGGAAATTAGGTTTAAAAGCAGTGGTTGGACCAGTGATTGATTTTCTCTCTTAACAGCCAGCATATTATACCCTGGAACTAGTAGAGCTATTCTTCCAGGCTTCCTGTCACTTCTGGCTCCATTGTTTCAAGCCCTGTGTCAAAGGATGTCCTGTCTTCAGCAATAGCAACTTACCAAAACGTTCTGGGAGAGGCATAAGGCTGTGGCAAAACCCTGTGATATTTTTGTGATCCTCTTGGACCACTCTTACCAACAACTCAAGAGAGATTTATCCTGTCTGTCATTGTGTTACTCATTATATAGCTTTCATAAATATACATGCACTATTGTTCAGGTATTATATGTCTGATTTTCTGTTGGGTTTTGAAGCAAAACATTTCCCTCTTTATTCACCACAGCTTATTCTCTCTCTCTCTCTCTCTCTCTCTCTCTCTCTCTCTCTCTCTCTCTCCCTTTCTCTCTCTCTCTCTCTCCATGTTTTCTATTCCAGAGCATGGTAACATTCTGTTAGATATAAAAGAAAAACAGAAAAACAAACAGGTATGGTGACACATGCTTTTAATCCCAGTACTAATGAGCCACAAGAAGGTGCATCTCTTTGAGATCAAGGAAAGCCTTGTCTACATAACAAGTTTCAGACCAACTGTGGCTATAGAGAAAACTTGTCTCCAAAAAAATTAACAAATGGGAGCTGGAAGGATCACTCAGTGGTTAAGAGCATTGGTTGTTCTTGCAAAGACCTGGGTTCATTCAGTTCTCAGCATCCATATGGTGGCTAATAACTAGTTCTAGAGTATCAAACATCCTCTTCTGAACTCCACAGGCATTGCATGACACTAGCATTGCATGACACTAGCATTTATATGCAGGCAATATACTCGTACACATTAAAAATTTGATTCTTTTTTTTTTAATTTTTTTTTATTATTTATTTTTGTATGTGTATGAATGTATTGTCTGCATGCAGGTCTGTGCACCCGTGTCGTGCAATGCCGCGGAGGTCAGAAGAGGGTCTCGGATTCCCCTGGAACTGGAGTTCTCCTGGAATTGGAATTACAGACGGTTCTTAGCCGCCATGTGGGTGCTGGGGATCGAACCCGGGTCCTCTGCAAGAGCGTCGGTGCTCTTAACCGCTAGGCTATCTCTCCAGCCCCTAAAAATTTGATTCTTTTGTTTATAAACCTACTATGTGTTTGGGATTTTTATTTTCATCTTGCTACCAAATCTTCTAATGTTCAGCTTTACTCTTATGGAAAGTACCTTGGAACTAACCCATTCATTCACTCTTCTTCAGAGCATGTATGAATATGTTGGCCTTTGCCTTGGCTAGTTAGATGTTGTTTAGCAACTCTAATCATACTCTGCAACAGTAGAAACAAAAAACTTCAGATATGAATGGATGAAGATCTGATAGGATAGAATTCTACATAAGATATTCTGTACTTGGTAAGTCTTTGGACTATTTGAGCATTCACCATTCATCACAATTCTTAAGATCTCATGATATCCCTAGAAGCAAATGCATTAGAAACAAAGGTTGTGGAGCCAGAGAAAAAGTCTAAATTCTCACTCTTCTATTATACTGTAAAATAAATTAAAGGAGAGAATGACCATCACATGAGTATTGAAATAACTACATGAGACAATTTGAGTAAAGAATTTGACATATAGCTAGAATCATTCATAAGGTTTTACTACTCATAATAATGTTAATGTTAGGTCAATAGCAAGTATAATGATACTAACACTAACCCCTAATTAATTATAAAATAGAGGAAGAATTAAAGTCTGATCTTATTCTACAAGAGAGAAAATATTAAAAGAAAACATTGATAGTAAAATAATATCTAGGGATAAAATAATCAATAAATAGAAAATATTATAAGGATCTGATGTCCCAAGTTTGACCTTCAGACTCTAGTGGAGATGGAGAAGCCTTATCCAATTGTTGGAAGTGATGTGTGCTGAGATGCTGGGCCAATTCAATTTGCTAGAGAAATTTTCTCTGTGGTGCTGAATGAAGCTGCCTCTGGATACATGCCTCTCCCTCAAGATGCTCCATGAAGCAGCCTAAGTGTTGCCAGAGGTAGCTGTTCACATAGTGTCATGTTGACAGAAATGACTTGGCAGCTATTCTAAGCTCTTAGAAAAAAAAACAGATACATGAAAAGATTTTGTTTGGAGCTTAATGTCACATTTTAAATAACTCTGCAAAGATGCATACCAGAAGTTTGAAGAAAAACTATACAAATACAGCAACCACTATTCCAATATTCATTCATGCATCACAAACCAAGCCACAAAGGCTAGAATTTCTTCTGAGAGATTAGAGTGTGTATATAGAACTGTGCATGTATTTAACTAGCTAATTTCTTGTTTATTTATAATTGTTTAACTTTTGCTCAAAGAAAGAAAAAACATGTTTTCTAATATCGATATGACAATGTAATCATCATTATTAAAAGCACTGGGTTTTTGGCAAGTTTAGACACACAAATGTAGTTACTGAATTGAAGTTTCACTGCCTTTTTTTAAATTTTATTGCTTTTATTTTCTTTTAGTTAGTCTGTTCCTGTGTGTGTCACAGTATTCAGGTTGATATCAGACTCTAGGAATGAATTCTTTCCTTCCATTACTTAGGTTCAGATGATTGAAGAGAATTCAGGCCTCAGATTTGGTTGCAAGTGCTTTTATCTGTTGTGCTTCTTGTTAGCTTTGAAATCTATCTTGGCTTAAACTCAATATAATGTGACTGATTTTTTGTCTTTTACCCCAAATTAAATTATGAGCCTTTGAAGATGGTACAGTGAGTAAAGTTGTTTGTCACACAAAAATGAAGACCTGAGTTTTGATCCCCAACATCCACATGAAAAAAGTGCTGAACATGGAGCTTTGTGCCTGTAATACTAGAGCCAGGGATGCTAGGTTAGAGAATGCCTGTGCTTTGCTGGCTAGCAGGTCAAGTCAAATCTGTGAGCTCCAGGTTCAATGAGAACCTTAGTTCAAAAACCAAAGGTAAAGAGAGATAGAGGACCTGACTCCATGCAATAGATGTATACACATACCTACATACCTACATGCACCTACACACCTTCACAATTCAATATATATGAAAACTGTTAGAGAAGACCTCAATACTGCAATTTGCCTTGGATGCATATTTCCCACATAAACCTTCTTCCCTCCACTACCATTTTCAAGTTTTCTAGAGGTATAACTGCCTTTTTAAATTATTTATATAATAAAATACTTGGCCACTCTCATTTGCCCTAGGTAATAGAGATTAAGATATCTCCACCATTCATATGATTTTGTTTAAGGAGTATAAATATCCTGAGCCAGGTGTGGTGGCACACGCCTTTAATCCTAGCACTTGGGATGCAGAGACAGGCAGATCTTTGGGAGCTCAAGGCCAGCCTGGTCTACAGAGTGAGTTCCAGGACTGCTGGGACTACAGGGAGACCCAGTCTCCAAAAGACCAAAAAAAGTATAAATATCCTAAAGTAACTACTTAATATTAGTCTATGCTCGAATTGAACTGTTTGTTTCAAAACTAGAAACAATTTCACCTTAAGATACTAACTTTTAAATCAGAACCTCAAAATTTCTGGACAGAGAAGTCAATATTATGCAATTTTGTTACTAGTTATAATGGAAAAAAGGGAAAAAAGATTCAGAAACTTTTAACGCTCCCCTTAGCAATGCAGTCATGCCTGGAAAAATTGTTTAAAAATAAAATATGAAAATACTGAGTTATTAAAGAAAGAAAATCTATTAATATTTTTGGGATATGCTGAACTACTTTTTTTTTTTTTTTTTTTTTGGTGTTTTCCAGACAGGGTCTCCCTATAGCCCCAGCTGTCCTGGAACTCACTCTGTAGACCAGGCTGGCCTTGAACTCACAAAGATCCGCCTGCCTCTGCCTCCCAAGTGCTAGGATTAAAGGAGTGTGCCACCATGCCCGGCTGTGAAAGTACTTTTTTAACTTTAGTTTTTATCTTGCCTTTCACCATTCAGCATTTCAGAGCAATGAATACTTTGTTGTTAGTGAAGGCAACCATTTTGTCACGGCTTGACGCTAGAGAGATGGCTCAGATGAGAAGAGCACTGGCTCATCTTGCAGAGGACCAGGGATAAGTTCCTAGTACCCACATGGCAGCTAACAACCATCTGAAACTACCTAGGGAATCCTATGCCCTCTTCTGACCTCTGCAGGTGTGCTGGATAGCTTTAGTGTCAACTTGACACACCTGGGTTGAGTGAGCCTCAATTGGGGAATTGGCTCCATTGGATTGGCCTGTGGCCACATCTGTGGAGTATTGTCTTGATGGTCGAGCAGTGTGGGAGGGCCCAGCTCAAAATGGATTGAACCACCCCGGGCATGTTGTGTACTATAGAAGGCAGGCTGGGCATGAGCCGGGGGGCAAGCCAGTGAACAGTACTCTCCATGGCCTGTGCTTCAGCTCCTGCCTCCAGGTTCCTGCCCCGAGTTCTGCCTTGGGTTCCCTGAGAACTGTGACCCAGGAGATGTAAGCCGAATAAACCCTTTCCTCCCCAAGTTGGTGTCGGTCAGAGTGTTTTGTCACAGCAATGGAGACACAGCTAGAAAGCAGGTCATTCCCATACATATATGCAATACACTCATACACATAAAATAAAATACTAAATTAAATTTTTAAAGAGCCCAGGGCTTGTTTAAACCATTATTTCCATTCTAGGTCTATAGTTGGTCCCTACATGAGTAGATCATGAAAAATCCTTATCGCCTCTCAGAATTAGGACACAAAAGATATTTGGGGACAAAAAATGTAATGCATTCATTAGCCTCAATTTATACCGACTAAACTAAACTCTATACATGCCCAAGAATACAGAATCTTAATCCATCTGGCTTGAAATCATGATTATTTTTGAAAGCCCAAGCAAGAAGTGGAAAGCCAAATCCAACTATATTTACCATCCTTTTAGAGCAGAAATGTCATTCTGAAATAGTGGATCATTTTCTCCTCCTCTAGTTCCTATAAAATTCTTTAGAAATGCTGACACAATTTTAAAAGAAGTATAATTCCAGAAGAACAATAATATATAAAAAAGGACATAAAGGTATAGATTATTTAGAAGAGACTGTAAAGGAGTCCAACTATAGGAAATCTCTAAAATAGAATTATTACATGTTTGTCAGGCTACTAAAGGGACTCTAGTAACTTCGTTACAACAATGAACAAATATCATAGGAAAACATACAAAGAAATATCTAAAAACAATCTTCTAAGTTTGAAACAAGGTTCAAAATATGGTCTCAAATATTGATCTTGAAAAGAGACACACTTTTCAATTGAAAGAGACTATGCGATTTATTTTTATTCTTCAAGACATTGTTGAAAACATTGCTGGAATCAGTATGAATGGAGGCTAGCATCTTGGTTTGACACAAGAAGAGATAACTGTCATCGATACAAAATAAAACCAAAGATAGAGCTAAAGAAAGGTGACAGGAAAACTTCTTCATGTCAGGTACACTGTAGTGCATTCTTGAAGAAGAAATCATAGTGGGGAGGAGAAATTCTAGACCAGGCAAACTCAATCGTCAAGTGAATAGGTAAACAAATATGGAGATACAGTGCTAAATTATGGAAGGAGGGATGAAGTACCCAGTGTCTCCATAACACACTGCCTATATTTACGTTTTTGACAAAATCTTGAGACATACAAAGAGATGTCTAAGAATAAAGCACATGTCAGAAACTCTCCTTGAGTAGGTCATGATGTTAAGTTTAGCATAAAACAACTTCAAAATATAATCCTTTTCACAGTTTCTATGTCCATTAGTCAATTAAAGAAGGCAGTTTTACCGATTTTACAAGAGAATACCTCTATAACAGCTGGCTCCAATCTACAGCTGGAGAACGACCTCATCATCATATTTCTCCTTATTCTATGGGAGGAGTTAAGAAAGTCTCTTGTATTAAAACCTTTGCGGCACCTAGAAGGTAAGCTTCGTTAGGATTCATTAAAAATAGTTGTTACTAGTAGGATCCACAGAGGGGCCTGATGTCTGCAGCAATCTGAGGCATTTCTTCCCTTCAATGCCCAGAGGAGTCAATCCTTCTGCTGGCACTTTCTGGTACATCCTACTCACTGCAAAGCTGCATTTTCTTTCTCAGCCATTAAGTTGGTGATACTCTGGCCTGTTGGAACATACAAATCCTTTCCTGTAGTTAGTTTTAAGATTTGGATTGCAAGGTTTTTTGTCAAAAAGTTTTCATATCTATGTATATCCCCCTTTTTTATTTTAAGTTTTTATTTTTGACCCATGAGTCTCAAAAAAGCAGTTGTATTATACATACCTATAAGGTGGAATTAAGGCACAGATTTCATCAAGTTCACCCATGCTGTTTCGGGTTACTGTATGTGATTAACTTGGATTTACAAGGAAAAACTCTAGACTGAATAGAGAGAACAAAGAACAGATTAAAAGAGGTAAATTAAAAAAAAATTGTAGATGAATTTTGTTAATATGATCTGAAGAACAAACAGAAGAATAAAATATTCCAGTGCTTCATAGAAGTGTAGGCTTCCATTACCCATGGTAAGATATTGCCAGGAGGATTAGCAAGTGGAGAGAAAATGACTGATAAAAATGGTTCATGAGAATAGCTACAGGATCTCAGATTTGATTTTAAAATAATTACTGACTTTATTCAAGGCATTCATGAAACTCAAGTAGGTAAATGAGAATCGTGCTCAGATGTATTGTGAAATTTTAAATCAGAACGAAAAATTTGAAAGAAACAAGAGAAAGCACTTGATGTATAATTGACTTTGATAACATCAATAACTGAAAATTTATGAAAGGCCAAAAGACAAGACCAAGAAATTTTGCCAGGAAATACATTAGAAAGTTAGCAAATGCTCACCCATTTGAAGAATATAACTTTAAAATTTATGCATTATAATTATTGAGAAGAGAAACAGAGCAGAATGTTATTTTCTGACACAAAATATCAATTATATTCATTTGGGTAGAATATATTTCCTTTAGAGATCTAACTACTGGTGGTTTTCAAAAAATAAATTTCTTTCTAAACCCATTAATTCATGATGTCCACTTGCTTCTTTGTGATGATTTGCACATTAATCCAATTAACTTACCACAATCGCAACACTTTCATATGGAGATAGACCTTGGTTACTCAGAATGTTGCCCCGGCAGAAAATTTCAAGCACAATATCTATGTGTAATTTTAATTCTATCCAGAGGGTGTCTATGTCTGTGTTCTTTATAATACAGAATGATTTGGATATTGTTAGCCTTCTAACATGGTGATATTTGACTTTATTTTTTATTCTAGTAACAATGTGGGATGAATGATCAGGAAATAAATCAATCATTCACACTTTATTATTAATGTTGTGAAAGGATGGTTTCGGGCACATAAATTTTGTCTTCTCAGACACAACAAAGGAAAACCTACGAGGGATTGAAAATTTAACGGTGCAAAGGAAGAGTAGAATAATTCATTATGTACAATATACTATATATTTAAGGTGGGCTATAAGGTAAATAGGGATCTTTTAAAGTCAATTGACCATACATGAAAATATAAGAAATGTACAACCCAATTAAAGGAGTTTAAAGGAAAAAAATAAGCCAAAGTCTTCCTCATGAATCTACAATAGGTAATGAAGAAACAACCATTAGAAAAGGGATACAAGGAAATAGGTGTCATTTTTAAGCTATTTGAAAATTTTATTTATTATATTAGCTAAAAACTCAAAGCCCAGTTAAACCCAAAAGATATTCAATTTATATAAAAATTAAAACCAGTAATTTTTTTTTCTACAAATTTGTTAAAGTTCAGGGCTTTTGACCTAAATATATCCTTACTGTTTGTGTAATTAAATAAACACTAAAAAATTATTTCATATCTAAATGCCAGTTTAAAATACATTAGAAAATTTTACTCTTTTGTTTCCTGTGTATTTAAAAAATATTTTTATTTAGGTATGTGTCTGTGGTGTATGTGTGTGTGTGTATGTGTGTATGTGTGTGTGTCTGTGTCTATGTGTGTGTGTATGGGTGTGTCTGTGTCTTTGTGTACATGGACATATATATTTGCATGTACATAGACAAGAGGATATCAGGTCCACTGGAACTTGAGTTTACAGGAGGTTGTGAGTTTGTCTAATATAGATATTGAGGATGAAACTCATCCCTCTCTGAGAGTTGCTGAGAACCATGGCCTCAGTAGTCCCACTTCACTTGCCTTTTGACATTTAGAAATTTACCAACTATTTGCATTTGCATATCTCTTAGTTCCCTCATAATACTGTGATGCTTTTGTAATTTTTATTGAGCATTTGTGCATTGTATACAATGGCTCCCAATCAGGCTCAGTTCCCCTATGCCCAAGCCCCCATCAGTGTCATGTATTACAACCTCCAATTAAGCCTATCCAGCCAAGCTCTTGAACCCAGATGCCCTTCTTTGCAAATTCATCCATTATAGTCTAGTCAGCACATCTAGAAATCTCAGTTAAGGCATATTCTTCCTCATCCAACAGTAATCAGTCTCCAGTAGTTCTCATTCCAGGGCCATCCCCCTACCAATTTGTTAAAGTAGGCATTGCATTACAACTTTCCGATATTTTCCAAAAAAAAATTAGAATGATAAGTTATTATTTAAATTTTACATCCGAAATCCTGATTAATTGGTTTCCACAGATAAATATCTTTTACAAAACAATGAAACTACTTATGAACTAGGACTTCATAGAAAATGCATTGAGTTGTTTTAAATATATGGGTGACTAGTAAATTACAAAGAATGCCTGATTTTGTATTAAAATAAATTAATTAAACTATAATAATGAGATAATACTATCTTATATGATATTAAAGAATGAGTACTCAGGAAAGGGTTCATAGGTAATGAGCCATGTAGTAGATATCTACAAAAGTTCTAGATATTAACTGGCATTAGAACAAACAGAAGTCTGATCATAGGCATGAGAAGAACCACTGTGCACAACAGTTGAATAAAATGCATGCATTATGAGTAGTTTGGCTGTGTTAAATTTGGCACAAACTAAATGGCAAATGTCATTTCAACATCTGTCCAGACCCTAACATAGTACAGAAAGGTATAGGTAGGTATAGATATTCTCCCAACATGTATATTTCATCAAATAAGCTTTTTGATAGTGTAATCTAATTCAGATTCTGTCACTGTTTCTTCACTAAATCCTTTAATGATCAAAACATGCTGTTACTTTACTTTTCATATTTTGAAGAATTATGAGCAACATGATAGCATCACTGAGTTTAATTTGGAAAAAGCTAGGTAATAGAAATATCCTTCTGTGATAGTGACGTCAATAGTTTATAGCCAGTCTTTCTGAAGAACTGTACAGAAATGCTTAGCATGTGACTATTACGCTTGAGATTACTGAATCTCACATATTCAGATGCCAGTTAGTTCTTATATAATTTTAAAACATCTTCTTATTTAGAGAAAATATGGTTAAGATTTAAAAAATATTAAAAGCTAATGAATGAATAATTCTTATACTAGACCTAATTATGTCCTCCATTTAGCTAATTTTCCCAAGATCAGAAAATTCCAACATAATATTTTATTACTTATAATAAACATTAATGAAATCCACAAATTATATTACTTCAGTAAATGGTAAATTACATATACAGTGCATTAAAAGCAGTGTGTATCATATGATTTTTCCCATCATTATGAGCAGCCACTGTGTACCCAAGTTTTACATAGTTATTAATGAAATTTATATCCACTTGTGGAAGGCAGCAGCAAAAATTGTGATGATTAACAATTCTCCATCTAACAATTTTGACATTTTTTTGATCAAAAGCATAGCTGGTGGCCTAAATGAAGATGACAATAAAAATGAATCAGAAATAAAAATATTAAGGTTTGAAAAAAAAGAAGAAATGAAACTTATTTGAGTAATATTTGAGGGAATCTCAGATAAATAAGTATAGTACAGAAGAAATATTTATAATTTATAATAAATTATCTAGCTTTAATATTTCTGAAAATGAAGAAAAAATATTATAATCTAAACTAATATTAAGCATTTAATTTTTGCTAAAGCTGCCTTTTTTAACTCATGGGGAGCATTGAATCTGTAGCAGTAGAGGTAAAATGGTAATGTCATATATGCCAAGATATTACTAAGGCCAGTGACTGCATAATCACTGCTCCAAATTTTCAAAAGTTTGAAATAAATCTGAGCTTTCTGTAGAGAGAATATTAAGTATATTTTATTTATTAGCATGAATAACCAAGAATACAAATTTCTTATTTTGGTCAAGTTTTTAACTAGTACACGTTGGCGTTTTAAAAAATATCATTCTTATACTTACCTGGCAGGGGAGATATCATGATCACGAAGGTGGTTTTCCCAGGGTGAGGCTTATCCATTGCACTCCTGATGTGCTGACCCCTGCGATTTCCCCAAATGCAGGAAACTCGACTGCATAATTTGTGGTAGTTGGGGACTGTGTTCGCGCTTTCCCCTTTTAAAAAAATAATATCATTCTTATAATAAGTACCTAATCAGAATAGTGAATAGTGAATAATCAGAATGTATATTTAGACTAATGATACATAGCTTAAACAAAAATATATAAAGTGAACATTCGACATCCAATCAAAATCACATCTCATATTTCACAATTGTTCAACAATATACCATTGAGCTCTGTAAATTCTGAAGTTATCCCTAGACTTATGTAAACATATAGAGAAGAAATCATTTTTTTAATTATTTTTTATATTAATTTTATTTCTTTCTGTATGTGTATGAATGTACTGTCTGCATGCAAGTTTGTGCACCCGTGTCGTGCAATGCCGCGGAGGTCAGAAGAGGGTGTCGGATTCCCCTGGAACTGGAGTACTCCGGCGAGTAGGGATTCAGACGGAATTCTCGGCCACCATGTGGTGCTGGGGATCGAACCCGGATCCTCTGTAAGAGCGGTCGGCGCTCTTAACCGCTAGGCCATCTCTCCAGCCCCGAGAAGAAATCATTTTTTTTTTTTTCTCATTAAACTTTTTTAATGGGTCTCAAAATTCTGTGACAGATTTTTGGTCAAGTTGTTTCCATTAAAAATTAAGGATTTTAAAAATAATAACTTAAAACTGCCACACACACACAAAAAAAGGTCCACAAAACATTTTCCTTTCCTTCTGAAGGTTTTACGATGCAGTTATCATTAACCAGTCTTTACTATTAAACTTAAATGGCCAATTGAGACAACAGTCTGAGACCTCGTTTTCCACCACTGGATATACCGCCACCCCAGTCTTAATCAGTGGTGGAAGAAATCATTTTTAAGACAGCCTTTCTAAGAATTTTCTGCCTCTTAATCCCTTGGTCCATAAGTATGTATTCTAGATTGACTGTCACACTCTATTTAATATCAGGTTTAATCCAAAAATATATTATCAGTAGGGGGCAGGGTTCTATTACCTAAATGGCTCAGAGAACTCAGACTGAAATCTATATTAATGTAGTTAGTAACAATAAAATTATACAATAGAGTTGAATCACTTCAGTGCAGAACTGCAGGATAACCTATTTCAGGATTAACAGGAGAGATACTCCTGAATAATCATCCTTTTAACATCTCATCATAACTAGAACCATGGCATAGGCACAGAAATATAAGACCGAGAGTCCAGGACCAAACATGGTGGTAGAGGAAAGGTGGCTGCCTAAGAACTGGCGTAATTACAGAGGACCCACGGTTGCCCAGCACCACATGGTCAGGAGGGACTCTCATGCTATACGGGGCGCATGGAGCTTTTATCTCTTAGGTGCTTTTGTTGTCTTAAACCCAAACACAAACCCACACCCAAACCCCCACCTCCCATCTACCTCAACAAAAAAAACTAGGACTCCCATAGAGTAAAATTAGGTGAAAATCAGCAATCACACTATTATAATAAAACATACAAAGACCAAAAAACAATCTTACTAGGATTACACAGTCCAATAATTATTTGGAATAGTTTCATGCTCAATGTTAAATATTTGAGCTATATTTACATTTTCATAAGATATTGAGACCTGTTCTAAACCTACTTCTACTAACTCTTACAAAACACATAGTGTCATTAAATGTTGCTAAAATATTTCTGCTAAACTCCATCCCTTGGTGGGGAGATGTCAACAATGCCTTCCCCTTCTTTTGTCCCAAGGACCAGCTAAGGTATGATTGCACAAAACCAGTGAGTTTTCTGGGCTTACAAAGCAATGGATGAAGGGTTACTTAGAGAGGTACAGGGGTATTCCCTCAAGGCCACACGGGATAATCTTCACCCAAGCATGATGGTTTCCTCATAGCACCATAGAGAGCTGAGCTCAGGAACATGGTGCCTGACTCTGAGGACAATCCTTAACAACATGCAGTAAACAATAAAAATAAGAAGATATACAAGTCTTGCTCAAAGTAACCACAATTGTCATTAGGATACTCTTTGGGATTTAATATGTGCAAGAAATAAACTTGAGAAAGGACAAAACAAGATCACTTTGACCTCTAATTTAGTTCTTGAATGCAGATGGTGAAATCCCCCTATGAGAAACATCCTCCTTTGGCTTTGAAAAGAAAGCCAACAGATTATATTCAAGGATGAGAAGCTAAATCATAGGGAATATTGGACAGATCTTTGGTGAATAACTTTTACTTTAAACCTGTCAACAAAAATTCAGCTATTTCTTTACAATTTATTAGACTTTGCTCAATTTTGTGTTCAAACATCTGATCATAATTGTGGATTTGATATTTACTGCAATGAGGGTCCCCACTGAAATGTATATTCAATAAATAAGGAAACGTATATTCAATAAATAAGTTTGATTTTGCCTCTAAATACAAGTTTATTGCAACAGGCAAGGAACCAATTCTCTTCCTGTCACTTTTCCAGTGTTAAAGACTCAAAAACTGGTAATATTGCTACTAGCATTAACAATGCTTTCTTTAAATTTATTTTTGTAAGCGATCCGGATCATTCTTTGATAAAAAGAAAAGCGAAGCTGCTGGCCATCAAACAGGTGTTTGATTCTCCCTTGCCTCCCTGGCTGTGTTTGCAATAAGGGCATGAATCAAACAGTCAATAACAATACACTTATGCCAGCACCAGCCATCTCTAACACTCCACAGGCATCTTGAGCAAAAATGATGATCACAGCTTGTTGCATGGATACTGAAATGACAGCTTCAACCATTGGTTTTTAAAATAGTTTGAACTAAATTTTTCTGTCACGAGTCCCTATGATCTTCAGATCTTTCTGAAAACATTTCTATGGACCCCAGAAGGAGAGAACTTTCGTCGGTGATCAAGCACAACTGCTGTTGATTGGACCAAAGCACAAACTTCCGTGAGCATTGTTAGAAAGCAGTATAGTCATTGGTTCAATAAATGGCTGTAATTTGTCCAAACAGCCATTCTGAGGCTGTATAGGCCTATGTTGAGGTCTATATCCTGAGTGTGCAAAGAGCAGGAGATAACCATCAGCACTGTTTCCCAGCTCAGCACTGTCTCCCAGCTGTTACACTATCAGCCTTGATAAAAGGTTTATCTTCAGAGATATTTTCTTGCCAAATGTAGCAGTTATTGGCTGAGTATCATAGAGGCATAGACCACCATAGTTACGACAGTAGCAGTGAATGATGTCAAGACTGAGGTGCAGAAAGGCAGGCAGACCTCTGAAGAAAAGGCTGAATGGTCTGAGATCAGCAGGGCAGGAAGAAAAGTTTTAGAAATAGAGAGCTGGTCTGCAAGGGCAGAGAGATTAGAATTAAAGATAGAAAGCTTTAAGAGGCCAGAGAAGAGAAGTTGTAGGCTCAGGTCCCTGAGAACAGGAACCATGTTATATAGGTTCAAGATCTCCAACAGAGGTCAATGTTAAGTTTTAAGGAATCCCAGTTCCTAGGACTACGAAAGAGCTCTAGTCCTGAGCTGACACATACCAGAAAGGAGGTCTTCCTGAAAATTATAAAACTAGCTGTTGCCACAGCCTGAGCAACTCTAACTTCATAATCTCACATGGGAGTTGAAGCATATAAAAGGCTGTGTCCCCACACTCAAAACCTGTTTTGCTAACACCAGCACAGCACTTCCCCTCAGTCCTATCTGCCAGCTAGTGCAGGGTGTTGCTGGGAAGCACCAAAGGAAAGGAAGCCTAGCAGAGCCCAGGTCTTCATCAGCTTCTGATATGTGTAAGAATGTCAGTTTAGTATCAAATCTTTGAGGATAATTATCAACTTCATCTAGTCTTACAGTTTGTACAGGACAGACAGCAGTAGCAACATAAAAATATAGAGCAAAATACTTCAGATCATTTTTCTTCAATTTAATAAATTTTAGATAATTATTTTGTTGTTATTATTGTGTGTAGTGTTGATCTGTGTTAAATGTTCCACAGTGTAGGTGTGATGATTAGATGACAAATCTGTGGAGTCTTTTCTCCTTTTCTGCCTTAATATGATTCCCAGGCCACCAGGCTTACCTTAGAAAGCATTCTTACCTGATGAACCACCATACTGTTCAGTCATTATAAGAATGTTTTATTGCCCTTATAAAAACTGGCATGGATGGGGGAATGACTCTAAATTTGTTTAAGAAATGTTGTATGAAATGCACTCAATAAAAGTTAACTTAAAAAATAAATATAATATAATTAAATAAGAAAAAAACCCACTGCATGGTGGCGCACGCCTTTAATCCTAGCACTTGGGAGGCAGAGACAGGTGGATCTTTGTGAGTTCAAGGCCAGCCTGGCCTACAGAGTGAGTTCCAGAACAGCTAGGGCTACAGGGAGACCCTGTTTCAAAATGACCAAAAAAAAAAAAAAAGAAAGAAAAGAAAAAAACACTGTCATTGTGCTGGGTGTGGTGAAGCACACCTTTAATCCTAGCACTTGGGAGGCAGAGGCAGGTGAATCTTTGTGAGTTCAAGGCCAGCCTGGTCTACAGCATGAGTTCCAGGACAGGTGAGACTACAGGGAGACCCTGTCTTAGAAAAGACCCCCCAAAAAATGTCATTGCAAATAGTACACTAAATTATAATACTATGCAAATATATGTTATTATATTTGTTTATTTTTCATTAAAAATGTTCATGGCATGGTATTCGATGAGCTTTTTTTTTTTTTTTTTTTTTTTTT